>JAYKTQ010000191.1:0-127500 GCA_036010785.1 Ammospiza maritima maritima
TCAGCCCAATTAATGATCCCAAAACAGCCCAATTAATGATCCCAAAATAGGCCAATTAATGATCCCAAAATAGCCCAAAATATCGCGATTAATGATCCCAAAATAGCCCAATTAATGATCCCAAAATAGGCCAATTAATGATCCCAAAATAGCCCAATTAATGATCCCAAAATAGGCCAATTAATGATCCCAAAATAGCCCAATTAATGATCCCAAAATAGCCCGATTAATGATCCCAAAATAGCCCAAAATATCCCGATTAATGATCCCAAAATAGCCCAATTAATGATCCCAAAATAGGCCAATTAATGATCCCAAAATAGCCCAAATATCCCAATTAATGATCCCAAAATAACCCAATTAATGATCCCAAAATAACCCAATTAATGATCCCAAAACAGCCCAATTAATGATCCCAAAATAGCCCAGTTAATGATCCCAAAATAGCCCAGTTAATGATCCCAAAATAGCCCAATTAATGATCCCAAAATAACCCAAAAAATCCCAATTAATGATCCCAAAATAGGCCAATTAATGATCCCAAAATAACCCAAAATATCCCAATTAATGATCCCAAAATAGGCCAATTAATGATCCCAAAATAGCCCAAAATATCCCAATTAATGATCCCAAAATGTCCCAAAAATGATTCCAAAAAATCCCAATTAATGATCCCAAAATATGCCAATTAATGATCCCAAAATAGCCCAAAAACTCCCAATTAATGATCCCAAAATGTCCCAAAAATGATTCCAAAATATCCCAATTAATGATCCCAAAATGTCCCAAAATATCCAATTAATGATCCCAAAATAGCCCAAAAACTCCCAAAAATGATCCCAAAATAGCCCAGAAATGATTCCAAAAAATCCCAATTAATGATCCCAAAATAGCCCAATTAATGATCCCAAAATATCCCAATTAATGATCCCAAAATGTCCAAAATGAACCCAAAAAATCCCAATTAATGATTCCAAAATAACCCAAAAATGAACCCAAAAAATCCCAATTAATGATCCCAAAATAGCCCAGAAATGATCCCAAAATAGCCCAAAAATGATCCCAAAATAGCCCCAAAATTAAAAAAAAATAGCCCAAAAATGGACCCAAAAAAATCCCAAAAATGACCCCAAAAAGTCCCAATTAATGATCCCAAAATATGCCACAAATGAACCCCAAATAGCCCAATTAATGATTCCAAAATAACCCAAAAATGAACGCAAAAAATCCCAATTAATGATCCCAAAATAGCCCAAAAATTAACAAAAAACAGCCCAAAAATGGACCCAAAAAAATCCCAAAAATGACCCCAAAAAGTCCCAATTAACGATCCCAAAATGTCCAAAAATGAACCCAAAATAGCCCAAAAACGAACCCAAAAAATCCCAATTAACGATCCCAAAATATCCCAATTAATGATCCCAAAATATCCCAATTAATGATCCCAAAATAGCCCAATTAATGATCCCAAAATAGCCCAAAAATGATTCCAAAAAATCCCAATTAATGATCCCAAAATAGCCCAAAAACTCCCAATAATGATCCCAAAATAGCCCAGAAATGATTCCAAAATATCGCAATTAATGATCCCAAAATAGCCCAATTAATGATCCCAAAATGTCCAAAAATGAACCCAAAAAATCCCAATTAATGATTCCAAAATAACCCAAAAATGAACCCAAAAAATCCCAATTAATGATCCCAAAATAGCCCAAAAATTATTCCAAAATATCACAATTAATGATCCCAAAATATCGCAATTAATGATCCCAAAATAGCCCAATTAATGATTCCAAAATAACCCAAAATGAACCCAAAAAATCCCAATTAATGATTCCAAAATAGCCCAAAAACGAACCCAAAAAATCCCAATTAATGATCCCAAAATAGCCCAAAAATGAACCCAAAAAATCCCAATTAATGATCCCAAAATAGCCCAGAAATGATCCCAAAATAGCCCAAAAATGAACCCAAAATAGCCCCAAAATTAACAAAAAATAGCCCAAAAATGGACCCAAAAAAATCCCAAAAATGACCCCAAAAAGTCCCAATTAATGATCCCAAAATATGCCAAAAATGAACCCAAAATAGCCCAATTAATGATTCCAAAATAACCCAAAAATGAACGCAAAAAATCCCAATTAATGATCCCAAAATAGCCCAAAAATGAACCCAAAATATCCACAAAATGATCCCAAAAAATCCCAATTAATGATCCCAAAATAGCCCAAAAATTAACAAAAAACAGCCCAAAAATGGACCCAAAAAAATCCCAAAAATGACCCCAAAAAGTCCCAATTAACGATCCCAAAATGTCCAAAAATGAACCCAAAAAATCCCAATTAATGATTCCAAAATAACCCAAAAATGAACCCAAAAAATCCCAATTAATGATCCCAAAATAGCCCAGAAATGATCCCAAAGTAGCCCAAAAATGAACCCAAAATAGCCCCAAAATTAACAAAAAATAGCCCAAAAATGGACCCAAAATAGCCCCAAAATTAACAAAAATAGCCCAAAAATGAACCCAAAATAGCCCCAAAATTAACAAAAATAGCCCAAAAATGGACCCAAAATAGCCCCAAAATTAACAAAAAATAGCCCAAAAATGGACCCAAAAAAATCCCAAAAATGACCCCAAAAAGTCCCAACTAACGAACCCAAAATGTGCCAAAAATGAACCCAAAATAGCCCAAAAACGAACCCAAAAAATCCCAATTAACGATCCCAAAATATCCCAATTAATGATCCCAAAATATCCCAATTAATGATCCCAAAATATCCCAATTAATGATCCCAAAATACCCTATTAATGATCCCAAAATATCCCAATTAATGATCCCAAAATAGCCCAAAAATGAACCCAAAATAGCCCAAAAATGAACCCAAAATAGCCCAATTAATGATTGCAAAATAGCCCAATTAATGATCCCAAAATAGCCCAAGAATGATCCCAAAATAGCCCAATTAATGATCACAAAATAGCCCAAAAATTATTCCAAAAAATCCCAATTAATGATCCCAAAATAGCCCAAAAATGAACCCAAAATAGCCCAAAAATGAACCCAAAATATCCCAATTAATGATCCAAAATAGCCCAATTAATGATCCCAAAATAGCCCAAAAATGAACCCAAAATAGCCCAAAAATGAACCCAAAATATCCCAATTAATGATCCCAAAATAGCCCAATTAATGATCCCAAAATAGCCCAAAATATCCCAATTAATGATCCCAAAATGGCCCAATTAATGATCCCAAAATAACCCAATTAATGATCCCAAAATAGCCCAAAATATCCCAATTAATGATCCCAAAATGGCCCAATTAATGATCCCAAAATATCCCAAAATATCCCAATTAATGATCCCAAAATATCCCAATTAATGATCCCAAAATGTCCCAATTAATGATCCCAAAATATCCCAAAATATCCCAATTAATGATCCCAAAACAGCCCAAAAACTCCCAATAATGATCCAAAATAGCCCAAAAATGAACCCAAAATGTCCCAATTAATGATCCCAAAAAATCCCAATTAATGATCCCAAAATAGCCCAAAAACGAACACAAAAAATCCCAATTAACGATCCAAAATATCCCAATTAATGATCCCAAAATAGCCCAATTAATGATCCCAAAATACCCCAATTAATGATTGCAAAATAGCCCTAAATTAATGATCCCTAAATATCCCAAAATTCCCCTAAAAAAACCCCAAAATTCCCCCAAAATCTCCCCAAAAGCCCGAAAAAATTCCGCCAAAATCTCCCCAAAAATCCCCCAAAAAATCCCAAAAATCCGAAAAAAACCCCGAAAATTCCCCCAAAAATCCAAAAAAAACCCCGAAAATTCCCCCAAAAATCAAAAAAAACCCCGAAAATTCCCCCAAAAACCCGAAAAAAACCCCAAAATCTCCCCCAAAAAATCCCCAAAATTCCCCCCAAAACCCAAAAATCCCCAAAAATTCCCCCCAAAACCCCAAATTCCCCCAAATCTCCCATAAAAATCCCCCAAAATTCCCCCGAAAAATGCCCCTAAAAACCCCAAATCTCCCATAAAAATCCCCCCAAAACCCCAAAATCCCCCAAAAAATCCCCAAAATTCCCCCAAAAAATCCCCAAAAATTCCCCCCCAAAACCCCAAATTCCCCCAAAATCTTCCCCCAAAAAATCCCAAAAAATTCCCCAAAAAATCCCCAAAATTCCCCCCAAAAATTTCCCCCCAAAACCCCAAATTCTGCCACAATCTCCCTCAAAAATCCCCAAAAAATCCCCAAAAATCCGAAAAAACCCCAAAAATTCCCCCAAAAATCCAAAAAAAAACCCCCGAAATTCCCCAAAAATCCGAAAAAATTCCCCAAAAAATCCCAAAATTTCTCCCAAAACCCAAAAATCCCCCCAAAAAATCCCCAAAATTACCCGAAAAAATTCCCCCAAAACACCAAATTCCCCAAAAAGTCCCCAAAACTCCCCCAAAAAATCCGAAAAATTCTCCCCAAAAAGTCCCAAAACTCCCCCCAAAATCTCCCCCAAAAATCCTCCAAAATCTCCCCCAAAAATTCCCCAAAATCCCCAAAAAAAACCCCCAAAAACCCCAAAATTCCCCCCAAAAAATCCCCAAAAATTCCCCCCCAAAACCCCAAATCCCCCCAAAATCTTCCCCCAAAAAATCCGAAAAATTTCCCCCAAAAAGTCCCCAAAAATTCCCCCAAAAACCCCAAAGCCCCCAAAATCTTCCCCCAAAAATCCCCCAAAAAATCCAAAAAACCCCCGAAAATTCCCCCAAAAATCCGAAAAACCCCCCAAAAACCCCCAAAATTCCCCCCCAAAACCCCAAATTCCCCCACAATCTCCCATAAAAATCCCCAAAATTCCCCCCAAAAAATTCCCCTCCAAAACCCCAAATTCCCCCAAAATCTCCCTCAAAAATCCCCCAAAAAATCCCCAAAACTCCCCCAAAAAAATCCCCCAAAAAATCCCCAAAAATCCAAAAAACCCCCGAAAATTCCCCCAAAAATCCGAAAAAAACCCCGAAAATTCCCCTAAAAATCCAAAAAAAACCCCGAAAATTCCCCCAAAAATCCAAAAAACCCCCGAAAATTCCCCCAAAAATCCAAAAAAACCCCCGAAAATTCCCCAAAAATCCGAAAAAAACCCCGAAAATTCCCCTAAAAATCCAAAAAAAAACCCCGAAAATTCCCCCAAAAATCCAAAAAAACCCCGAAAATTCCCCAAAAATCCGAAAAAAACCCGAAAATTCCCCCAAAAATCCAAAAAAAACCCCCGAAAATTCCCCCAAAAATCCGAAAAAATCCCCCAAAAAATCCCCAAAACTTCCCCAAAAAATCCCCAAAAATCCGAAAAAACCCCCGAAAATTCCCCCAAAAATCCAAAAAAAAACCCCGAAAATTCCCCAAAAATCCAAAAACCCCCGAAAATTCCCCCAAAAATCCGAAAAAAACCCCGAAAATTCCCCCAAAAATCCAAAAAAAACCCCGAAAATTCCCCCAAAAATCCAAAAAAAAACCCCGAAAATTCCCCCAAAAATCCAAAAAAAAACCCGAAAATTCCCCAAAAATCCAAAAAAACCCCGAAAATTCCCCTAAAAATCAAAAAAAACCCCGAAAATTCCCCTAAAAATCCAAAAAAAACCCGAAAATTCCCCTAAAAATCAAAAAAACCCCGAAAATTCCCCTAAAAATCAAAAAAAAAAACTCCCCGAAATTCCCCCAAAATCCGAAAAAAACCCCGAAAATTCCCCTAAAAATCCAAAAAAAAACCCCGAAAATTCCCCCAAAAATCCGAAAAAACCCCGAAAATTCCCCAAAAATCCGAAAAATACCCCGAAAATTCCCCTAAAAATCCAAAAAAAAACCCCCGAAAATTCCCCCAAAAATCCAAAAAAAACCCCCGAAAATTCCCCAAAAATCCAAAAAAACCCCGAAAATTCCCCTAAAAATCAAAAAAAACCCCGAAAATTCCCCTAAAAATCCAAAAAAACCCCGAAAATTCCCCTAAAAATCAAAAAAAACCCCGAAAATTCCCCTAAAATCCAAAAAAAAACCCCGAAAATTCCCCAAAAATCCGAAAAAATCCCCCAAAAAATCCCCAAAACTCCCCCAAAAAATCCCCAAAAATCCAAAAAAAAACCCCCGAAAATTCCCCCAAAAATCCGAAAAAACCCCGAAAATTCCCCCAAAAATCCAAAAAAAAACCCCGAAAATTCCATTAAAAATCCAAAAAAAACCCCGAAAATTCCCCAAAAATCCGAAAAAATCCCCCAAAAAATCCCCAAAACTCCCCCCAAAAAATCCCCCAAAAAATCCCCAAAAATCCAAAAAAACCCCCGAAAATTCCCCAAAAATCCAAAAAAAAACCCCTGAAATTCCCCCAAAAATCCAAAAAAAACCCGAAAATTCCCCTAAAAATCCAAAAAAAACCCCGAAAATTCCCCTAAAAATCAAAAAAAAAACCCCGAAAATTCCCCTAAAAATCCAAAAAAAAACCCCGAAAATTCCCCTAAAAATCCAAAAAAAAACCCGAAAATTCCCCCAAAAATCCGAAAAAAACCCCGAAAATTCCCCTAAAAATCCGAAAAAATCCCCCAAAAAATCCCCAAAACTCCCCCAAAAAAATCCCCCGAAAATTCCCAAAACTCCCCCCAAAAAATCCCCAAAAATCCAAAAAAAACCCCGAAAATTCCCCCAAAAATTCCAAAAAACCCCCAAAAATTCCCCCAAAAATCCAAAAAAACCCCCCGAAATTCCCCCAAAAATCCAAAAAATCCCCCGAAAATTCCCCAAAACTCCCCCCAAAAAATCCCAAAAATCCAAAAAAAACCCCGAAAATTCCCCCAAAAATCCCAAAAAACCCCGAAAATTCCCCCAAAAATCCAAAAAAACCCCGAAAATTCCCCCAAAAATCCAAAAAAACCCCGAAAATTCCCCCAAAAATCCGAAAAAAACCCCGAAAATTCCCCCAAAAATCCGAAAAAATCCCCAAAAAATCCCCAAAACTCCCCCCAAAAAATCCCCAAAAATCCGAAAAAACCCCCGAAAATTCCCCCAAAAATCCGAAAAAAAACCCCCCGAAATTCCCCCAAAAATCCAAAAAAAAACCCGAAAATTCCCCCAAAAATCCAAAAAAACCCCCCCAAAAACCCCCAAAATTCCGCCCCTCCCCCCTCCCCAAATTTCGGGGTCCCCCCCATCCCCCGCCCCTCCCCCTCCCCGGCACCTCCGCGGCTTTCGCAGCTTCTGCCCCAAAACGGCCCCGGGGGGGGAGAAATGGGGGAGGGGCGTGGCTTGAGGGGGCGTGGCCCGAGGGGAGGGGCGTGGCTTGAGGGAATAGGGGCGGGGCTTGGCGAGGCCACGCCCACTTCGCGAAATGGTTGAAATTGCCTCAAAATTGCCCCCAAAATTCACCCAAAATTGGGATTTTTGGGAGCCTGCAAGACCCAAAATCGACCCCAAAAGCACCAAAAAATCCCAAAGTTCACAAAAAAGCCCCAAAATTCATTAAAAAAGCCCCAAAATTCATTAAAAAACCCCAAATTCATTAAAAAAGCCCCAAAATTCACTAAAAAAGCCCCAAAATTCATTAAAAAAGCCCCAAAATTCACTAAAAAAGCCCCAAAATTCACCCAAAATTGGGATTTTTGGGAGCCTGCAAGACCCAAAATCGACCCAAAACAACAAAAAATCAACAAAAAATCCCCAAATTCACTAAAAAAGCCCCAAAATTCACCCAAAATTGGGATTTTTGTGAGCCTGGAAAACCAAAATCGACCCAAAAGCACCAAAAAATCACCAAAAAAGCCCAAAATTCACTAAAAAATCCCCAAATTCACTAAAAAAGTCCCAAAATTCACCCAAAATTGGGATTTTGAGACCCAAAATCACCAAAAATTCACCCAAGTGAACGCCCAAAATCACCCAAAGTTCGCTGGAAAGCCCCAAATTCACCCTAAAAGCCCAAATTTGGCCAAAATTGGGATTTTTGTCACCCTGGGAGCTCAAAAAAGCCCAAAATTCATCAAAATTTACCCTCAAAAAAATCAAAATTCGCCCCAAATTCACCCAAATGAACCAAAAAATTTGCCCAAAATGCCTCCAAAAGGCCCAAAATCACCAAAATTCACCCCCAAAGTCCAGAATGACCCAAAATCAACCAAATTCCCCAAATTCACCCAAAATTGGCTCCAAATTTACTCAAAATTGGGATTTTTTGGCACCCTGGGAGCCCCAAAATGCCCGAAATTCACCCCAAAAATGCCCAAAAAAGCCCAAAATCACCAAAAAAATCACCCCAAAAGACCCAAAATCACCAAAAATTGATCCAAAATTCACCAAAATGCCCCAAATTCATCAAAATTTGCCCCAAATTGCCTCAAAATTGGGATTTTGTGACCCTGAAAGGCCCAAAATGGGCAAAATTCACCAAAAAGGCCCCAAATTCACACAAAAATGCCCCAAAATTCACCGAAAAGGCCCCAAATTCACCCAAAATTCCCCAAATTCCCCCAAAATTGGGATTTTTGGCACCCTGGGAGCCCCAAAATGCCCGAAATTCACCCCAAAAATGCCCAAAAAAGCCCCAAAATCAACAAAAAAATCACCCCAAAGACCCAAAATCACCAAAAATTGATCCAAAATTCACCAAAATGCCCCAAATTCACCCAAAATTCACCTAAAATTGGGATTTTTGTGAACCTGAGGGAGCCCAAAATCACCAAAATCAGCCAAAATTCCCCCAAAATGCACCAAAAATTCCCCCCAAAACGCCCCAAATTCCCCAAAATTGGGATTTTTGGCACCCTGGGAGCCCCAAAATCACTGAAAATTCCCCAAAAATTCACAAATTCACCCCAAAAGCCCCAAAATCCACCCCAAATTCACCAAATTTCACCTAAAATTGGGATTTTTTTGACCCCTGGGATCAGAGGCCCCAAATTTGAAGAATTTTCGGGGGATTTTCCAGAATTTTGGCGAAAATTGGGGATTTTAGGGACATCTTAGGGGAATTTGGTATTTTCAGGACAAAATTGGGGGAAAATTTTGGAGTTTTTAGAGAATTTTGGGGAGAATTTTGGACTTTTGAGAGGAATTTCGGAGGATATTTGGGGGCTTTTAAGGGAATTTTGGGGATTTTTTGTGGGGAATTTTGGGGTTTTTTTTAGGATTTTTTGGGGGATTTTGGGAAAATTTGGGAATTTTGGGGCGCTTTTACAGGAATTTGGGGAGAATTTGGAAGTTTTTAGAGGAATTTTGGGAATTTTTGGGGTTTTTTTGGGGCGTTTACAGGGGGTGGGGCGCCCCTCCCCCCGCCCCCTCCCCCCCACCCCGTGACCCCTGAGGGGGTGGGAAGGTCGTCGGTGACGTCATCGATGACGTCATGACCTTGAGACCCTCCCCCACCCCCAAAAATCCCCTCAGGGACCCCAAAAATCCAACCCGGGACCCCAAATTCTACCGGAGATCCCCCAAAAATCCAACACGGGACCCCCAAAAATCCAACCCGGGATCCCCAAAAATCCCTCAGGGACCCCAAAATCAACTCCGGGACCCCCAAAATCCCCTCAAGACCCCCGAAATTCGCTCAGGGACCCCAAATCCGCCCAAAAAAACCCCAAAATGAACCTCTGGGGCCCCAAAATCCCTCAGGACCCCCAAAATCAACCCCGGGATTCCAAAATCCCCTCAGGGACTCCCAAAATCCACTCGGGACCCCCAAAAATCAACTCGGGACCCCCAAAATCCACTCGGGACCCCCAAAAATCAACCTCGGGACCCCCAAAATCCCTCAAGGACTCCAAAAATTTCCTCAGAACCCCAAAATCTCTCCCCGGGACCCCCAAAACTCCACTCAGGACCCCAAAATCCCCTCAGGGACCCCCCGATCTCCTCACAGATCCCTCAGGAGGATTCGGGAGCCCCAAAATCCCCTCAGGGACCCCAAAATCAACTCCGGGACCCCCAAAATCCCTCAAGACCCCCGAAATTCGCTCAGGGACCCCAAAATCCGCCCAAAAAAAACCCCAAAATGAACCTCTGGGGCCCCAAAATCCCTCAGGACCCCACAAATCAACCCCGGGATTCCAAAATCCCCTCAGGACTCCAAAATCCACTCGGGACCCCCAAAAATCAACTCGGGACCCCCAAAATCCACTCGGGACCCCCAAAATCAACCTCGGGACCCCCAAAATCCCTCAAGGACTCCAATAATTTCCTCAGAACCCCAAAATCTCTCCCCGGGACCCCCAAAACTCCACTCAGGACCCCAAAACCCCTCAGGGACCCCCCGATCTCCTCACAGACCCTTCAGGAGGATTCGGGAGCCCCAAAATCCCCTCAGGGACCCCAAAATCAACTCCGGGACCCCCAAAATCCCCTCAAGACCCCCGAAATTCGCTCAGGGACCCCAAAATCCGCCCAAAAAAACCCCAAAATGAACCTCTGGGGCCCCAAAATCCCTCAGGACCCCCAAAATCAACCCCGGGATTCCAAAATCCCCTCAGGGACTCCCAAAATCCACTCGGGACCCCCAAAAATCAACTCGGGACCCCCAAAATCCACTTGGGAGCCCCAAAAATCAACTCTGGGACCCCCAAAATCCCTCAAGGACTCCAATAATTTCCTCAGAACCCCAAAATCTCTCCCCGGGACCCCCAAAACTCCACTCAGGACCCCAAAATCCCCTCAGGGACCCCCCGATCTCCTCACAGATCCCTCAGGAGGATTCGGGAGCCCCAAAATCCCCTCAGGGACCCCAAAATCAACTCCGGGACCCCCAAAATCCCCTCAAGACCCCCGAAATTCGCTCAGGGACCCCAAAATCCGCCCAAAAAACCCCCAAAATGAACCTCTGGGGCCCCAAAATCCCTCAGGACCCCCCAAATCAACCCCGGGATTCCAAAATCCCCTCAGGGACTCCCAAAATCCACTCGGGACCCCCAAAATCCACTCGGGACCCCCAAAAATCAACTCTGGGACCCCCAAAATCCCTCAAGGACTCCAAAAATTTCCTCAGAACCCCAAAATCTCTCCCCGGGACCCCCAAAACTCCACTCAGGACCCCAAAACCCCTCAGGGACCCCCCGATCTCCTCACAGATCCCTCAGGAGGATTCGGGAGCCCCAAAACCCCTCAGGGACCCCAAAAATTTCCTCAGAACCCCAAAATCTCCTCCGGGACACCCAAAACTCCACTCAGGACCCCCAAATCAACACCGGGACTCCCAAAATCTCCTCAAGGGACCCCAAAACCCCTCAGGGACCCCCCCGATCTCCTCACAGACCCTTCGGGAGGATTCGGGAGCCCCAAAACCCCTCAGGGACCCCCCGATCTCCTCACAGACCCTTCGGGAGGATTTAGGACTCCAAACATCCGCTCGGGACCCCCAAAATCACCTCAGGACCCCCAAAATCACCTCAGGACCCCCAAATTCTCCCCCCTCGGGGCCTCTCAAAATCCCCTCAGGGACACCCCCGGACTTTCCCACAGAACCACGCGGGGGGAGCCGGGACCCCCAAAACTCCTCAGGGAACCCCAAAACGCCTCAGAACCCTTCCGATCTCCTCACAGACCGTTCAGGAGAATTCGGGACCCACAAAATCCCTCCCAGGACCCTCAAAATCCGCTCGGGTCCCCAAAAATTCCCGTCCCCGGGACGCCCAAATCCCCTCAGGGACCCCCCCTCGGACTTACTTTCACACAGACCACGTGAGGGGATCCGGGGCCCCCAAAACCCCTCAGGGACCCCCAAATCCCCTCAGGGACCCCCCAAACCCCTCAGGGATCCCCCGATCTCCTCACAGACCCTTCGGGAGGATTTAGGACTCCAAACATCCGCTCGAGACCCCCAAAATCACCTCAGGATCCCCAAATTCCCAGCCCCGGGAACTCTCAAAATCCCCTCAGGGACACCCCCGGACTTTCCCACAGAACCACGCGGGGGGAGCCGGGACCCCCAAAACTCCTCAGGGAACCCCAAAACGCCTCAGAACCCTTCCGATCTCCTCACAGACCGTTCAGGAGAATTCGGGACCCACAAAATCCCTCTCAGGACCCTCAAAATCCGCTCGGGACCCCAAAAATTCCCGTCCCGGGACCCCCAAATCACCTCAGGGACCCCCCCCATGGATTCTCCCACAGACCGCGCGGGGGGAGCCGGGACTACCGAAACTCCTCAGAACCCTCCCGATCTCCTCACAGATCCCTCAGGAGGATTCGGGACCTCCAAAAATCCTCTCAGGAACCCCCAAATTCAACAGCGGGACCCCCAAAAATTCCCCTCCCGGGACGCCCAAATCCCCTCAGGGACCCCCCCTCGGACTTACTTTCACACAGACCACGTGAGGGGATCCGGGGCCCCCAAAACCCCTCAGGGACCCCCAAATCCCCTCAGGGACCCCCCAAACCCCTCAGGGATCCCCCGATCTCCTCACAGACCCTTCGGGAGGATTTAGGACTCCAAACATCCGCTCGGGACCCCCAAAATCACCTCAGGACCCCCAAAATCACCTCAGGACCCCCACATTCTCCCCCCTCGGGGCCTCTCAAAATCCCCTCAGGGACACCCCCGGACTTTCCCACAGAACCACGCGGGGGGAGCCGGGACCCCCAAAACTCCTCAGGGACCCCCTAAACCCCTCAGGGACCCCCCCCGATCTCCTCACAGACCCTTCCGGAGGATTTAGGACTCCAAACATCCGCTCGGGACCCCCAAAATCACCTCAGGACCCCCAAATTCCCAGCCCCGGGAACTGTGAAAATCCCCTCAGGGACACCCCCGGACTTTCCCACAGAACCACGCGGGGGGAGCCGGGAGCCCCAAAACTCCTCAAGGACCCCCAATACCCCTCAGAACCCTTCCGATCTCCTCACAGACCCTTCAGGAGATTTCGGGAGCCACAAAATCCCTCTCAGGACCCTCAAAATCCGCTCGGGTCCCCAAAAATTCCCCTCCCGGGACCCCCAAATCCCCTCAGGGACCCCCCCCATGGATTCTCCCACAGACCGCGCGGGGGGAGCCGGGACTACCGAAACTCCTCAGAACCCTCCCGATCTCCTCACAGATCCCTCAGGAGGATTCGGGACCTCCAAAAATCCCCTCAGGAACCCCCAAATTCAACAGCGGGACCCCCAAAAATTCCCCTCCCGGGACGCCCAAATCCCCTCAGGGACCCCCCCTCGGACTTACTTTCACACAGACCACGTGAGGGGATCCGGGGCCCCCAAAACCCCTCAGGGACCCCCAAATCCCCTCAGGGACCCCCCAAACCCCTCAGGGATCCCCCGATCTCCTCACAGACCCTTCGGGAGGATTTAGGACTCCAAACATCCGCTCGGGACCCCCAAAATCACCTCAGGACCCCCAAAATCACCTCAGGACCCCCACATTCTCCCCCCTCGGGGCCTCTCAAAATCCCCTCAGGGACACCCCCGGACTTTCCCACAGAACCACGCGGGGGGAGCCGGGACCCCCAAAACTCCTCAGGGAACCCCAAAACGCCTCAGGGACCCCCCGATCTCCTCACAGACCCTTCAGGAGGATTAGGGACCCACAAAATCCCTCTCAGGACCCTCAAAATCCGCTCGGGTCCCCAAAAATTCCCCTACCGGGACCCCCAAATCACCTCAGGGACCCCCCCCATGGATTCTCCCACAGACCGCGCGGGGGGAGCCGGGACTACCGAAACTCCTCAGAACCCTCCCGATCTCCTCACAGATCCCTCAGGAGGATTCGGGACCTCCAAAAATCCCCTCAGGAACCCCCAAATTCAACAGCGGGACCCCCAAAAATTCCCCTCCCGGGACGCCCAAATCCCCTCAGGGACCCCCCCTCGGACTTACTTTCACACAGACCACGTGAGGGGATCCGGGGCCCCCAAAACCCCTCAGGAACCCCCAAATCCCCTCAGGGACCCTCCCGGACTTTCCCACAGACTACGTGGGGGGATCCGGAACCCCCAAAAGCCCTCAGGGACCCCCCAAACCCCTCAGGGACCCCTCGACCTCCTCACAGACCCTTCGGGAGGATTTAGGACTCCAAACATCCGCTCGAGACCCCCAAAATCACCTCAGGACCCCCAAATTCCCCCCCGGGGACTCTGAAAATCCCCGCAGGGACACCCCCCCCTCGGACTTTCCCACAGACCATGCCGGGGGAGCCGAGACCCCCAAAACTCCTCAGGGAACCCCAAAACCCCTCAGAACCCTTCCGATCTCCTCACAGACCCTTCCAGAAGATTCAGCACCCCAAACATCCCCTCGAGACCCCCAAAATCCTCTCCGAACCCCAAAAATCCGCTCGAGACCCCAAAATCCCCCCCCTTTGCACAACCTTGGGGGGTTCCGGGAAGTTCCCGCGCACGGCATGGCCACGCTTGTGGCCACGCCCACATAGGGCGGGATTTATGCAAATGAGGCAGCGGCGCTGCGCCAGCTGCGATCGCGCATGCGCGGGAACGGGCTCGAAATCTCCCCAAAATTGTCCCAAAATTGTCCCAAAATTGTCCCCAAAAGGGACCGAAAAGGCCTCAAATGGCCCCTAAATTACAAGAAAGGGCCCTAAAAACGCCCCAAAAGTCACAAAGCGTCCCCAAACGGGAACGAAAAGGCTCCAAATGACCCCAAAATGTCCCCAGATGGCACCAAATGTCCACAAATGGACCCAAAATGGCCCCAAATGTCACAAAAATGTCCCCAAAAAGCCCCAAAATTTCCCCCAATGTCCCCAAATTTTTCCACATTGCCCCAAGATGCCCCCAAAAATTCCTAAAAAGCCCCAAACTTTGACCAAATGTCCCCAAATCGTCCCAAAATTTAAAGAAATGGACCAAAAAAGGCCCTCAGAAAGCCCCAAAATTTGCCCTCAGAAAGCCCCAAAATTTCCCCAAATTTTCCCAAAAAGACACAAAATATCCAGAAATGACCCAAAATGGCCCCAAAAATCCCAAAATTTGCCTCCAGTGGCCCCAAAAAGACACAAAATATCCCGAAATGGCCCCAAATTTACACAAATGGACCCCAAATGGCCCCAAAAATCCCAAATTTTGCCCCCCCCAAAATTTCCTACATTTGCTCAAACGGCCCCAAATGTCCCCAAAAACCCCCAAATTGGCCCAAGTTTCCCCAAATGTCCCCAAATTTTGGGGTCCCCTCCCCGCCAGGGCTCACCTGGAGCAATTCGGGGTCCCTGAGAGTTGAGAATTCCCAAAATGTCCCCAAAATGGCCCAAAAATGGCCCAAAATGTCCCCAAGGGACAAAGTCCGGCTGGGGAGGGGCCGAGCCCGGGGGTGGGGAGGGAAAATGGGAGGGAATTCCAAAAAATTGGGAAAAAAAATCCGAAAAAATTCCAAAAAAATTGGGGGAAAAAAAAAAAAAAGAGTAAAAATTTTTGTAAAAAATTGAGAAAAAAAATCCGAAAAAAAAAATTGAGAGAAAGAAAAAAATTCCGAAAAAATTGAGGAAAAAAAAAAATAAAAGAAAAGAAAAAAAAATTTTTAAAAATTTGAGAAAAAAATTCCGAAAAAAAAAAATTGAGAAAAAAAAAAAAATTCCGAAAAAATCGTGGGGGAAAAAATCCCGAAAAATTGGGGGGGGGGAAAAAAAATTGGCGAGAAATTGGGAAAAATTAAAAAAAAAGTTGGAAAAAAAATTTCCGAAAAAAATCGGAAAAAACTGGGGAGGGGCCGAGCCCGAGGGTGGGGAGGCAAAATGGGAGGGAATTCCAAGAAATTGGGAAAAAAAAAATCCGAAAAAGTTCCAAAAAAATTGGGGGAAAAAAAAAAAAAAAAAAAAAGAGTAAAAATTTTTTTAAAAAATTGAGAAAAAAAATCCGAAAAAAAAAATTGAGAGGAAGAAAAAAATTCCGAAAAAATTGGGGGAAAAAAAAATAATAAAATAAAATAAAAGAGAAAAAAATTTTTAAAAATTTGAGAAAAAAATTCCAAAAAAAAAAAATTGAGAGAAAAAAAAAAATTCCGAAAAAATCGTGGGGGAAAAAAAAATTCCCGAAAAATTGGGGGGGGGGGGGGGGGGGAAATTGGCGAGAAATTGGGAAAAATTAAAAAAAATTTGGAAAAAAAATTCCGATAAAAAAATCTGAAAAAACTGGGGAAAAAATTCCCCGGTGACCCCTCATGGACCCCAGTGACCCCCCGTGACCTCGGGGACCCCCCAGTGACCCCCCATTGACCCCAGTGACCCCAGGGACCCCCCAGTGACCCCAGTGACCCCCCATGGACCCCAGTGACCCCTCATTGACCCCCGTGACCTCAGGGACCCCCAGTGACCCCAGTGACCCCTCACTGACCCCAGTGACCCCCCAGTGACCCCAGTGACCCCAGTGACCCCTCATGGACCCCAGTGACCCCTCATGGACCCCAGTGACCCCCCGTGACCTCGGGGACCCCCCAGTGACCCCTCATGGACCCCAGTGACCCCCCAGTGACCCCAGTGACCCCTCACTGACCCCAGTGACCCCCCATGGACCCCAGTGACCCCCCAGTGACCCCAGTGACCCCCCAGTGACCTCAGGGACCCCTCATGGACCCCAGGGACCCCTTGGCCACCCCAGTGACCCCAGTGACCCCCCAGTGACCCCACTGACCCCCCATGGACCCCAGTGACCCCTCATGGACCCCAGTGACCCCCCAGTGACCCCACTGACCCCCCAGTGACCCCAGTGACCCCTTGGCCACTCCAGTGACCCCCCAGTGACCCCACTGACCCCCCAGTGACCCCAGTGACCCCTTGGCCACTCCAGTGACCCCTCACTGACCCCAGTGACCCCTCATGAACCCCACTGACCCCTCAATGACCCCAGTGACCCCACTGACCACCCCAGTGACCCCTCATGAACCCCAGTGACCCCTCAATGACCCCAGTGACCCCTTGGCCACCCCAGTGACCCCATGGAAGCCCCCAGTGACCCCTCATGAACCCCATTGACCCCTCAATGACCCCAGTGACCCCATTGACCCCCCAGTGACCCCTCATGAACCCCATTGACCCCTCACTGACCCCAGTGACCCCTTGGCCACCCCACTGACCCCTCAATGACCCCAGTGACCCCTTGGCCACCCCAGTGACCTCATGGAAGCCCCCAGTGACCCCTCACTGACCCCAGTGACCCCAGTGACCCCTTGGCCACCCCATGGACCCAACTGACCCCATTGACCCCTCATGGACCCCAGTGACCCCTTGGGCACCCCAGTGACCCCAGTGACCCCACTGACCCCACTGACCACCCCAGTGACCCCTCATGAACCCCAGTGACCCCTCAATGACCCCAGTGACCCCTTGGCCACCCCAGTGACCCCATGGAAGCCCCCAGTGACCCCTCATGGACCCCAGTGACCCCATTGACCCCCCAGTGACCCCATGGCCACGCCACTGACCCCATTGACCCCTCATGGACCCCAGTGACCCCTTGGCCACTCCAGTGACCCCTCAATGACCCCAGTGACCCCTCATGAATCCCACTGACCCCTCACTGACCCCAGTGACCCCTTGGCCACCCCACTGACCCCTCATGAACCCCATTGACCCCTCAATGACCCCAGTGACCCCATTGACCCCCCAGTGACCCCTCATGAACCCCATTGACCCCTCACTGACCCCAGTGACCCCTTGGCCACCCCACTGACCCCTCAATGACCTCAGTGACCCCTTGGCCACCCCAGTGACCCCTCAATGACCCCAGTGACCCCTCATGAACCCCACTGACCCCTCAATGACCCCAGTGACCCCTTGGCCACCCCAGTGACCCCTCATGAACCCCACTGACCCCTCAATGACCCCAGTGACCCCTTGGCCACCCCAGTGACCCCTCATGAACCCCACTGACCCCTCAATGACCCCAGTGACCCCTTGGCCACCCCAGTGACCCCATGGAAGCCCCCAGTGACCCCTCACTGACCCCAGTGACCCCAGTGACCCCTTGGCCACCCCATGGACCCAACTGACCCCATTGACCCCTCATGGACCCCAGTGACCCCTTGGGCACCCCAGTGACCCCAGTGACCCCAGTGACCCCACTGACCACCCCAGTGACCCCTCATGAACCCCAGTGACCCCTCAATGACCCCAGTGACCCCTTGGCCACGCCACTGACCCCATGGAAGCCCCCAGTGACCCCTCATTGACCCCAGTGACCCCTTGGCCACCCCATGGACCCCTCATGGACCCCAGTGACCCCTCATGGACCCCTTGGCCACCCCAGTGACCCCCCAGTGACCCCAGTGACCTCAGGGACCCCCCATGGACCCCTTGGCCACCCCATGGACCCCCCCTTAGAGCCCCCACTGACCCCCCCACGGACCCCAGTGACCCCTCACTGACCCCAGTGACCCCTTGGCCATCCCAGTGACCCCAGGGACCCCCATGACCTCAGTGACCCCCCAGTGACCCCACTGACCCCCAGTGACCCCAGTGACCCCTCATGGACCCCAGTGACCACCCCAGTGACCCCTCATGGACCTCAGTGACCCCCTGGCCACCCCAGTGACCCCAGAGACCCCTCATGGACCCCTTGGCCACCCCAGTGACCCCTCACTGACCCCAGTGACCCCTCAATGACCCCAGTGATCGCTTGGCCACCACCCTGACCCCACTCCAGCGGCGGGGCAATGAATGGCTTTGATTGACAGCTCTGGCCACGCCCCTTTTTGGTGGGAGGGGAGCGCTGGGAGGGACTGGGATGGACTGGGACAAACTGGGAGGGACTGGGAGGGACTGGGATGGACTGGGATGGACTGGGATGGACTGGGAGGGACTGGGAGGGACTGGGAGGGACTGGGATGGACTGGGATGGACTGGGAGGGACTGGGACAAACTGGGAGGGACTGGGAGGGACTGGGAGGGACTGGGAGGGACTGGGAGGGACTGGGATGGACTGGGATGGACTGGGAGGGACTGGGACAAACTGGGAGGGGACTGGGAGGGACTGGGATGGAACTGGGAGGGACTGGGAGGGACTGGGATGGACTGGGATGGACTGGGAGGGACTGGGAGGGACTGGGAGGGACTGGGAGGGACTGGGATGGACTGGGAGGGACTGGGAGGGACTGGGAGGGACTGGGAGGGACTGGGAGGGACTGGGATGGACTGGGACAAACTGGGATGGACTGGGAGGGACTGGGATGGAACTGGGAGGGACTGGAAGGGACTGGGATGGACTGGGAGGGACTGGGATGGACTGGGATGGACTGGGAGGGACTGGGATGGACTGGGACAAACTGGGATGGACTGGGAGGGACTGGGATGGACTGGGATGGACTGGGATGGACTGGGAGGGACTGGGAGGGGACTGGGAGGGACTGGGAGGGACTGGGAGGGACTGGGAGGGACTGGGATGGAACTGGGATGGACTGGGAGGGACTGGGAGGGACTGGGATGGACTGGGAGGGACTGGGATGGACTGGGATGGACTGGGATGGACTGGGAGGGACTGGGATGGACTGGGAGGGACTGGGAGGGACTGGGATGGACTGGGACAAACTGGGAGGGGACTGGGAGGGACTGGGATGGACTGGGATGGACTGGGACAAACTGGGATGGACTGGGAGGGACTGGGATGGAACTGGGAGGGACTGGAAGGGACTGGGATGGACTGGGAGGGACTGGGATGGACTGGGATGGACTGGGAGGGACTGGGAGGGACTGGGAGGGACTGGGAGGGACTGGGATGGACTGGGAGGGACTGGGAGGGACTGGGATGGACTGGGATGGACTGGGAGGGACTGGGATGGACTGGGAGGGACTGGGAGGGACTGGGATGGACTGGGACAAACTGGGAGGGGACTGGGAGGGACTGGGATGGACTGGGATGGACTGGGACAAACTGGGATGGACTGGGAGGGACTGGGATGGAACTGGGAGGGACTGGAAGGGACTGGGATGGACTGGGAGGGACTGGGATGGACTGGGATGGACTGGGAGGGACTGGGAGGGACTGGGAGGGACTGGGAGGGACTGGGATGGACTGGGAGGGACTGGGAGGGACTGGGAGGGACTGGGAGGGACTGGGAGGGACTGGGAGGGACTGGGATGGACTGGGATGGACTGGGAGGGACTGGGATGGACTGGGAGGGACTGGGATGGACTGGGAGGGACTGGGATGGACTGGGACAAACTGGGATGGACTGGGAGGGACTGGGATGGACTGGGAGGGACTGGGAGGGGACTGGGAGGGACTGGGAGGGACTGGGAGGGACTGGGAGGGACTGGGATGGAACTGGGATGGACTGGGAGGGACTGGGAGGGACTGGGATGGACTGGGAGGGACTGGGATGGACTGGGATGGACTGGGATGGACTGGGAGGGACTGGGATGGACTGGGAGGGACTGGGAGGGACTGGGATGGACTGGGATGGACTGGGATGGACTGGGAGGGACTGGGATGGACTGGGAGGGACTGGGAGGGACTGGGATGGACTGGGACAAACTGGGAGGGGACTGGGAGGGACTGGGATGGACTGGGAGGGACTGGGAGGGACTGGGATGGACTGGGATGGACTGGGAGGGACTGGGATGGACTGGGATGGACTGGGAGGGACTGGGATGGACTGGGATGGACTGGGAGGGACTGGGAGGGACTGGGAGGGACTGGGAGGGACTGGGAGGGACTGGGATGGACTGGGAGGGACTGGGAGGGACTGGGATGGACTGGGATGGACTGGGAGGGACTGGGATGGACTGGGAGGGACTGGGAGGGACTGGGAGGGACTGGGATGGACTGGGAGGGACTGGGAGGGACTGGGAGGGACTGGGAGGGACTGGGATGGACTGGGAGGGACTGGGATGGACTGGGATGGACTGGGATGGACTGGGAGGGACTGGGAGGGGACTGGGAGGGACTGGGAGGGACTGGGAGGGAGTGGGAGGGACTGGGATGGAACTGGGATGGACTGGGAGGGACTGGGAGGGACTGGGATGGACTGGGAGGGACTGGGAGGGACTGGGATGGACTGGGAGGGACTGGGAGGGACTGGGATGGACTGGGAGGGACTGGGATTGAACTGGGATGGACTGGGAGGGACTGGGAGGGACTGGGATGGACTGGGAGGGACTGGGATGGACTGGGAGGGACTGGGAGGGACTGGGATGGACTGGGAGGGACTGGGATGGACTGGGAGGGACTGGGAGGGACTGGGATGGACTGGGAGGGACTGGGATGGACTGGGAGGGACTGGGATGGACTGGGACAAACTGGGATGGACTGGGAGGGACTGGGATGGAACTGGGAGGGACTGGAAGGGACTGGGATGGACTGGGAGGGACTGGGAGGGACTGGGATGGACTGGGATGGACTGGGATGGACTGGGAGGGACTGGGATGGACTGGGAGGGACTGGGAGGGACTGGGATGGACTGGGAGGGACTGGGATGGACTGGGAGGGACTGGGAGGGACTGGGATGGACTGGGATGGACTGGGAGGGACTGGGAGGGACTGGGATGGACTGGGACAAACTGGGAGGGGACTGGGAGGGACTGGGATGGACTGGGAGGGACTGGGAGGGACTGGGATAGACTGGGATGGACTGGGAGGGACTGGGAGGGACTGGGACAAACTGGGATGGACTGGGATGGACTGGGATGGACTGGGAGGGACTGGGATGGACTGGGAGGGACTGGGATGGACTGGGAGGGACTGGGAGGGACTGGGATGGACTGGGATGGACTGGGAGGGACTGGGATGGACTGGGAGGGACTGGGATGGACTGGGAGGGACTGGGAGGGACTGGGATGGACTGGGAGGGACTGGGATGGACTGGGATGGACTGGGAGGGACTGGGATGGACTGGGATGGACTGGGAGGGACTGGGAGGGACTGGGATGGACTGGGATGGACTGGGATGGACTGGGAGGGACTGGGATGGACTGGGAGGGACTGGGATGGACTGGGACAAACTGGGATGGACTGGGAGGGACTGGGATGGACTGGGATGGACTGGGAGGGACTGGGAGGGACTGGGATGGACTGGGATGGACTGGGAGGGACTGGGAGGGACTGGGATGGACTGGGAGGGACTGGGAGGGACTGGGATGGACTGGGATGGACTGGGAGGGACTGGGAGGGACTGGGATGGACTGGGAGGGACTGGGAGGGACTGGGAGGGACTGGGATGGACTGGGATGGACTGGGAGGGACTGGGAGGGACTGGGAGGGACTGGGATGGACTGGGATGGACTGGGAGGGACTGGGATGGACTGGGAGGGACTGGGACAAACTGGGATGGACTGGGAGGGACTGGGATGGACTGGGAGGGACTGGGAGGGACTGGGAGGGACTGGGATGGACTGGGATGGACTGGGAGGGACTGGGATGGACTGGGAGGGACTGGGATGGACTGGGAGGGACTGGGAGGGACTGGGAGGGACTGGGAGGGACTGGGATGGACTGGGAGGGACTGGGACAAACTGGGATGGACTGGGAGGGACTGGGATGGACTGGGAGGGACTGGGAGGGACTGGGATGAACTGGGAGGGACTGGGAGGGACTGGGATGGACTGGGAGGGACTGGGAGGGACTGGGACAAACTGGGATGGACTGGGAGGGACTGGGATGGACTGGGAGGGACTGGGAGGGACTGGGATGAACTGGGAGGGACTGGGAGGGACTGGGATGGACTGGGATGGACTGGGATGGACTGGGAGGGACTGGGAGGGACTGGGACAAACTGGGATGGACTGGGAGGGACTGGGAGGGACTGGGAGGGACTGGGATGGACTGGGAGGGACTGGGAGGGACTGGGAGGGACTGGGAGGGACTGGGATAAACTGGGAGGGACTGGGAGGGACTGGGATGGACTGGGATGGACTGGGAGGGACTGGGATGGACTGGGAGGGACTGGGAGGGACTGGGAGGGACTGGGAGGGACTGGGAGGGACTGGGAGGGACTGGGAGGGACTGGGATGGACTGGGAGGGACTGGGAGGGACTGGGACAAACTGGGATAAACTGGGAGGGACTGGGAGGGACTGGGAGGGACTGGGAGGGCTCCCAGTGCCCTCCCATTTAATTAAATAGTATAATAATAATTTGAATTATAATAATTTTGTTTATACTAATTAAACTTCCTTGCAATACATAAAATGTAATTTTAAATAAATTTATGCTGGTTAAATAAAATTTTTAAAAGTAGTTTAATATTTATTTGGTAGGTTAAAAAATTTTTTTTAATAATTTATAATCTAAGTAAATAATATATAATAATTGAATTTATAATATGTATATAATACACGTATTTATACATATTTATATTAACTTATTTGTGATAAAAATTCAATTATACTTATAACAGGAAGGTAATATTTTATCATTACTAAATTTAAGTTATTGAACTATTAAAAATTATTTTAAGGAGCTGGAGAAACAAATAGCTAAAAAATTAATTTAAGATTTAAGTAAATAATATATAATTGAATTTATAATAAGTATATAGTACACGTATTCATACGTATTTATAATAATTTATTTATGATAAAAGTGTAATTAAATTTATAATAAGAAGTTAATATTTTAATCATTACTAAATTTAAGGTATTTCATTATTTAAAGATATTTTAAAGGGAGGAAATCCCAATTTTGGGGTTTTTAGCCCCATTTCAGGGTGTAGTTCCTGCCCAGCTCCAGCTGCAGCTGGGTCATCTTCAGAAACTTGGGGAAATAAAAATAAATAAAATAAAATATATAAAAAAAAGGGAAAAAATGGACAAAATCCATAAATATTACAAAAATTATTATAATGACATATAATATAATATAATATAATGTAATGTAATATAATATAATATAATATAATATAATATAATATAATATAATATAATATAATATAATATAATATAATAATGTGCTATATTATATTATATTATATAAAATAATATTATATTATATCATATCATATTACATTATATAATATAATATAATATAATATTATATTATATTATATTTTATTATATTATATTATATTATATCATATTATATTATATTATATCATATTATATCATATTATATTATATTATATTTTTTATATTATATAATGTAGTATAGTATAATATAATATAATGTAATATAATATAATATAATATAATATAATACAATATAATACAATATGATACAATACAATATAATATAATGTAATATATTTCTATAATAAGGCAAAAGATATTCTTAAAATTAAAATAATAATTATTATAAATATAACAGCATATTATAAGGTATAATACATTGTAATGTAATAAAATTGCATTAAAATTACAATTACATACTTATATATGAATAATTATTATATATTATATATCACAGTTATATATTAAATGTGTAATTATATAATTAAAAAGATATAATTATAAATATAGCATAGTATAAGGTCAATATAGCATAAGTATCATTATATAAAAATGAATAATTATGAAGATATAATTACATTACTGAGCATTTTAATATAAATACAATAGTATTATTATATTATATTATATTATATTATATTATATTATATTATATTATATTATATTATATTATATTACATGATATTTTATTTTATTTTATTATACTATATTACGTTCCATTTCATCACATTACATTATATTACATTACATTATATGACATTATATTATATTACATTATAATATATGATATGATATGATATGACATGACATGATATTATATTATATTATATTATATTATATTATATTATATTATATTATATTATACTATATTAATGATATTACGAGGTTAAATATAGACTATGTAAATGATATAATTTTAAACAAAAGTATTTTTAATTAAAAATTTAAAAATTTATATAAATAATTAAAAAATATAAAAGTATATATATAAAAATATAAAAAGTAATTAAAAAATATATATAATTACCTAATTATATGTATGTTATATAATTCTAACTAATATAATATAATGCAATATAATATAATATAATATAATATAATATAATATAATATAATATAATGTCATACTTGATAATGTAATGTAATGTAATGTAATGTAATATAACACAATATAATATAATGTAATGTAATGTAATATAATATAATATAATAGAATATAATATCATATCATATCATATCATATCATATCATATCATATATTTTTATTGTAATGTAATATATTCATAGTATTACTATGTTATTCCATATATACAAAATTATAAAAGGAATTTATTATATATTTAAATTTTATCTCGAATATATTATCATGTATATAATTATAATTATATTATAATTACATTACCTAAATTTTAATATAAAAACTTCTATATAGAATTGAAAAATTATATTATATTATATTATATTATATTATATTATATTATATTATATTATATTATATTATCCTATATTATATTACATTACAATACACTGTATGCTATAATAATATAATATAAATATAACTATATTATAAATTATATAAATATAATTATATTATATATATTATATGATTATATAATTATAATGGCATAATTGTGAATTTCAGCAAATTTGGGCCATTCTTTCATAGTATTTCCTAATAATTCAGATTTTTCATTGCCTGAAATCCCAAATTGCCCAAAATTTCCAAAATTCACCTTTTTTTCTCTTCGTGCTCAATGGAGAGACAGGGGCAGAGTCACGTGACCCCGCAAAATTTTAATTTTTTGTGAATTTCAGCAAATTTGGGTCATTCTTTGATATTATTTCCTAATAATTCAGATTTTTCATTGCCTAAAATCCCAAATTGCCCAAAATTTCCAAAATTCACCTTTTTTTCTGTTCGTGCTCGATGGCGACCGAACAGGAGACAGGGGCAGAGTCACGTGACCCCGCAAAATTTTAATTTTTTGTGAATTTCAGCAAATTTGGGTCATTTTTCATATTATTTCCTAATAATTCAGATTTTTCATTGCTTAAAATCCCAAATTGCCAAAAATTTCCAAAATTCACCTTTTTTTCTGTTTGTGCTCGATGGCGACCGAACAGGAGACAGGGGCAGAGTCACGTGACCCCGCAAAATTTTAATTTTTTGTGAATTTCAGCAAATTTGGGTCATTCTTTGATATTATTTCCTAATAATTCAGATTTTTCATTGCCTAAAATCCCAAATTGCCCAAAATTTCCAAAATTCACCTTTTTTTCTGTTCGTGCTCGATGGCGACCGAACAGGAGACAGGGGCAGAGTCACGTGACCCCGCAAAATTTTAATTTTTTGTGAATTTCAGCAAATTTGGGTCATTTTTCATATTATTTCCTAATAATTCAGATTTTTCATTGCTTAAAATCCCAAATTGCCAAAAATTTCCAAAATTCACCTTTTTTTCTGTTTGTGCTCGATGGCGACCGAACAGGAGACAGGGGCAGAGTCACGTGACCCCGCAAAATTTTAATTTTTTGTGAATTTCAGCAAATTTGGGTCATTCTTTGATATTATTTCCTAATAATTCAGATTTTTCATTGCCTAAAATCCCAAATTGCCAAAAATTTCCAAAATTCACCTTTTTTTCTGTTCGTGCTCGATGGCGACCGAACAGGAGACAGGGGCAGAGTCACGTGACCCCCAAAATTTTAATTTTTTGTGAATTTCAGCAAATTTGGGTCATTCTTTGATATTATTTCCTAATAATTCAGATTTTTCATTGCTTATAATCCCAAATTGCCCAAAATTTCCAAAATTCACCTTTTTTTCTGTTCGTGCTCGATGGCGACCGAACAGGAGACAAGGGCAGAGTCACGTGACCCCGCAAAATTTTAATTTTTTGTGAATTTCAGCCAATTTGGGTCATTTTTCATATTATTTCCTAATAATTCAGATTTTTCATTGCCTAAAATCCCAAATTGCCAAAAATTTCCAAAATTCACCTTTTTTTCTGTTCGTGCTCGATGGCGACCGAACAGGAGACAGAGGCAGAGTCACGTGACCCCACAAAATTTTAATTTTTTGTGAATTTCAGCCAATTTGGGTCATTCTTTGATATTATTTCCTAATAATTCAGATTTTTCATTGCTTATAATCCCAAATTGCCAAAAATTTCCAAAATTCACCTTTTTTCTGTTCGTGCTCGATGGCGACCGAACAGGAGACAAGGGCAGAGTCACGTGACCCCGCAAAACTTTAATTTTTTGTGAATTTCAGCCAATTTGGGTCATTCTTTAATATTATTTCCTAATAATTCAGATTTTTCATTGCCTAAAATCCCAAATTGCCAAAAATTTCCAGAATTCACCTTTTTTTCTGTTCGTGCTCGATGGCGACCGAACAGGAGACAGGGGCAGAGTCACGTGACCCCGCAAAATTTTAATTTTTTGTGAATTTCAGCAAATTTGGGTCATTCTTTGATATTATTTCCTAATAATTCAGATTTTTCATTGCTTATAATCCCAAATTGCCAAAAATTTCCAAAATTCACCTTTTTTTGTGGGTCGTGCTCGATGATTGGTGCGACGGGGACGGGGGCGGAGTTTTGTGTCACCGTCACCTCCCCAACATTTCCGGAAAAGCCCAAAATTTTAATTTCGGTGAATTTCAGTGAATTCGGGTCCTCGTAGCCACCGTGGAGGACTCGAAGTTCCAGAAGGTTCTGAGGGAAAAAAGAAAAATTGGGGATTTAAAAAAAAAAAAAAAAAAAAAATTAGCAATATTTTAAATTTTTTTTCTGATCTTTTTCTTGTTTAATTGATAATTTTTTGGTTAATTAATGTTTACATTGTGTTTTAAAATATAAATTATTGCATAAAGGTATATAAATATAATTTATTAAAATTTATGTTATTTATATATTATATATATAATATATACTGTATACATTTAATTTATAGATAATATAAACCTAAATAAATTTATCTTATTATTTATATAATATGTATTATTTTTATATATTATATATATAAATATATATATTATATATTAATTAATATATATTATATATATAATTATTTTATAATTACTCATAATTATTCATTGCATGCATTACAATTAAAAAATTAATTATTATATAAAATTATTTAAACGACATTTCTTAAATTTTAAATTATTTATATATTATATATAATACATATAGTATAAACTTAAGTTATATATCATATAAGATTGTATATAAATTTATCTTATTTATATAATATGTAATAATATTTATAATTATTCATTGTATACATTAAAGTTTAATAAATAAAAATAATTAATATAAATATAAATATATCAATAAAAATAAATACCAAAATATAGATAGCAATTTGAATAAATAATGAATATATTCTAAATAATTTGTATTTGTTTAATAATTTATATGTTTAATAATGAATAATTTGTAATTTATAATATTTTTAGAGTTAGTCATATAAATGCATTTAAATATATAAATATAAATGGTAAATAAAAATTATATTATAAAGCGATTATTATTTATTCTTTACTATTTGTTTGTTATGTATTATATACTATTTATTATTTATTATTTATTATTTATTATTTATTATTTATTATTTATTATTTACTATTTATTATTTATTATTTACTATTATATAAATACATTTAAATATATAAATATAAATGGTGAAATAAAATTATATTATAAATAGATTATTGTTTATTATTTACTATTTATTATTTATTATATATTATTTATTTACTATTAATTTAATACAACTTATTATGTAAATAGAAATGACATACTAAATAGATAATTTATTATTTACTATTTACTTGTTATTTATTATTTATTATCATTTCTTATTACCAATTATTTCCTATTATTTATTATTTATTAGAACAGGATTAGACCAGCAATAAAAAGAAATTGAACGAGGATTAAAAGCATTAAAACATAAAAAATAAATGCATAAATATAAATTAAAAATATATAAAACTGAATATATAAATATAAAATTTTTTTTAAATATAAAAATATATATCAGAAATGAAAAATATTCAAAACATTACAATATTTTAAAAGAAAAAGAATTTTAAAAATAATTATAACATGGGGAAAATTCGAAAATTTTGGTGAAATTTAATTAATTTTATTTAATTTTTGGGTTGGGACTCACAGAGCGGGCGGTGAACGACATCAGCAGGTACTCGCCCTTCTCGTACGTGTCTGGGGAGCAGAAAATATTAATATAAATAAAAGAAAAATAAAATGAAAATTAAAAATAAAAATAAAAAAATAAAAATAAAAATAAAAATAAAAATGTAAAATGATAGAAAATGGAATCAACACCCAAATTGAAATTAGAATTTAAAATTATGCATAAATTAAAATCAATATATTGTAAAATATAAATATAAATATAAATATAAATACAAATTTAAAATTATGGAACATGGAATCCAAACCAAAATTGAAACTAGAATTTAAAATTATGCATAAATTTAAATCAATATATTGTGAAACATAAACATAAACATAAATATAAATATAAATATAAATATAAATATAAATATAAATATAAATATAAATATAAATATAAAATGATGGAACATGGAATCCAAACCAAAATTGAAATTAGAATTTAAAATTATGCATAAATTTAAATCAATATATTGTAAAACAGAAATATAAATATAAATATAAATATAAATATAAATATAAATATAAATATAAATATAAATATAAATATAAATAGAAATAGAAATAGAAATAGAAATAGAAATAGAAATATAAAATGATGGAAAATGGAATCAAAACCAAAATTGAAATTAGAATTTAAAATTATGCGTAAATTAAAATCAATATATTGTAAAATATAAATATAAATAGAAATATAAATTATAATTCTAAATGTAAATATCAATTTAAAATTATAGAACATGTAATCCAAACCAAAATTGAAATTAGAATTTAAAATTATGCATAAATTAAAATCAATATAATGTAAAATATAAATATAAATATAAATATAAATATAAATATAAATATAAATATAAATATAAATATAAATATGATGGAACATAGAATCCAAACCAAAATTGTAATTAGAATTTAAAATTATGCATAAATTAAAATCAATATATTGTAAAATATAAATATAAATATAAATATAAATATAAATATAAATATAAATATAAATATAAATATAAATATAAATATAAATTTAAAATGATAGAACATGGAATCAAAACCAAAATTGAAATTAGAATTTGAAATTATGCGTAAATTAAAATCAATATAGTGTAAAATATAAATACAAATATAAATATAAATATAAATATAAATATAAATATAAATATAAATATAAATATAAATAAATATATAAATCTAAATATACATGATAAATTTAAATTTAAATTTAAAATGATAGAACATGGAATCAGAACCAAAATTGAAATTAGAATTTAAAGTTATGCATAAATTAAAATCAATGTAGTGTAAAATATAAATATAAATATAAATATAAATATAAATATAAATATAAATATAAACATAAATACAAATACAAATTTAAAATGATAGAACATGGAATCCAAACCAAAATTGAAATTAGAATTTAAAATTATGCATAAATTAAAATCAATGCATTGTAAAATTAAATATAAATATAAATATAAATATAAATATAAATATAAGTATAAATATAAATATAAGTATAAATATATATTATATTTATATATAATTTTCACTTAACTTGAATTTTAATTCTCCAACATTGCATGTAATTTGCATATAATTTGCATTCCAATACCCAAAATTTCATTCCCCTGAATTTCACTTCATTTTCATTTACTTTGAATTTTAAATTTCCTAATTTGTATGTAATTTGCATATAATTTACATTCCGATACCCGTAATATCATCCCCCTAATTTCACTTAACTTGATATTTAATTAAATTTTAATTCTCCAAAATTGCACCTAATTTGCATATAATTTCAATGCACTTAATTTTTACTTAACTTGAATTTGAATTCTCCAATTTCACTTAATTTTCATTTACTTGGAATTTTAAATCTCCTAATTTGTATGTAATTTGCATATAATTTACATTCCGATACCCGTAATCTCATCCCCCTAATTTCACTTCATTTGATATTTAATTCAATTTTAGTTCTCCAAAATTGCACCTAATTTGCATATAATTTGAATGCACTCATTTTTCACTTAACTTGAATTTGAATTCTCCAATTTCACTTAATTTTCATTTACTTGGAATTTTAAATCTTCTAATTTGTATGCAATTTGCATATAATTTACATTCCGATACCCGTAATATCATCCCCCTAATTTCACTTCATTTGATATTTAATTCAATTTTAATTCTCCAAAATTGCATCCAATTTGCATATAATTTGAATGCACTTAATTTTCACTTAACTCAAATTTTCATTCTCGAACATTGCATGTAATTTGCATATAATTTGCGTTCCAATACCCATAATTGCATTCCCCTTAATTTCACTTAATTTTCATTTACTTGGAATTTTAAATCTCCTAATTTGTATGTAATTTGCATATAATTTACATTCCGATACCCGTAATATCATCCCCCTAATTTCACTTCATTTAATATTTATTTTGCTTAATTTGCATATATTTTGCATATCATTTCCCTGGTTTATTTTTTAATGTACCGCGACCCCTTCACTCCTCATTTTCAGTTCATTCACCAAACAACCAAAAATCCCCCAAAATTCAAATTAACGGTGAAATTAATGAACAACTTGATGAATTAATTATTAATGATGTATTAATTAATTATGCAAATGAGGCTGACCGATTCCAACGCCGTCGTCCCAGTAGAGAATCCCCGAGGCCTCCTGGGAGTCGTTCAGGGCCACGGTGAGGAGCAGCGGCTGCCGGCGGCTGCAACCAAAATTGGCATTATTAGGGAATTATTAGGGGAATTATTAGGGAATTAATGGGGTTTAATTGGGGAATTATTGGGGAACTTTGGAGGGAATTATTAGAAAATTAATGGAGAATTATTAGAGGATTGTTAGGGAATTATTGGAGGGTTACTGGAGAATTTATGGGGATTAATGGGGAAATATTGGGGGATTATTGGAGAATTAGTGCGGAATTATTAGGGAATTATTGGAGGGTTATTGGGGATTATTAGGGAATTATTAGGGAATTGTTGGGCGATTAATTAGGGGATTATTAGGGAAATATTGTGGAATTATTGGGGGATGTCTGAGGGATTACTGGGAGGTTATCAGGGAATTATTAGGGAAACTATTAGGGAATTAATGGGGTTTAATTGGGGAATTATTGGGGAACTTTGGAGGGAATTATTAGCAAATTAATGGAGAATTATTAGAGGATTGTTAGGGAATTATTGGAGGGTTACTGAAGAATTTATGGGGAAATATTGGGGGATTATTGGAGAATTACTGCGGAATTATTAGGGAATTATTGGGGATTATTAGGGAATTGTTGGGCGATTAATTAGGGGATTATTAGGGAAATATTGTGGAATTATTGGGGGATGTTTGAGGGATTACTGGGAGGTTATTAGGGAATTAGTAGGGAAATTATTAGGGAATTAATGGGGTTTAATTGGGGAATTATTGGGGAACTTTTGAGGGAATTATTAGAAAATTAATGGAGAATTATTAGAGGATTGTTAGGGAATTATTGGAGGGTTACTGGAGAATTTATGGGGAAATATTGGGGGATTATTGAAGAATTAGTGCGGAATTATTAGGGAATTATTGGGGATTATTAGGGAATTGTTGGGCGATTAATTAGGGGATTATTAGGAAAATATTGTGGAATTATTGGGCGATTAATTAGGGGATTATTAGGGAAATATTGTGGAATTATTGGGCGATTAATTAGGGGATTATTAGGGAAATATTGTGGAATTAATTGGGCGATTACTTAGGGGATTATTAGGGAATTATTAGGGAATTGTTGGGCGATTAATTAGGGGATTATTAGGGAAATATTGTGGAATTATTGGGCGATTAATTAGGGGATTATTAGGGAAATATTGTGGAATTATTGGGGGATTAATTAGGGGATTATTAGGGAATTATTAGGGAATTGTTGGGCGATTAATTAGGGGATTATTAGGGAAATATTGTGGAATTATTGGGCGATTAATTAGGGGATTATTAGGGAAATATTGTGGAATTATTGGGGGATGTCTGAGGGATTACTGGGAGGTTATTTGGGATTAATTGGGGAATTATTAGGGAATTGTTGGGGTTTAATTGGGGAATTATTGGGGGACTTTTGAGGGAATTATTAGAAAATTAATGGAGAATTATTAGAGGATTATTAGGGAATTATTGGAGGGTTACTGGAGAATTTATGGGGATTAATGGGGAAATATTGGGGGATTATTGGAGAATTATTGCGGAATTATTAGGGAATTATTGGAGGATTATTGGGGATTATTAGGGAATTATTAGGGAATTATTGGGGGATTAATTAGGGGATTATTAGGGAAATATTGTGGAATTATTGGGGGGTGTCTGAGGGATTACTGGGAGGTTATTGGGGATTAATTGGGGAATTATTAGGGAATTGTTGGGGTTTAATTGGGGAATTATTGGGGGACTTTTGAGGGAATTATTAGAAAATTAATGGAGAATTATTAGAGGATTATTAGGGAATTATTGGAGGGTTACTGGAGAATTTCTGGGGATTAATGGGGAAATATTGGGGGATTATTGGAGAATTATTGCGGAATTATTAGGGAATTATTGGAGGATTATTGGGAATTATTAGGGAATTGTTGGGCGATTAATTAGGGGATTATTAGGGAAATATTGTGGAATTATTGGGGGATGTCTGAGGGATTACTGGGAGGTTATTTGGGATTAATTGGGGAATTATTAGGGAATTATTAGGGAATTGTTGGGGTTTAATTGGGAATTATTGGGGGACGTTGGAGGGAATTATTAGAAAATTTAATGGAGAATTATTAGAGGATTATTAGGGAATTAATGTGGAGGGTTACTGGAGAATTTATGGGGAAATATTGGGGGATTATTGGAGAATTATTGCGGAATTATTAGGGAAATTATTGGGGGATTATTAGGGAATTGTTGGGCGATTAATTAGGGGATTATTAGCAAAATATTGTGGAATTATTGGGGGATGTTTGAGGGATTACTGGGAGGTTATTAGGGAATTATTAGGGAAATTATTAGGGAATTAATGGGGTTTAATTGGGGAATTATTGGGGGACTTTTGAGGGAATTATTAGAAAATTATGGAGAATTATGAGAGGATTATTAGGGAATTATTGGAGGGTTACTGGAGAATTTAATGGGGATTAATGGGGAAATATTGGGGGATTATTGGAGAATTAGTGCGGAATTATTAGGGAATTATTGGAGGGTTATTGGGGATTATTAGGGAATTATTAGGGAATTGTTGGGGGATTAATTAGGGGATTATTAGGGAAATATTGTGGAATTATTGGGGGATGTCTGAGGGATTACTGGGAGGTTATTGGGGATTAATTGGGGAATTATTAGGGAATTAATGGGTTTAATTGGGGAATTATTGGGGGACTTTTGAGGGAATTATTAAAAAATTAATGGAGAATTATTAGAGGATTATTAGGGAATTATTGGAGGGTTACTGAGAATTTATGGGGATTAATGGGGAAATATTGGGGGATTATTGGAGAATTATTGCGGAATTATTAGGGAATTATTGGAGGATTATGGGGGATTATTAGGGAATTATTAGGGAATTGTTGGGCGATTAATTAGGGGATTATTAGGGAAATATTGTGGAATTATTGGGGGATGTCTGAGGGATTACTGGGAGGTTATTAGGGAATTATTAGGGAATTATTAGGGAATTATTAGGGAATTGTTGGGGTTTAATTGGGGAATTATTTGGGGACGTTGGAGGGAATTATTAGAAAATTAATGGAGAATTATTAGAGGATTGTTAGGGAATTATTGGAGGGTTACTGGAGAATTTATGGGGAAATATTGGGGATTATTGAAGAATTAGTGCGGAATTATTAGGGAATTATTGGGGATTATTAGGGAATTGTTGGGGCGATTATTTAGGGGATTATTAGGGAAATATTGTGGAATTATTGGGCGATTAATTAGGGGATTATTAGGGAAATATTGTGGAATTATTGGGGGATTAATTAGGGGATTATTAGGGAAATATTGTGGAATTATTGGGGGATTAATTAGGGGATTATTAGGGAAATATTGTGGATTATTGGGGGATTAATTAGGGGATTATTAGGGAAATATTGTGGAATTATTGGGCGATTAATTAGGGGATTATTAGGGAAATATTGTGGAATTATTGGGGGATTAATTAGGGGATTATTTGTAGGAAATATTGTGAATTATTGGGGGATTAATTAGGGGATTATTAGGGAAATATTGTGAATTATTGGGGGGATTAATTAGGGGATTATTAGGGAAATATTGTGGAATTATTGGGGATTAATTAGAGGATTATTAGGGAATTATTAGGGAATTGTTGGGCGATTAATTAGGGGATTATTAGGGAAATATTGTGGAATTATTGGGGGATGTCTGAGGGATTACTGGGTGTTATTAGGGAATTATTAGGGAATTCGGTCAAAAAAAACGGGAAAAAATTCAATTTTTTGACCTAAAAACCCCAAAATAAATCGAATTTTCCCCAATTTTTTTGCCCTTCAAATGCACAAAAATTCAAATTATTCCCATTTTTTACCTGCAAACCCCAAATAAACTGAAATAATTTCAATTTTCTGCGTTTGAAGGGCAAAAAAAACGGGAAAAATTCAATTTTTTGACCTAAAAACCCAAAATCAATCGGATTTCCCCCATTTTTTTTGCCTTCGAACGCACGAAAATTCAAATTATTTCCATTTTGGACCGAAACCACGGAAAATTAATGAAAATTTAAAAAAATGTTGGACCTGAAGGAGGTGTTGTTGGCCGGGAGCTGCTGGGGGACGATGAGGCCGCCGCGGACGTGGACGTTGATGTGACCCAGGGGCGCCGGAAAGTTCCGGAACTGCCGCCGGACGCGACCTCCGAGTCCTGGCAACGGCAAAATCATTAGTCAATTAGGAATATTTTCAATTAGCAAATTTTAATTGATTCGTAATTAGAGATGTGGGGGGAAAATTACAAAAAAAAGAGGAAAAATGGACGAAAAATGGAGGAAAAATTGGACGAAAAATGGACAAAAATGACCCAAAGAAAAGGGTAAAAATTAGGGAAAAAATGGAAGGAAAAATGGGTAAAAATTATGGAAAAAATGGACGAAAAATGGTGTAAAAATTATGGAAAAATGGATGAAAAATGGACAAAAATGACCCCAAAGAAATGGGTAAAAATTATGGAAAAAATGGAGGAAAAATGGGTAAAAATTATGGAAAAAATGGACGAAAAATGGACAAAAATGACCCAAAGAAATGGGTAAAAATTATGGAAAAAATGGATGAAAAATGGACAAAAATGATCCAAAGAAATGGGTAAAAATTATGGAAAAAATGACCAAAAAATGGACGAAAAATGGACAAAAATGACCCAAAGAAATGGGGAAAAAATTATAGAAAAATTACCAAAAAATGGACAAAAATGACCCAAAGAAATGGGGAAAAATTATGGAAAAATGAACCAAAAAATGGACAAAATGACCCAAAGAAATGGTAAAAATTATAGAAAAAGTGGACGAAAAATGGACAAAAATTATGGAAAAAATGGACGAAAAATGGACGAAAAATGGACAAAAATGACCCAAAGAAAAGGGTAAAAATTATGGAAAAAATGGACGAAAAATGGACAAAAATGACCCAAAGAAAATGTTTATAGAAAAAATGGAGGAAAAATGGACAAAAATGACCCAAAGAAATGGGTAAAAATTACAGAAAAAATGGACGAAAAATGGACAAAAATGACCCAAAGAAATGGGTAAAAATTATAGATAAATGACCAAAAAATGGACAAAAATGACCCAAAGAAATGGGTAAAAATTATAGAAAAAATGGAGGAAAAATGGACAAAAATGACCCAAAGAAATGGGTAAAAATTATGGAAAAATGACCAAAAAATGGACGAAAAATTTAGAGAAAATGACCAAAAATGACAAATATTGATGTGACCCAGGGGCGCCGGAAAGTTCCGGAACTGCCGCCGGACGCCGACCTCCGAGTCCTGGGAATCACAAAATCATTAGTGAATTAGGAATATGTAAATTAGCAAATTTTAATTGATTCGTAATTAGAGATGTGGGGGGAGAGTCGAGGGGAAATTACAAAAAAAAGGAGGAAAAATGGACGAAAAATGGACGAGAAATGGACGAAAAATGGACGAAAAATGGCCAAAAATGACCCAAAGAAATGGGTAAAAATTATGGAAAAAATGGAGGAAAAATGGACAAAAATTATGGAAAAAATGGACGAAAAATGGACAAAAATGGACAAAAATGACCTAAAGAAATGGGTAAAAATTATGGAAAAAATGGAGGAAAAATGGACAAAAATTATGGAAAAAATGGACGAAAAATGGCCAAAAATGACCCAAAGAAATGGGTAAAAATTATGGGAAAATGACCAAAAAATGGACAAAAATGACCCAAAGAAATGGGTAAAAATTATGGAAAAAATGGACGAAAATGGACGAAAAATGGACAAAAATGACCCAAAGAAATGGGTGAAAATTATAGAAAAAATGGAGGAAAAATGGACAAAAATGACCCAAAGAAATGGGTAAAAATTATGGAAAAAATGGACGAAAAATGGACAAAAATGACCCAAAGAAATGGGTAAAAATTATGGAAAAATGACCAAAAAATGGACAAAAAATTTAGAGAAAATGACCAAAAATGACAAATATTGATGTGACCCAGGGGCGCCGGAAAGTTCCGGAACTGCCGCCGGACGCCGACCTCCGAGTCCTGGGAATGGCAAAATCATTAGTGAATTAGGAATATTTCAATTAGCAAATTTTAATTGATTCGTAATTAGAGATGTGGGGGGAGAGTCGAGGGGAAATTACAAAAAAAAGGAGGAAAAATGGAGGAAAAATGGAGGAAAAATGGACCAAAATGACCCAAAGAAATGGGTAAAAATTATGGAAAAAATGGAGGAAAAATGGACAAAAATTATGGAAAAAATGGACGAAAAATGGACGAAAAATGGACAAAAATGACCCAAAGAAATGGGTAAAAATTATGGAAAAAATGGACGAAAAATGGACAAAAATGACCCAAAGAAATGGGTAAAAATTATGGGAAAATGGATGAAAAATGGGTAAAAATTATGGAAAAATAACCAAAAAATGGACAAAAATGACCCAAAGAAATGGGTAAAAATTATAGAAAAAATGACCAAAAAACGGACAAAAATGATCCAAAGAAATGGGTAAAAATTATGGAAAAAATGACCAAAAAATGGACGAAAAATGGACAAAAATGACCCAAAAAGAAAAAATGGGTAAAAATTATGGAAAAAATGGAGGAAAAATGGACAAAAATTATGGAAAAAATGGACGAAAAATGGACGAAAAATGGCCAAAAATGACCCAAAGAAATGGGTAAAAATTATGGAAAAAATGGAGGAAAAATGGACGAAAAATGGACAAAAATGACCCAAAGAAATGGGTAAAAATTATAGAAAAAATGGACAAAAATGACCCAAAGAAATGGGTAAAAATTATGGAAAAATGACCAAAAAGTGGACGAAAAATTTAGAGAAAATGACCAAAAATGACAAATATTGATGTGACCCAGGGGCGCCGGAAAGTTCCGGAACTGCCGCCGGACGCCGACCTCCGAGTCCTGGGAACGGCAAAATCATTAGTGAATTAGGAATATTTCAATTAGCAAATTTTAATTGATTCGTGGTTAGAGATGTGGGGGGAGAGTCGAGGGGAAATTACAAAAAAAAGGAGGAAAAATGGAGGAAAAATGGACGAGAAATGGACGAAAAATGGACGAAAAATGGACAAAAATGACCCAAAGAAATGGGTAAAAATTATGGAAAAAATGGACGAAAAATGGGTAAAAATTATGGAAAAATGGACCAAAAATGGACAAAAATGACCCAAAGAAATGGGTGAAAATTATGGAAAAAATGGACGAAAAATGGGTAAAAATTATGGAAAAAATGGACGAAAAATGGGTAAAAATATGGAAAAAATGGACGAAAAAAGGGTAAAAATTACAGAAAAAATGGACGAAAAATGGACAAAAATGACCCAAAGAAATGGGTAAAAATTATGGAAAAAATGGACGAAAAATGGACAAAAATGACCCAAAAAAATGGGTAAAAATTATAGAAAAAATGACCAAAAAACGGACAAAAATGACCCAAAGAAATGGGTAAAAATTATGGAAAAAATGGATGAAAAATGGACAAAAATGACCCAAAGAAATGGGTAAAAATTATGGAAAAAATGGATGAAAAATGGACAAAAATGATCCAAAGAAATGGGTAAAAATTATGGAAAAAATGACCAAAAAATGGACGAAAAATGGACAAAAATGACCCAAAGAAATGGGAAAAAATTATAGAAAAAATGGAGGAAAAATGGGTAAAAATTATGGAAAAAATGGACAAAAAATGGGTAAAAATTATGGAAAAAATGGACGAAAAATGGACAAAAATGACCCAAAGAAATGGGTAAAAGTTATAGAAAAATGACAAAAATAATGAACTATTAAGTATCAATTAGCCAATTAATGAATGATTGATGGTTGGCACTGACGGTGTGGACGTCAAAGGACAAAAGAACGGACAAAAAAATAATTAAATAAATTAATTAAGTTACATGAAATGAAAGTAAATGAAATTAAAAGAAATGAAAAGAAATCAAATGAAAAGAAATAAAATGAAAAGAAATAAAATGAAATTGAAGGTCAATTTTAAAATTATAAGAAGTATTAACATTAAAAGAAGAACATGAATTAATTAATTGCTAATAGAGAGATATAAATGTTAAAATAAATAATGAACTATTAAGTATCAATGAACTAATTAATTAATGAATTATTGCTAATAGAGAGATATAAATATTAAAATAAATAACGAACTATTAAGTATCAATTAAGTGATTAATGAATGATTAATGGTTGGCACTGACGGTGTGGAAGTCAACGGACAACAGAATGGACAAAAAATTCATTAAAGAAATTAAATTAAATTAATTAAGTTTAATGAAAGGAAAAGAAATTTAATGAAAAGAAATGAAATTAAATGAAAAGAAATAAAATTAAAAGAAATAAAATTTAATTGAAGGTCAATTTTAAAATTGTAAGATGTATTAACATTAAAAGAAGAATATGAATTAATTAATTTCTAATAGAGAGATGTAAGTATTAAAATAAATAATGAACTATTAAGTATCAATTAACTAATTAATGAATAAATTAATTGCTAATAGAAAGATAGAAGTGTTAAAATAAATAATGAAATATTAAGTATCAATTAACTGATTAATGAATGATTAATGGTTGGCACTGACGGTGTGGAAGTCAATGGACAAAAGAATGGACAAAGAATTCATTAAAGAAATTAAATTAAATTAATTAAGCTTAATGAAATGAAAAGAAATGAAATGAAAAGAAATAAAATTAAAAGAAATAAAATTAAATTGAAGGTCAATTTTAAAATTGTAAGATGTATTAACATTAAAAGAAGAATATGAATTAATTAATTTCTAATAGAGAGATGTAAGTATTAAAATAAATAATGAACTATTAAGTATCAATTCACTAATTAATGAATTAATTGCTAATAGAGAGATATAAATATTAAAATAAATAATGAACTATTAAGTATCAATTAACTAATTAGTGAATGATTGATGGTGGCACTGACGGTGTGGAAGTCAATGGACAAAAGAATGGACAAAGAATTCATTAAAGAAATTAAATTAAATTAATTAAGTTTAATGAAAGGAAAAGAAATTTAATGAAAAGAAATGAAATTAAATGAAAAGAAATAAAATTAAAAGAAATAAAATTTAATTGAAGGTCAATTTTAAAATTGTAAGATGTATTAACATTAAAAGAAGAATATGAATTAATTAATTTCTAATAGAGAGATGTAAGTATTAAAATAAATAATGAACTATTAAGTATCAATTAACTAATTAATGAATAAATTAATTGCTAATAGAAAGATAGAAGTGTTAAAATAAATAATGAAATATTAAGTATCAATTAACTGATTAATGAATGATTAATGGTTGGCACTGACGGTGTGGAAGTCAATGGACAAAAGAATGGACAAAGAATTCATTAAAGAAATTAAATTAAATTAATTAAGCTTAATGAAATGAAAATAAATGAAATGAAAAGAAATAAAATTAAAAGAAATAAAATTAAATTGAAGGTCAATTTTAAAATTGTAAGATGTATTAACATTAAAAGAAGAATATGAATTAATTAATTTCTAATAGAGAGATGTAAGTATTAAAATAAATAATGAACTATTAAGTATCAATTCACTAATTAATGAATTAATTGCTAATAGAGAGATATAAATATTAAAATAAATAATGAACTATTAAGTATCAATTAACTAATTAGTGAATGATTGATTGTTGGCACTGACGGTGTGGACGTCAATGGACAAAAGAATGGACAAAGAATTCATTAAAGAAATTAAATTAATTAAGTCAAACGAAATGAAAAGAAATTAAATGAAAAGAAATGAAAAGAAATAAAACGAAACGAAATAAAATGAAAAGAAATCAAATGAAAAGAAATAAAACAAAAAGAAATAAAATAAAAAGAAATAAAATTCAATGAAAGGTCCGTGTTAAAATGATAAGAATTATTCACATTAAAAGAAGAAAATGAATTAATTAATTGCTAATAGAGAGATATAAATGTTAAAATAAATAATGAAATATTAAGTATCAATTAACTAATTAATTAATGAATGAATTGCTAATAGAGAGATGTAAAGATCACAATGATTAACGAACTATTAAGTATCAATTAACTAATGAATGAATGAATGAATTGCTAATAGAGATGTAAAGATCACAATGACTAACGAACTATTAAGTATCAATTAACTAATGAATGAACGAATGAATTGCTAATAGAGATGTAAAGATCACAATGACTAACGAACTATTAAGTATCAATTAACTAATGAATGAATGAATGAATTGCTAATAGAGAGATGTAAAGATCACAATGACTAACGAACTATTAAGTATCAATTAACTAATTAATGAACGAATGAATTGCTAATAGAGAGATATAAAGATCACAATGACTAACGAACTATTAAGTATCAATTAACTAAGAATGAATGAATGAATTGCTAATAGAGAGATATAAAGACCACAATGACTAACAAACTATTAAGTATCAATTAGCGGGTTAATGAGTGATTAATGGCGGCACTGACGGTGTGGAAGTCAATGGACAAAAGAATGGACAAAAAATTCATTAAAGAAATTAAGTTAAATTATTTAAGTTTAATGGAAGGAAAAGAAATGAAATGAAAAGAAATGAAATGAAATGAAAAGAAATGAAATGAAAAGAAATAAAACGAAAAGAAATAAAATTAAATTGAAGGTCAATTTGAAAATGATAAGATTAAAAGAAGAAAATGAATGAATTGCTAATAGAGAGATGTAAAGATCACAATGATTAACGAACTATTAAGCATCAATTAACTAATGAATGAATGAATGAATTGCTAATAGAGAGATGTAAAGATCACAATGATTAACGAACTATTAAGTATCAATTACCTAATTAATGAATGAATGAATTGCTAATAGAGAGATGTAAAGATCACAATGATTAACGAACTATTAAGTATCAATTAACTAATTAATGAACGAATGAATTGCTAATAGAGAGATGTAAAGATCACAATGACTAACGAACTATTAAGTATCAATTAACTAATTAATGAATGAATGAATTGCTAATAGAGAGCTATAAAGATCACAATGAATAACGAACTATTAAGCATCAATTAACTAATGAATGAATGAATGAATGAATTGCTAATAGAGAGATGTAAAGACCACAATGACTAACGAACTATTAAGTATCAATTAACTAATGAATGAACGAATGAATTGCTAATGGAGAGATGTAAAGACCACAATGATTAACGAACTATTAAGTATCAATTAACTAATTAATGAATGAATGAATTGCTAATAGAGAGCTGTAAAGATTACAATGACTAACGAACTATTAAGTATCAATTAGCGGATTAATGAATGATTAATGGTTGGCACTGACGGTGTGGACGTCAATGGACAAAAGAATGGACAAAAAATTCATTAAAGAAATTAAGTTAAATTATTTAAGTTTAATGAAAGGAAAAGAAATGAAATGAAAAGAAATGAAATGAAATGAAAAGAAATGAAATGAAAAGAAATAAAACGAAAAGAAATAAAATTAAATTGAAGGTCAATTTGAAAATGATAAGATTAAAAGAAGAAAATGAATGAATTGCTAATAGAGAGATATAAAGATCACAATGATTAACGAACTATTAAGTATCAATTAACTAATGAATGAACGAATGAATTGCTAATAGAGAGCTGTAAAGATCACAATGACTAACGAACTATTAAGTATCAATTAACTAATGAATGAATGAATGAATTGCTAATAGAGAGATGTAAAGATCACAATGACTAACGAACTATTAAGTATCAATTAACTAATGAATGAACGAATGAATTGCTAATAGAGAGATGTAAAGATCACAATGACTAACGAACTATTAAGTATCAATTAACTAATGAATGAATGAATGAATTGCTAATAGAGAGATGTAAAGATCACAATGATTAACGAACTATTAAGTATCAATTAACTAATGAATGAACGAATGAATTGCTAATAGAGAGATGTAAAGATCACAATGAATAACGAACTATTAAGTATCAATTAACTAATTAATGAATGAATGAATTGCTAATAGAGAGCTATAAAGATCACAATGAATAACGAACTATTAAGCATCAATTAACTAATGAATGAATGAATGAATGAATTGCTAATAGAGAGATGTAAAGACCACAATGACTAACGAACTATTAAGTATCAATTAACTAATGAATGAACGAATGAATTGCTAATGGAGAGATGTAAAGACCACAATGATTAACGAACTATTAAGTATCAATTAACTAATTAATGAATGAATGAATTGCTAATAGAGAGCTGTAAAGATTACAATGACTAACGAACTATTAAGTATCAATTAGCGGATTAATGAATGATTAATGGTTGGCACTGACGGTGTGGACGTCAATGGACAAAAGAATGGACAAAAAATTCATTAAAGAAATTAAGTTAAATTATTTAAGTTTAATGAAAGGAAAAGAAATGAAATGAAAAGAAATGAAATGAAATGAAAAGAAATGAAATGAAAAGAAATAAAACGAAAAGAAATAAAATTAAATTGAAGGTCAATTTGAAAATGATAAGATTAAAAGAAGAAAATGAATGAATTGCTAATAGAGAGATGTAAAGATCACAATTATTAACGAACTATTAAGTATCAATTAACTAATGAATGAACGAATGAATTGCTAATAGAGAGATGTAAAGATTACAATGATTAACGAACTATTAAGTATCAATTAACTAATGAATGAATGAATGAATTGCTAATAGAGAGATATAAAGACCACAATGACTAACGAACTATTAAGTATCAATTAGCGGGTTAATGAGTGATTAATGGCGGCACTGACGGTGTGGAAGTCAATGGACAAAAGAATGGACAAAAAATTCATTAAAGAAATTAAGTTAAATTATTTAAGTTTAATGGAAGGAAAAGAAATGAAATGAAAAGAAATGAAATGAAATGAAAAGAAATGAAATGAAAAGAAATAAAACGAAAAGAAATAAAATTAAATTGAAGGTCAATTTGAAAATGATAAGATTAAAAGAAGAAAATGAATGAATTGCTAATAGAGATATAAAGATCACAATGATTAACGAACTATTAAGCATCAATTAACTAATGAATGAACGAATGAATTGCTAATAGAGAGATGTAAAGATCACAATGACTAACGAACTATTAAGCATCAATTAACTAATGAATGAACGAATGAATTGCTAATAGAGAGATGTAAAGATCACAATGATTAACGAACTATTAAGCATCAATTAACTAATGAATGAACGAATGAATTGCTAATAGATAGATATAAAGACCACAATGACTAACGAACTATTAAGTATCAATTAGCGGGTTAATGAGTGATTAATGGCGGCACTGACGGTGTGGAAGTCGAACCAGCGCGCGTCGGGCAGGTACGCTCGCACCTCGCTCACGCCCTGCGGGAACATCGGCCTTTGGCACCACAAAACCCCAAAGTTGGAAATTTTTGGGGTTTCCTCCGTTTGGGGTTTTGGGGATTTTCCCATTTTTGGGATTTTCCCATTTTTGGGATTTTGGGATTTTCCCATTTTTGGGATTTTCCCATTTTTGGGATTTTGGGATTTTCCCATTTTCGGGATTTTCCACCATTGGAGTTTTAGGATTTTCCCCCATTGGAGTTTTGGGATTTTCCCATTTTCAGGATTTTCCCCCATTGGAGTTTTGGGATTTTCCCATTTTCGGGATTTTCCCCCATTGGAATTTTGGGATTTTCCCATTTTCAGATTTTCCCCCATTGGAGTTTCGGGATTTTCCCATTTTCAGGATTTTCCCCCATTGGAGTTTTGGGATTTTCCCCCATTGGCGTTTTGGGATTTTCCCATTTTCGGGATTTTCCCCCATTGGAGATTTGGGATTTTCCCCCATTGGAGTTTCGGGATTTTCCCATTTTCGGGATTTTCCCCCATTGGAGTTTTGGGATTTTCCCCCATTGGAGTTTTGGGATTTTCCCATTTTCTGGATTTTCCCCCATTGGAGTTTTGGGATTTTCCCATTTTCGGGATTTTCCCCCATTGCAATTTTGGGATTTTCCCATTTTCGGGATTTTCCCCCATTGGAGTTTTGGGATTTTCCCCCATTGGCGTTTTGGGATTTTCCCATTTTCGGGATTTTCCCCCATTGGAGATTTGGGATTTTCCCCCATTGGAATTTCGGGATTTTCCCATTTTCGGGATTTTCCCCCATTGCAATTTTGGGATTTTCCCATTTTTGGGATTTTCCCCCATTGGAGTTTTGGGATTTTCCCCCATTGGAGTTTTGGGATTTTCCCATTTTCGGGATTTTCCCCCATTGGAGTTTTGGGATTTTCCCCCATTGGAGTTTTGGGATTTTCCCATTTTCTGGATTTTCCCCCATTGGAGTTTTGGGATTTTCCCATTTTCGGGATTTTCCCCCATTGCAATTTTGGGATTTTCCCATTTTCGGGATTTTCCCCCATTGGAGTTTTGGGATTTTCCCCCATTGGCGTTTTGGGATTTTCCCATTTTCGGGATTTTCCCCCATTGGAGATTTGGGATTTTCCCCCATTGGAATTTCGGGATTTTCCCATTTTCGGGATTTTCCCCCATTGGAATTTTGGGATTTTCCCATTTTTGGGATTTTCCCCCATTGGAATTTCGGGATTTTCCCATTTTCGGGATTTTCCCCCATTGGAGATTTGGGATTTTCCCCCATTGGAGTTTTGGGATTTTCCCATTTTCGGGATTTTCCCCCATTGCAGTTTTGGGATTTTCCCATTTTTGGGATTTTCCCCCATTGGAGTTTCGGGATTTTCCCATTTTCGGGATTTTCCCCCATTGGAGTTTTGGGATTTTCCCATTTTTGGGATTTTCCCCCATTGGAGTTTTGGGATTTTCCCCCATTGGAGTTTTGGGATTTTCCCATTTTTGGGATTTTCCGCATTGGAGTTTTGGGATTTTCCCATTTTTGGGATTTTCCCCCATTGGAATTTTGGGATTTTCCCATTTTCGGGATTTTCCCCCATTGCAATTTTGGGATTTTCCCATTTTCAGATTTTCCCCCATTGGAGTTTTGGGATTTTCCCCCATTGGAGTTTTGGGATTTTCCCATTTTCGGGATTTTCCCCCATTGCAGTTTTGGGATTTTCCCATTTTTGGGATTTTCCCCCATTGGAGTTTCGGGATTTTCCCATTTTCGGGATTTTCCCCCATTGGAGTTTTGGGATTTTCCCCCATTGGAATTTTGGGATTTTCCCATTTTCGGGATTTCCCCCATTGGCGTTCTGGGATTTTCCCATTTTCGGGATTTTCCCCCATTGGAATTTTGGGATTTTCCCCCATTGGAATTTCGGGATTTTCCCATTTTTGGGATTTTCCCCCATTGGAGTTTTGGGATTTTCCCATTTTCGGGATTTTCCCCCATTGGAGTTTTGGGATTTTCCCATTTTTGGGATTTTCCCCTTTTTATTGGGATTTCTCCCATTGGATTTTTGGGATTTTTTTCCCAATTTCCCCCATTACATTTTTAGGATTTCCCATTTTTTAGGATTTTGCCCAATTTTCCCCATTCTTTTTTGGGATTTCCCCATTACATTTTTGGGATTCCCCTTTTTTTAGGATTTTGCCCAATTTCTCCCCAATTTTCCCCCATTTCTCCATTGAGTTTTTCGGGATTTTCCCCCATTTTTTTGCATTTTTCCCCCCATTTTTTTGGGGATTTTTTTCCCAATTAAATTTTTGGAATTTCCAATTTTTTTAGGATTTTCCCATTTTTTGTAGGATTTTCCCAATATCCCTCCATTTTCCCCCATTTCACCATTGAGTTTTTTGGGATTTTCCCCCTGTTTTTGGGATTTTTCCCCCATTTTTTTGGGATTTTTTCCCAATTTCCCCCATTACATTTTTAGGATTTCCCATTTTTTTGAGGATTTTCCCATTTTTTGTCGGATTTTTCCCAATTTCCCCCCGTTTTCCCCCATTTCTCACGGGTTCCAGCACGGGGCTGACCAGCAGCCCCTCCCCCCACAGGAACTGCCGGTCGATGTCCCACGTCGTCCTGTCCTCCACAAACCTGGGCAAAAAAACCCCAATTTTGGGCAAATCCCACCCAAAGTCATCCATTCATAAAAATCAAAGAGTCATTCATAAAAATAAAAGGGTCATTCATAAAAATAAAAGAGTCATTCATAAAAATAAAAGAGTCATTCATAAAAATCAAAGAGTCATTCATAAAAATCAAAGAGTCATTCATAAAAATAAAAGAGTCATTCAAAAGAATTCAGAAAATAACGAGGATTTGAAAAAGGCAAAGTTTTGCTCCGAAAAATTTGATTTTGGAGCTTGAAAAAAGGCGATTTTTGGGGTGAAAAATGATGATTTTGGGGGAAAAAAAGGGCGATTTTTTTGGTAAAAAATCGGCAATTTTGGCATGAAAAATGTGGGGTTTTTTTGCCCATAAAAGGAGATTTTGGGCTCAAAAAAGGCGATTTTTGGGCTTGAAAAAAAGGCGATTTTGGGGTGAATTTGGGCTGACAAAATGGAGATTTTGGGGTGAAAAATGTTAATTTTTTTTGGCCTATAAAAGGGGATTTTGGAGCTAAAAAAGAGACGATTTTGGGCTCAAAAAAGGCGATTTTTGGGGCTTGTGGGGCCCAAAAAATGAAATTTTGGGGTGACAGAAAGGTGACTTTTTGGGGTGAAAAATGGTGATTTTAAGGGTTCAAAAAAGGCGATTTTGGGCAAATCCCACCCAAAATCATCCCCATCATTCATAAAAATAAAAGAGTCATTCATAAAAATAAAAGAGTCATTCAAAAGAATTCAGAAAACAACGAGGATTTGAAAAAGGCAAAGTTTTGCTCCGAAAAATTTGATTTTGGAGCTTGAAAAAAGGCGATTTTTGGGGTGAAAAATGATGATTTTGGGGGAAAAAAAGGGCGATTTTTTTGGTAAAAAATCGGCAATTTTGGCATGAAAAATGTGGGGTTTTTTTGCCCATAAAAGGAGATTTTGGGCTCAAAAAAGGCGATTTTTGGGCTTGAAAAAAAGGCGATTTTGGGGTGAATTTGGGCTGACAAAATGGAGATTTTGGGGTGAAAAATGTTAATTTTTTTTGGCCTATAAAAGGGGATTTTGGAGCTAAAAAAGAGACGATTTTGGGCTCAAAAAAGGCGATTTTTGGGGCTTGAAAAAAAGGCGATTTTGGGGTGAATTTGGGCTGACAAAACGGAGATTTTGGGGTGAAAAGAGGCGATTTTGGGGCCCAAAAAATGAAATTTTGGGGTGACAGAAAGGTGACTTTTTGGGGTGAAAAATGGTGATTTTAAGGGTTCAAAAAAGGCGATTTTGGGCAAATCCCACCCAAAATCATCCCAATCATTCAGAAAAATAAAAGAGTCATTCATAAAAATCAAAGAGTCATTCAAAAGAATTCAGAAAACAACGAGGATTTGAAAAAGGCAAAGTTTTGCTCCAAAAAATTTGATTTTGGAGCTTGAAAAAAGGCGATTTTTGGGGTGAAAAATGATGATTTTGGGGGGAAAAAAGGGCGATTTTTGGGTAAATAACTGGCGATTTTGGGGTGAAAAATGTGATTTTTTTTGGCCCATAAAAGGGGATTTTGGAGCTAAAAAAGAGACGATTTTGGGCTCAAAAAAGGCGATTTTTGGGCTTGAAAAAAAGGCAATTTTGGGGTGAATTTGGGCTGACAAAATGGAGATTTTGGGGTGAAAAATGTGATTTTTTTTGGCCCATAAAAGGAGATTTTGGGCTCAAAAAAGGCGATTTTTGGGCTTGAAAAAAAGGCAATTTTGGGATGAATTTGGGCTGACAAAATGGAGATTTTGGGGTGAAAAGAGGCGATTTTGGGGCCCAAAAAAGGCGATTTTTGGGGTGACAAAAAGTGATTTTTTGGGGTGACAAAAGGGCAATTTTGAGGTGAAAAATGGTGATTTTAGGGGTTGAAAAAAGGCGATTTTGGTGCCCAAAAAAGGCGACTTTTGGGGTCTGAAAAGAGGCAATTTTGGGGTGAAAAATGACCATTTTCAGGCAAAAAAATTGGAATTTTTTGGATGAAAAAACGGGGATTTTGGCGTGAAAAATGTGATTTTTTTTTTTGGCCCATAAAAGGGGATTTTGGAGCTAAAAAAAGAGATGATTTTGGGCTCAAAAAAGGCGATTTTTGGGCTTGAAAAAAAGGCAATTTTGGGGTGAATTTGGGCTGACAAAACGGAGATTTTGGGGTGAAAAGAGGCGATTTTGGGGCCCAAAAAATGAAATTTTGGGGTGACAGAAAGGTGACTTTTTGGGGTGAAAAATGGTGATTTTAAGGGTTCAAAAAAGGCGATTTTGGGCAAATCCCACCCAAAATCATCCCAATCATTCAGAAAAATAAAAGAGTCATTCAAAAGAATTCAGAAAACAACGAGGATTTGAAAAAGGCAAAGTTTTGCTCCAAAAAATTTGATTTTGGAGCTTGAAAAAAGGCGATTTTTGGGGTGAAAAATGATGATTTTGGGGGAAAAAAGGGCGATTTTTGGGTAAATAATTGGCGATTTTGAGGTGAAAAATGTGATTTTTTTTGGCCCATAAAAGGAGATTTTGGGCTCAAAAAAGGCGATTTTTGGGCTTGAAAAAAAGGCGATTTTGGGATGAATTTGGGCTGACAAAATGGAGATTTTGGGGTGAAAAGAGGCGATTTTGGGGCCCAAAAAAGGCGATTTTTGGGGTGACAAAAAGTGATTTTTTGGGGCGACAAAAGGGCAATTTTGAGGTGAAAAATGGTGATTTTAGGGGTTGAAAAAAGGCGATTTTGGTGCGAAAAAAGGCGACTTTTGGGGTCTGAAAAGAGGCGATTTTGGGGTCAAAAATGGCGATTTTGGGGTCTGAAAAGAGGCGATTTTGGGGTGAAAAATGACCATTTTGGGGCAAAAAAATTGGAATTTTTTGGATGAAAAAACGGGGATTTTGGCGTGAAAAATGTGATTTTTTTTTGGCCCATAAAAGGGGATTTTGGAGATTAAAAAGAGACGATTTTGGGCTCAAAAAAGGCGATTTTTGGGCTTGAAAAAAAGGCAATTTTGGGATGAATTTGGGCTGACAAAATGGAGATTTTGGGGTGAAAAGAGGCGATTTTGGGGCCCAAAAAATGAAATTTTGGGGTGACAGGAAGGTGACTTTTTGGGGTGAAAAATGGTGATTTTAAGGGTTCAAAAAAGGCGATTTTGGGCAAATCCCACCCAAAATCATCCCCATCATTCAGAAAAATAAAAGACTCATTCATAACAATGAGTCATTCAAAAGAATTCAAAAAACAACGAGGATTTGAAAAAGGCAAAGTTTTGCTCCAAAAAATTTGATTTTGGAGCTTGAAAAAAGGCGATTTTTGGGGTGAAAAATGATGATTTTGGGGGGAAAAAAGGGCGATTTTTGGGTAAATAATTGGCGATTTTGGGGTGAAAAATGTGATTTTTTTTTGGCCCATAAAAGGAGATTTTGGGCTCAAAAAAGGCGATTTTGGGGCTTGAAAAAAAGGCGATTTTGGGGTGAAGTTGGGGTGAGAAAATGGAGATTTTGGGGTGAAAAGAGGCGATTCTGGGGTGAAAAATGATGACTTTTACGGCGCAAAAAAGGCAATTTTAGGGTGAAAACCGGCGATTTTTGCAGGAAAAATGTGATTTTTTTTGTTTTTCCGCCAAAATGGCAATTTTGGGGTAAAAAAGGGGGATTTTGGGACTCACTGGTGCAGCAGGGGCCGCACGACGGTGGCAGGGAGGGATTTGGGGGGAAAAAATTTAATTTTTGAGTTTAAAAAAGGCGATTTTGGGGGCCAAAAAAGGGGATTTTGGGGGCCCGAAAAGAGGTGATATTCGGCTGGAAAAATGGGGATTTTTGGGGTGAAAATTGATAATTTTTGGGGATATCGGGGAGCAAAAAAAAGTGATTTCTTTTTCCCCATCAAAGGGATTTTGGAGCTGAAAAAGAGACAGTGTTGGGCTCAAAAAAGGCAATTTTGGGGCCTGAAAAGAGGCGATTTTGGGGTGAAAAAGGGGATTTTTGGGCTGAAAAAAGGGCAATTTTTGGGCCCAAAAAGAGGCGATTTTGGTGTCCGAAAAGAGGCAATTTTGGGATGAAAAAAGGAAATTTTGGGGTGACAAAAGGGGCAATTCTGGGGTGAAAATGGCGTGAAAATGGTGTGAAAAATGGGTGATTTTTGGGGTAGAAAAACCTCAATTTTGGGGTGAAAAAAGGGGAATTTTGAGGTGAGTTTGGGGTGACTAAAAGGCGATTCTGGGGTGAAAAATGATGATTTTTACGGCGCAAAAGAGGCAATTTTAGGTTGAAAAATGGCGATTTTTGCAGGAAAAATGTGATTTTTTCGCCTAAAATGGGAATTTTGGGGTAGCAAAGGTAATTTTGGGGTGAAAATGGTGATTTTTGGGCTAGAAAAAAAGGGAATTTCGGGATGAGAAAAGGCAATTTTGGGGTGAAAATGGTGATTTTTGGGCTAGAAAAAAAGGGAATTTCGGGCTGAGAAAAGGCAATTTTGGGGTGAAAAATGGTGATTTTTGGGCTAGAAAAAAAGGGAATTTCGGGCTGAGAAAAGGCAATTTTGGGGTGAAAAATGGTGATTTTCGCATGAAAAAAGTGGGGTTTTTTTGCCAAAAACGGCAATTTTGGGATGCCAGAGGATATTTTGGGGTAGCAAAGGTAATTTTGGGGTGAAAAAGGGGATTTTTGGGCTGAAAAAAGGGCAAGTTTTGGGCCCAAAAAGAGGCGATTTTGGTGCCCAAAACCAGGCGAGTTTGGGGTGAAAAAAGGAAATTTTGGGGTGACAAAAGGGGCAAGTCTGGGGTGAAAATGGGGTGAAAAAGGGCGATTTTGGGGTAGAAAAACCTCAATTTTGGTGTGAAAAAAGGGGATTTTTGAGGTGAGTTTTGGGTGAAAAGAGGCGATTCTGGGGTGAAAAATGATGATTTATGGGACGAAAAAAAGGCAATTTTGGGCCCAGAAAAGATGATTTTGGTGAGCCAAAAGGCGACTTTTTTTGGGCCGGAAAAAGGCAATTTTCGGGTGAAAAATGGTGATTTTTGGGCTAGAAAAAAAGGAATTTCGGGCTGAGAAAAAGCAATTTTGGGGTGAAAAATGGTGATTTTTGGGCTAGAAAAAAAGGGAATTTCGGGATGAGAAAAGGCAATTTTGGGGTGAAAAATGGTGATTTTTGGGCTAGAAAAAAAGGGAATTTGGGCTGAGAAAAGGCAATTTTGGGGTGAAAAATGGTGATTTTTGGGCTAGGACAAAAGGGAATTTTTTCGGGGCTGAGAAAAAGCAATTTTGGGGTGAAAATGGTGATTTTTGGGCTAGAAAAAAAGGGAATTTCGGGCTGAGAAAAGGCAATTTTGGGGTGAAAAATGGTGATTTTTGGGCTAGGACAAAAGGGAATTTCGGGCTGAGAAAAAGCAATTTTGGGGTGAAAAATGGTGATTTTTGGGCTAGAAAAAAAGGGAATTTCGGGATGAGAAAAGGCAATTTCGGGGTGAAAAATGGTGATTTTCGCAAGAAAAAACTGGGGTTTTTTTGCAATTTTGGGATGCCAGAGGATATTTTGGGGTAGCAAAGGTAATTTTGGGGTGAAAAAGGGGATTTTTGGGCTGAAAAAAGGGCAAGTTTTGGGCCCAAAAAGAGGCGATTTTGGTGCCCAAAACCAGGCGAGTTTGGGGTGAAAAAAGGAAATTTTGGGGTGACAAAAGGGGCAATTCTGGGGTGAAAATGGGGTGAAAAAGGGCGATTTTGGGGTAGAAAAACCTCAATTTTGGTGTGAAAAAAGGGGAATTTTGAGGTGAGTTTTGGGTGAAAAGAGGCGATTCTGGGGTGAAAAATGATGATTTATGGGACGAAAAAAAGGCAATTTTGGGCCCAGAAAAGATGATTTTGGTGAGCCAAAAGGCGACTTTTTTTGGGCCGGAAAAAGGCAATTTTGGGGTGAAAAATGGTGATTTTTGGGCTAGAAAAAAAGGGGAGTTCGGGCTGAGAAAAGGCAATTTTGGGGTGAAAATGGTGATTTTTGGGCTAGAAAAAAAGGGAATTTCGGGCTGAGAAAAAGCAATTTTGGGGTGAAAAATGGTGATTTTTGGGCTAGGACAAAAGGGAATTTCGGGCTGAGAAAAGGCAATTTTGGGGTGAAAATGGTGATTTTTGGGCTAGAAAAAAAGGGAATTTCGGGCTGAGAAAAGGCAATTTTGGGGTGAAAAATGGTGATTTTTGGGCTAGGACAAAAGGGAATTTGGGCTGAGAAAAAGCAATTTTGGGGTGAAAAATGGTGATTTTTGGGCTAGAAAAAAAGGGAATTTCGGGCTGAGAAAAAGCAATTTTGGGGTGAAAAATGGTGATTTTCGCATGAAAAAAGTGGGGGTTTTTTGCCAAAAACGGCAATTTTGGGGATGCCAGAGGATATTTTGGGGTAGCAAAGGTAATTTTGGGGTGAAAAAGGGGATTTTTGGGCTGAAAAAAGGGCAATTTTTGGGCCCAAAAAGAGGCGATTTTGGTGCCCAAAACCAGGCGAGTTTGGGGTGAAAAAAGGAAATTTTGGGGTGACAAAAGGGGCAAGTCTGGGGTGAAAATGGGGTGAAAAAGGGCGACTTTGGGGTAGAAAAACCTCAATTTCGGTGTGAAAAAAGGGGATTTTTGAGGTGAGTTTTGGGTGAAAAGAGGCGATTCTGGGGTGAAAAAAGGGGATTTTTGAGGTGAGTTCGGGGTGACTAAAAGGCGATTCTGGGGTGAAAAATGATGATTTTTACGGCGCAAAAGAGGCAATTTTAGGGGGAAAAACGGCGATTTTTGCAGGAAAAATGCGATTTTTTCGCCTAAAATGGGGATTTTGGGGTAGCAAAGGCAATTTTGGGGTGAAAAAGGGGATTTTTGGGCTGAAAAAAGGGCAAGTTTTGGGCCCAAAAAGAGGCGATTTTGGTGCCCAAAACCAGGCGAGTTTGGGGTGAAAAAGGAAATTTTGGGGTGACAAAAGGGGCAAGTCTGGGGTGAAAATGGGGTGAAAAAGGGCGACTTTGGGGTAGAAAAACCTCAATTTCGGGGTGAAAAAAGGGGATTTTTGAGGTGAGTTTTGGGTGAAAAGAGGCGATTCTGGGGTGAAAAATGATGATTTATGGGACGAAAAAAAGGCAATTTTGGGCCCAGAAAAGATGATTTTGGTGAGCCAAAAGGCGACTTTTTTTGGGCCGGAAAAAGGCAATTTTCGGGTGAAAAATGGTGATTTTTGGGCTAGAAAAAAAGGGAATTTCGGGCTGAGAAAAAGCAATTTTGGGGTGAAAAATGGTGATTTTTGGGCTAGAAAAAAAGGGAATTTCGGGATGAGAAAAGGCAATTTTGGGGTGAAAAATGGTGATTTTTGGGCTAGAAAAAAAGGGAATTTGGGCTGAGAAAAGGCAATTTTGGGGTGAAAAATGGTGATTTTTGGGCTAGGACAAAAGGGAATTTCGGGCTGAGAAAAAGCAATTTTGGGGTGAAAATGGTGATTTTTGGGCTAGAAAAAAAGGGAATTTCGGGCTGAGAAAAGGCAATTTTGGGGTGAAAAATGGTGATTTTTGGGCTAGGACAAAAGGGAATTTCGGGCTGAGAAAAAGCAATTTTGGGGTGAAAAATGGTGATTTTTGGGCTAGAAAAAAAGGGAATTTCGGGATGAGAAAAGGCAATTTCGGGGTGAAAAATGGTGATTTTCGCAAGAAAAAACTGGGGTTTTTTTTGCAATTTTGGGATGCCAGAGGATATTTTGGGGTAGCAAAGGTAATTTTGGGGTGAAAAAGGGGATTTTTGGGCTGAAAAAAGGGCAATTTTTGGGCCCAAAAAGAGGCGATTTTGGTGCCCAAAACCAGGCGAGTTTGGGGTGAAAAAAGGAAATTTTGGGGTGACAAAAGGGGCAAGTCTGGGGTGAAAATGGGGTGAAAAAGGGCGATTTTGGGGTAGAAAAACCTCAATTTCGGGGTGAAAAAAGGGGATTTTTGAGGTGCGTTTTGGGTGAAAAGAGGCGATTCTGGGGTGAAAAATGATGATTTATGGGACGAAAAAAAGGCAATTTTGGGCCCAGAAAAGATGATTTTGGTGAGCCAAAAGGCGACTTTTTTTGGGCCGGAAAAAGGCAATTTTCGGGTGAAAAATGGTGATTTTTGGGCTAGAAAAAAAGGGAATTTCGGGCTGAGAAAAAGCAATTTTGGGGTGAAAAATGGTGATTTTTGGGCTAGGACAAAAGGGAATTTCGGGCTGAGAAAAGGCAATTTTGGGGTGAAAATGGTGATTTTTGGGCTAGAAAAAAAGGGAATTTCGGGCTGAGAAAAGGCAATTTTGGGGTGAAAAATGGTGATTTTTGGGCTAGGACAAAAGGGAATTTGGGCTGAGAAAAAGCAATTTTGGGGTGAAAAATGGTGATTTTTGGGCTAGAAAAAAAGGGAATTTCGGGCTGAGAAAAAGCAATTTTGGGGTGAAAAATGGTGATTTTCGCATGAAAAAAGTGGGGGTTTTTTGCCAAAAACGGCAATTTTGGGGATGCCAGAGGATATTTTGGGGTAGCAAAGGTAATTTTGGGGTGAAAAAGGGGATTTTTGGGCTGAAAAAAGGGCAAGTTTTGGGCCCAAAAAGAGGCGATTTTGGTGCCCAAAACCAGGCGAGTTTGGGGTGAAAAAAGGAAATTTTGGGGTGACAAAAGGGGCAAGTCTGGGGTGAAAATGGGGTGAAAAAGGGCGATTTTGGGGTAGAAAAACCTCAATTTTGGTGTGAAAAAAGGGGATTTTTGAGGTGAGTTTTGGGTGAAAAGAGGCGATTCTGGGGTGAAAAATGATGATTTATGGGACGAAAAAAAGGCAATTTTGGGCCCAGAAAAGATGATTTTGGTGAGCCAAAAGGCGACTTTTTTTGGGCCGGAAAAAGGCAATTTTCGGGTGAAAAATGGTGATTTTTGGGCTAGAAAAAAAGGGAATTTCGGGCTGAGAAAAAGCAATTTTGGGGTGAAAAATGGTGATTTTTGGGCTAGAAAAAAAGGGAATTTCGGGATGAGAAAAGGCAATTTTGGGGTGAAAAATGGTGATTTTTGGGCTAGAAAAAAAGGGAATTTCGGGATGAGAAAAGGCAATTTCGGGGTGAAAAATGGTGATTTTCGCAAGAAAAAACTGGGGTTTTTTTTGCAATTTTGGGATGCCAGGGGATATTTTGGGGTAGCAAAGGCAATTTTGGGGCGAAAAGGGGGGATTTTGGGGCTCACTGGTGCAGCAGGGGCCGCACGACGGTGTCGCCGTGGGCGTGGGCGCGGAAGAGCAGCGAGTAGAGCAGCGGCAGCAGGCGGTAGCGCAGCCCCAGCACACGCCGGGACAGCGACGCGAAGGTGGAGTTCCAGGCCAGCGGGTCCTGCCGCTGAAATGGGGCCAAAACACGAGATTTTGGTTAAAAAGGTAAAAAAATGCTATTTGGGATAATTGAACATGTGAGGTTTTGGTTAATTGGGTCATTAATTGGGTCATTAATTGGTAATTGGGAATTTGGCGCCAGGACAGCGACGCGAAGGTGGAGTTCCAGGCCAGCGGGTCCTGCCGCTGAAATGGGGCCAAAACACGAGATTTTGGTTAAAAAGGTAAAAAAATGCTATTTGGGATAATTGAACATGTGAGGTTTTGGTTAATTGGGTCACTAATTGGGTCATTAATTGCTAACTGGGGAATCTGAAAAATGGGGATTTTGGGTCATTGGGTGAAAAATGGAGGGTTTGGGGTTTGGGGTGAAAAATGGGGATTTTGGGGTTTGGGGTGAAAAACGGCGATTTTGGGTCATTGGGTCGTTAATGGGGTCATTAATTGTGTAATTATCGGGGTCATTAATTAATAATTGGGAATCTGTTTGTGCCGGGACAGCGACGCGAAGGTGGAGTTCCAGGCCAGCGGGTCCTGCCGCTGAAATGGGGCCAAAACACGAGATTTTGGTTAAAAAGGTAAAAAAATGCTATTTGGGAAAATTGAACATGTGAGGTTTTGGTTAATTGGGTCATTAATTGGGTCATTAATTGGTAATTGGGGAATCTGAAAAATGGGGATTTTGGGTCATTGGGGGAAAAATGGACGGTTTGGAGTTTGGGGTGAAAAACGGGGATTTTGGGATTTGGGGTGAGAAATGGGGATTTTGGGTCATTGGGTCGTTAATGGGGTCATTAATTGGGTCACTAATTGGGTCACTAATTGGTAATTGGGAATCTGGCACCAGGACAGCGACACAAAGGTGGAGTTCCAGGCCAGCGGGTCCTGCCGCTGAAATGGGGCCAAAACACGAGATTTTGGTTAAAAAGGTAAAAAAATGCTATTTGGGATAATTGAACATTTGAGGTTTTGGTTAATTGGGTCATTAATTGGGTCACTAATTGGGTCGTTAATTGCTAATTGGGGAATCTGAAAAATGGCGATTTTGGGTCATTGGGTGAAAAATGGAGGGTTTGGGGTTTGGGGTGAAAAATGGGGATTTTGGGGTTGGGGGTGAAAAACGGCGATTTTGGGTCATTGGGTCATGAATGGGGTCATTAATTGTGTAATTAACGGGGTCATTAATTGCTAATTGGGAAGCTGTTGGCACCGGGACAGCGACGCGAAGGTGGAGTTCCAGGCCAGCGGGTCCTGCCGCTGAAATGGGGCCAAAACACGAGATTTTGGTTAAAAAGGTAAAAAAATGCTATTTGGGATAATTGAACATGTGAGGTTTTGGTTAATTGGGTCATTAATTGCTAATTGGGGAATCTGGCACCAGGACAGCGACGCGAAGGTGGAGTTCCAGGCCAGCGGGTCCTGCCGCTGAAATGGGGCCAAAAAACGAGATTTTGGTTAAAAAGGTAAAAAAATGCTATTTGGGATAATTGAACATGTGAGGTTTTGGTTAATTGGGTCATTAATTGGGTCATTAATTGGTAATTGGGGAATCTGAAAAATGGGGATTTTGGGTCATTGGGAGAAAAATGGAGGGTTTGGGGTTTGGGGTGAAAAATGGGGATTTTGGGGTTTGGGGTGAAAAACGGCGATTTTGGGTCATTGGGTCGTTAATGGGGTCATTAATTGGGTCACTAATTGGGTCATTAAAAAATAGTGAACATACTATTAAATATTATTTAATCATATTATTAAATATAATTTTTAAATTAAAATTATTTTTAAAATTATTAAATATAATTTGATATAAAATAATATTAAATAATATTATATTATAAACATAAATATAAATATAATATAGGTATAGATGTAGATATAGATTTAAAGATATAAATATAAATATAAATATAAGTATAAAATAATAAATATATAAATGTATAATTAATATAATATAATATAATATAATATAGAAATATTAATATAAATATAAATATAAGTTTAAAATAATAAATATATAATTAATATAATATAAAATAATATAATATAATATAATATAATATAATATAATATAATATAATATAATATAATATAATATATAATATAATATAATATAATATAGATATATAAATATAAATAGAGAAAATAAAAATACGGGGGAAATAATGGGGGAATATTAGGAAAATATTAGGGAAAATATTAGGGAATTAATGGCATATAAATTATGGGGTATAAAAGGAAAATATTGGGGAAATAAATGGGAAAAATGGGGAAATAAAGGGAAAAAATGGAAATAATAGAAAAATTGGAAATAATGGGAAAATAAAGGGAAAATATAAGGAAAATATGAGAAAAATTCTGGAAAAAAATTGGGAAAAATTGGAACTAATGGGGAAATAAAGGGAAAAAGATGGGAAATAAATCACGGGGAATAAAAGGAAAATATTGGGGAAATAAATGGGAAAAATGGGGAAATAAAGGGAAAAATATGGGAAAGTAAGGAAAAATATTGGGGAAATAAAGGAGAAATGAGGGGAAAAAATGGAAATAAAAGGAAAAATTGGAAATAATGGGAAAATAAAGGGAAAATATGAGAAAAATTCTGGAAAAAATTGAGAAATCATTGAGAAAAATTAGGAAAAATTGGAAATAATGGGGAAATAAAGGGAAAATATGGGAACGTAAGGAAAAATAAAGGGAAAAATGGAAATAAAAGGAAAAATTGGAAATAATGGGAAAATAAAGGGAAAAAGATGGGAAACAAATCACGGGGAATAAACGGAAAATATTGGGGAAATAAATGGGAAAAATGGGGAAATAAAGGGAAAATCGTGAAATAAAGGGAAAATATGGGAAAGTAAGGAAAAATAAAGGGAAAAAATGGGGAAAATAAAGGGAGAATATAGGAAAAATATGAGAAAATTTCGGGAAAAAATTGGGAAAAATTGGGAAAAATTGGAAATAATGGGGAAATAAAGGGAAAATATGGGAAAATAAGGAAAAATAAAGGGAAAAAATGGAAATAAAAGGAAAAATTGGAAATAATGGGGAAATAAAGGGAAAATATAGGAAATAAATCACGGGGAATAAAAGGAAAATATTGGGGAAATAAATGGGAAAAATGGGGAAATAAAGGGAAAATATGGGAAAGTAAGGAAAAATAAGGGAAAAATGGGAATAAAAGGAAAAATTGGAAATAATGGGAAAATAAAGGGGAAAAATATGGGGAAAATAAAGGGAAAATAAAGGGATAATATAAGGAAAATATGAGGAAAATTCTGGAAAAAAATTGGCAAAAAATTGGGAAACACTGGGAAAAATTGGAAATAATGGGGAAATAAAAAGAAAATATGGGAAATAAAAAACAATATTGGGATTGGAAAGGGAAATAATGGGGAAAAGCCAGGATTTTGGGGGAATTTTCAGGGAATAATTTGAATTTTGGGGTGGATTGGGCACCTTGTCGCGGTTGCCGTTGTGGTTGCGCGAGTAGGGGTAGAAGGCGCCGAGCTCCATCCAGCGGGCGCAGAGCTCGAACGACGGCTCCCCGAAAAAGCCGCAGATGTCGGCCCCGGTCTGCCCCAAAAACGGCCAAAATCCCGTCAAAATCCGGCCCAAAATCCCCCCAAAAATGAGATCAAAATCCCAGAAAGAGCAGCAAAAAGTGCCACAAAAACCCGTCCAGAAATCCCCAAAAATGAGCCCAAAATCCCCTTAAAATGAGCCCCAAATGCTGTAAAATCCACCCCAAAATCCACCAAAAATAAACCCCAAATCCCACAAAAATAAACCCCAAATCCCATAAAAATAAACCCCAAATCCCATAAAAATAAACCCCAAATCCCACAAAAATAAACCCCAAATCCCATAAAAATAAACCCCAAATCCCACAAAAATAAACCCCAAATCCCATCAAATCCACCCCAAAATCCCACAAAAATAAACCCCAAATCCCATCACAATGAGCCCGAAATCCCACAAAAATAAACCCCAAATCCCATAAAAAATGAGCCCCAAATCCCAGAAAAAGGAGCCAAAAATCCCAAACCAATGAGCCCAAAAATCCCAGAAAATCTACCCCAAAATCCCATAAAATCCACCCCAAAATCCCCCAAAAATAAACCCCAAATCCCCCAAAAATAAACCCCAAATCCCATCAAATCCACCCCAAAATCCCCCAAAAATAAACCCCAAATCCCACAAAAATAAACCCCAAAATCCCATAAAAATAAATAAACCCCAAAATCCCCCAAAAATAAACCCCAAATCCCATAAAAATAAACCCCAAATCCCATAAAAATAAACCCCAAATCCCCCAAAAATAAACCCCAAAATCCCACAAAAATAAACCCCAAAATCCCATAAAAATAAACCCCAAATCCCCCAAAAATAAACCCCAAATCCCATAAAATCCACCCCAAAATCCCCCAAAAATAAACCCCAAATCCCATAAAATCCACCCCAAATCCCACAAAAATAAACCCCAAATCCCACAAAAATAAACCCCAAATCCCATAAAATCCACCCCAAATCCCATAAAAATAAACCCCAAATCCCATCAAAATGAGCCCAAAAATCCCACAAAAATAAACCCCAAATCCCATCAAATCCACCCCAAAATCCCACAAAAATAAACCCCAAAATCCCCCAAAAATAAACCCCAAATCCCCCAAAAATAAACCCCAAATCCCATCAAATCCACCCCAAAATCCCCCAAAAATAAACCCCAAATCCCATCACAATGAGCCCGAAATCCCAAAAAAATAAACCCCAAATCCCACAAAAATAAACCCCAAATCCCATCACAATGAGCCCAAAAATCCCATAAAAATAATCCCCAAATGCCATAAAATCCACCCCAAAATCCCCCAACAATAAACCCCAAATCCCCCAAAAATAAACCCCAAAATCCCATCAAAATAAATAAACCCCAAATCCCCCCAAAATAAACCCCAAATCCCCCAAAATAAACCCCAAATCCCACAAAAATAAACCCCAAATCCCATAAAAATAAATAAACCCCAAATCCCCCAAAAATAAACCCCAAAATCCCCCAAAATGCCCCAAACCGCGCCCTGCGCCCAGCGGGGTTTGGTCTCTGCACTCACGTAGGAGACCCCGAAGAGGCTGAAGTCCAACATCCCTGCGGGAAATTCAGCAAAATTCACAAATTTGGGGCAAATTTGGGGCATTTTTGGGAATTTCATAATTTCAGGGATATAATTATAGATAAAAAATAATATCTCTAAATTTTATATAAAAATTATGTGTAGAATTATATCGAAAAATACCGATTTTTTCTAAAAAAAGACTGATTTTTTTTGGCCAAACTCGGATTTTTGAGGTGAAAAATGGGGATTTTGGGTCTCACCCACGATGGATTTGCCCATCTGCTCCCAGGCAGGAAAATAGCTAATTAATTTATAATTAATAATACATAAATTTATATGGAAAATACCGATTTTTTCTCAAAAATACCGATTTTTTTGGGGTGAAAAATGGGGATTTTGGGTCTCACCCACGATGGATTTGCCCATCTGCTCCCAGGCAGGAAAATAGCTAATTAATTTATAATTAATAATACATAAATTTATATGGAAAATACCGATTTTTTCTCAAAAATACCGATTTTTTTGGGGTGAAAAATGGGGATTTTGGGTCTCACCCACGATGGATTTGCCCATCTGCTCCCAGGAAGGAAAATAGCTAATTAATTTATAATTAATAATACATAAATTTATATGGAAAAATACTGATTTTTTTCTCAAAAATACCGATTTTTTCTCAAAAATACCAATTTTTTTCTCAAAAATACCGATTTTTTTCTCAAAAATACCGATTTTTCTGGGCCAAACTTGGAATTTTGGGGTGAAAAATTGGGATTTTGGGTCTCACCCACGATGGATTTGCCCATCTGCTCCCAGGAAGGAAAATAGCTAATTAATTTTATAATTAATAATACATAAATTTATATGGAAAAATACCGATTTTTTCTCAAAAATACCGATTTTTTTCTCAAAAATACCGATTTTTTTCTCAAAAATACCGATTTTTTTGGGGTGAAAAATGGGGATTTTGGGTCTCACCCACGATGGATTTGCCCATCTGCTCCCAGGCAGGTACAGAGATAATTAATAATAAATAAAATTATATAGAAAAATACCGATATTTTTCTCAAAAATACCGATTTTTTTCTCAAAAATACCGATTTTTTTCTCAAAAATACCGATTTTTTTGGGGTGAAAAATGGGGATTTTGGGTCTCACCCACGATGGATTTGCCCATCTGCTCCCAGGCAGGAAAATAGCTAATTAATTTATAATTAATAATACATAAATTTATATGGAAAATACCGATTTTTTCTCGAAAATACAGAATATTTTGGGATAAAACCGCAGAATTTTGGGTGAAAAATTGGGATTTTGGGTCTCACCCACGATGGATTTGCCCATCTGCTCCCAGGAAGGAAAATAGCTAATTAATTTATAATTAATAATACATAAATTTTTATGGAAAATACCGATTTTTTTCTCAAAAATACCGATTTTTTTCTCAAAAATACCGATTTTTTTCTCAAAAATACCGATTTTTTTGGGGTGAAAAATGGGGATTTTGGGTCTCACCCACGATGGATTTGCCCATCTGCTCCCAGGCAGGTACAGAGATAATTAATTTTTAATACATAAATTCATATCAAAAAATACCGATTTTTTTCTCAAAAATACAGAATATTTTGGGATAAACTCGGATTTTTGGGGTGAAAAATTGGGATTTTGGGTCTCACCCACGATGGATTTGCCCGTCTGCTCCCAGGCATGTACAGAGATAATTAATAATAAATAAAATTATATAGAAAAATACCGATATTTTTCTAAAAAATACCGATTTTTTTCTCAAAAATACCAATTTTTTTCTCAAAAATACCGATTTTTTTGGGGTGAAAAATGGGGATTTTGGGTCTCACCCACGATGGATTTGCCCATCTGGTCCCAGGCCGCCGTGTTGTCGCCCAGCCAGTGCCCGGCCCAGCGGCCGCTGCCCGGGAACGTCGAGCGCGTCACCACCAGGCCGCGCTCGCCCGTCACCTCCTGCACCGCCCTGGGAAAGACGATTAATAATTAATTAATTAATTAATTAATTAATATTATTATAATTAATAAATTAATATTATTATTCATAACAATATTAATAGCAATATTAGTAATAATAACGTCACCACCAGGCCGCGCTCGCCCGTCACCTCCTGCACCGCCCTGGGAAAGGCAATTAATAATTAATTAATTAATTAATTAATATTATTACTCATAACAATAAAAATAGCAATAGTAATATTGGTAATAACAACGTCACCACCAGGCCGCGCTCGCCCGTCACCTCCTGCACCGCCCTGGGAAGGCGATTAATAATTAATTAATTAATATTATTATTCATAACAATAAAAATAGCAATAGCAATATTAGTAATAATAACGTCACCACCAGGCCGCGCTCGCCCGTCACCTCCTGCACCGCCCTGGGATAGACGATTAATAATTAATTAATTAATTAATATTATTATAATTAATAAATTAATATCATTATTCATAACAATATTAATAGCAATATTAGTAATAATAACGTCACCACCAGGCCGCGCTCGCCCGTCACCTCCTGCACCGCCCTGGGATAGACGATTAATAATTAATTAATTAATTAATATTATTATAATTAATAAATTAATATCATTATTCATAACAATATTAATAGCAATATTAGTAATAATAACGTCACCACCAGGCCGTGCTCGCCCGTCACCTCCTGCACCGCCCTGGGAAAGACGATTGGTAATTAATTAATTAATTAATATCATTATTCATAACGATAACAGCAGTAATGGCAATATTAGTAATAATAACGTCACCACCAGGCCGCGCTCGCCCGTCACCTCCTGCACCGCCCTGGGAAAGGCAATTAATAATTAATTAATTAATTAATTAATATTATTATAATTAATAAATCAATATTATTATTCATAACAATATTAATAGCAATATTAGTAATTATAACGTCACCACAGGCCGCGCTCGCCCGTCACCTCCTGCACCGCCCTGGGAAAGGCAATTAAAAATTAATTAATTAATTAATATCATTATTCATAACGATAACAGCAGTAACGGCAATATTACTAATAATAATGTCACCACCAGGCCGCACTCGCCCGTCACCTCCTGCACCGCCCTGGGAAAGACGATTAATAATTAATTAATTAATTAATATCATTATAATTAATAAATTAATAATTATTGTTATTCATAACAATATTAATAGCAATATTAGGAATAATAACGTCACCACCAGGCCGCGCTCGCCCGTCACCTCCTGCACCGCCCTGGGCAAGGGGAAAGACAACTAATAATTAATTAATTAATTAATATTATTATTCATAATAATAGTAATAGTATAAGCAATATTAGTAATAATAACGTCACCACCAGGCCGCGCTCGCCCGTCACCTCCTGCACCGCCCTGGGAAAGACAATTAATAATTAATTAATTAATTAATTAATTAATATTATTATAATTAATAAATTAATATTATTATTCATAACAATATTAATAACAATATTAGTAATAATAACGTCACCACCAGGCCGCGCTCGCCCGTCACCTCCTGCACCGCCCTGGGCAAGGGGAAAGACAACTAATAATTAATTAATTAATTAATATTATTATTCATAATAATAGTAATAGTATAAGCAATATTAGTAATAATAACGTCACCACCAGGCCGCGCTCGCCCGTCACCTCCTGCACCGCCCTGGGAAAGACAATTAATAATTAATTAATTAATTAATTAATTAATATTATTATAATTAATAAATTAATATTATTATTCATAACAATATTAATAACAATATTAGTAATAATAACGTCACCACCAGGCCGCGCTCGCCCGTCACCTCCTGCACCGCCCTGGGCAAGACAATTAATAATTAATTAATTAATATTATTATTCATAACAATAACAATATTAACAGCAATATTAGTAATAATAACGTCACCACCAGGCCGCGCTCGCCCGTCACCTCCTGCACCGCCCTGGGAAGGCAATTAATAATTAATTAATTAATATTATTATTCATAACAATAAAAATAGCAATAGCAATATTAGTAATAATAACGTCACCACCAGGCCGCGCTCGCCCGTCACCTCCTGCACCGCCCTGGGAAAGACAATTAATAATTAATTAATTAATTAATATTATTATAATTAATAAATTAATATTATTATTCATAACAATATTAATAGCAATATTAGTAATAATAACGTCACCACCAGGCCGCGCTCGCCCGTCACCTCCTGCACCGCCCTGGGAAAGACGATTAATAATTAATTAATTAATTAATAAATATCATTATTCATAACAATAAAAATAGCAATAGCAATATTAGTAATAATAACGTCACCACCAGGCCGCGCTCGCCCGTCACCTCCTGCACCGCCCTGGGAAAGACAATTAATAATTAATTAATTAATTAATTAATATTATTATAATTAATAAATTAATATTATTATTCATAACAATATTAATAGCAATATTAGTAATAATAACGTCACCACCAGGCCGCGCTCGCCCGTCACCTCCTGCACCGCCCTGGGCAAGACGATTAAAAATTAATTAATTAATTAATAAATATCATTATTCATAACAATAAAAATAGCAATAGCAATATTAGTAATAATAACGTCACCACCAGGCCGCGCTCGCCCGTCACCTCCTGCACCTCCCTGGGAAAGGTGATTAATAATTAATTAATTAATTAATATCATTATTCATAACGATAACAGCAGTAATGGCAATATTACTAATAATAACGTCACCACCAGGCCGCGCTCGCCCGTCACCTCCTGCACCGCCCTGGGAAAGACGATTAATAATTAATTAATTAATTGCCCCACCTGAGCGTGGGCTCGGTCTGCGCCCACCCGTACAGGCTGTGCACGTTGTAGTGGCCATTTCCAAATAACACATAATAATATATAATACAGAATATAGGACATAGAAAATACAGAATATAGAATATAGAACATAGAATATATAACATAGAATACAGAATATAGAATATAGGATATGGAATATTGCATTTATACCATGGCCCACCTGAGCGTGGGCTCGGTCTGCGCCCAGCCGTACAGGCTGTGCACGTCGTAGTGGCCAGTTCCAAATAACACATAATAATATATAATAGAGAATATAGAACATACAGAATATAGAATATAGAATATAGAATATAGAATATAGAATATAGAATACAGGATATAGAATATAGAATTTATACCATGCCCCACCTGAGCGTGGGCTCGGTCTGCGCCCAGCCGTACAGGTTGTGCACGTCGTAGTGGCCATTTCCATATAATACATAATAATATATAATACAGAATATAGAACATATAAAATATAGAACATAGAATACAGAATATAGAATATAGAATATATTGCCCAGAGTGTGGTATATTGCATTTATACCATCCCCACCTGAGCGTGGGCTCGGTCTGCGCCCAGCTGTACAGGTCGTGAACGTCGTAGTGGCCATTTCCAAATAACACATAATAATATATAATACAGAATATAGAACATATAAAATACAGAATATAGAATATAGAACATAGAATATATAACATAGAATATAGAACATAGAATATTGAATATAGAATACAGGATATAGAATACAGAATTTATACCATGCCCCACCTGAGCGTGGGCTCGGTCTGCGCCCAGCCGTACAGGTTGTGCACGTCGTAGAGGCCATTTCCAAATAACACATAATAATATATAATACAGAATATAGAACACAGAAAATACAGAATATAGAATATAGAACATAAAATATATAACATAGAATATAGAATATAGAATATAGAATATAGAATATAGAATATAGAATATGGTATATTGCATTTATACCATGGCCCACCTGAGCGTGGGCTCGGTCTGCGCCCAGCCGTACAGGTTGTGCACGTCGTAGTGGCCATTTCCAAATAGTACATAATAATATATAATACAGAACATAGGACATAGAAAATATAGAATATAGAATATAGAATATAGAATATAGAATATAGAATATAGAACATAGGATATGGAATATTGCATTTATACCATGCCCCACCTGAGCGTGAGCTCGGTCTGCGCCCACCCGTACAGGTTGTGCACGTCGTAGTGGCCATTTCCAAATAATACATAATAATATATAAAATAGAATATACAACATACAGAACATAGAATATACAAAACAGACTATAGATTATTGAATTTATACCATGCCCCACCTGAGCGTGGGCTCGGTCTGCGCCCAGCCGTACAGGTTGTGCACGTCGTAGTGGCCATTTCCAAATAACACATAATAATATAGAATACAGAATATAGAACATATAAAATATATAACATAGAATACAGAATATAGAATATAGAATATACAACCCAGAGTGTGGTATATTGCATTTATACCATCCCCACCTGAGCGTGGGCTTGGTCTGCGCCCAGCCGTACAGGTTGTGCACGTCGTAGTGGCCATTTCCAAATAACGCATAATAATATAGAATACAGAATATAGACTATACAGAATATAGAACATAGAATATAGAACATAGAATATAGAATATAGAATATAGAATATAGATTATTGCATTTATACCATCCCCACCTGAGCGTGGGCTCGGTCTGCGCCCAGCCGTACAGGTTGTGAACGTCGTAGTGGCCATTTCCAAATAACGCATAATAATATAGAATACAGAATATAGACTATACAGAATATAGAACATAGAATATATAACATAGAATATAGAATATAGAATATAGAATATAGAATATAGAATATAGAATATAGAATATAGAATATAGAATATAGAATATAGAATACAGAATATAGAATATAGGATATGGAATATTGAAGTTATACCATGCCTCACCTGAGCGTGGGCTCGGTCTGCGCCCAGCCGTACAGGTTGTGCACGTCGTAGTGGCCATTTCCAAATAACGCATAATAATATACAATACAGAATATAGAATATAGAATATATAACATAGAATATATAACATAGAATATAGAATATAGAATATAGAATATAGAATATAGAATATAGAATATAGAATATAGAATATAGGATATGGTATATTGCATTTATACCATGGCCCACCTGAGCGTGGGCTCGGTCTGCGCCCAGCCGTACAGGTTGTGCACGTCGTAGTGGCCATTTCCAAATAACGCATAATAATATATAATACAGAATATAGAACGTATAAAATATTGAATGTATAACATAGAATATAGAATATGGTATATTGCATTTATACCATGGCCCACCTGAGCGTGGGCTCGGTCTGCGCCCACCCGTACAGGTTTGCACGTCGTACTGGCCATTTCCAAATAATACATAATAATATATAATACAGAATATAGAATATAGAACATAGAATATGGAATATAGAATATAGAATATAGAATATAGAATATAGGATATAGAATATTGCATTTATACCATGGCCCACCTGAGCGTGGGCTCGGTCTGCGCCCAGCCGTACAGGTTGTGCACGTCATAGTGGCCATTTCCAAATAACGCATAATAATATAGAATACAGAATATAGACTATACAGAATATAGAACATAGAATATATAACATAGAATACAGAATATAGAATATAGAATATATAACATAGAATATATAACATAGAATATAGAATATAGAATATAGAATATAGAATATAGAATATAGGATATGGAATATTGAAGTTATACCATCCCCACCGGAGCGTGGGCTCGGTCTGCGCCCAGCCGTACAGGTTGTGCACGTCGTAGTGGCCATTTCCAAATAACATATAATAATATATAATACAGAATATAGAACATATAAAATATTGAATATATAACATAGAATATAGGATATGGAATATTGCATTTATACCATGCCCCACCTGAGCGTGGGCTCGGTCTGCGCCCACCCGTACAGGTTGTGAACGTCGTAGTGGCCATTTCCAAATAACACATAATAAATAATATATAGTACAGAATATAGAATATATAAAATATAGAACATAGAATACAGAATATAGAATATAGAATATACAACCCAGAGTATGGTATATTGCATTTATACCATGCCCCACCTGAGCGTGGGCTCGGTCTGCGCCCAGCCGTACAGGTTGTGCACGTCGTAGTGGCCAGTTCCAAATAACACATAATAATATATAATACAGAATATAGAACATATAAAATATAGAACATAGAATACAGAATATAGAATATAGAATATACAACCCAGAGTATGGTATATTGCATTTATACCATCCCCACCTGAGCGTGGGCTCGGTCTGCGCCCAGCCGTACAGGCTGTGCACGTCGTAGTGGCCAGTTCCAAATAACACATAATAATATATAATACAGAATATAGGACATACAGAACATAGAATATACAACATAGAATACAGAGTATGGAATATTGAATTTATACCATCCCCACCTGAGCGCGGGCTCGGTCTGTGCCCAGCCGTACAGGTTGTGCACGTCGTAGTGGCCAGTTCCATATAATACATAATAATATATAATACAGAATATAGAACATATAAAATATAGAACATAGAATACAGAATATAGAATATAGAATATGCAACCCAGAGTATGGTATATTGCATTTATACCATCCCCACCTGAGCGTGGGCTCGGTCTGCGCCCAGCCGTACAGGTTGTGAACATCGTAGTGGCCATTTCCAAATAACACATAATAATATATAATACAGAATATAGAACATACAGAACATAGAATATACAACATAGAATACAGAGTATGGAATATTGAATTTATACCATCCCCACCTGAGCGTGGGCTCGGTCTGCGCCCAGCCGTACAGGTTGCGCACGTCGAAGTGGCCAGTTCCAAATAACACATAATAAATAATATATAAAACAGAATATAGAACATATAAAATATAGAACATAGAATACAGAATATAGAATATAGAATATACAACCCAGAGTATGGTATATTGCATTTATACCATGCCCCACCTGAGCGTAGGCTCGGTCTGCGCCCAGCCGTACAGGTTGTGAACGTCGTAGTGGCCATTTACAAATAACGCATAATAATATAGAATACAGAATATAGAACATATAAAATATATAACATAGAATACAGAATACAGAATATAGAATATAGAATATAGAATATTGAATATAGAATATTGAATATAGAATATAGGATATAGAATATAGAATTTATACCATGCCCCACCTGAGCGTGGGCTCGGTCTGCGCCCAGCCGTACAGGTTGTGCACGTCGTAGTGGCCATTTCCAAATAACGCATAATAATATATAATACAGAATATAGAACGTATAAAATATTGAATGTATAACATAGAATATAGAATATGGTATATTGCATTTATACCATGCCCCACCTGAGCATGGGCTCGGTCTGCGCCCAGCCGTACAGGTTGTGCACGTCGTAGTGGCCATTTCCAAATAACGCATAATAATATATAATACAGAATATAGAACGTATAAAATATTGAATGTATAACATAGAATATAGAATATGGTATATTGCATTTATACCATGGCCCACCTGAGCGTGGGCTCGGTCTGCGCCCACCCGTACAGGTTTGCACGTCGTACTGGCCATTTCCAAATAATACATAATAATATATAATACAGAATATAGAATATAGAACATAGAATATGGAATATAGAATATAGAATATAGAATATAGAATATAGAATATATAACATAGAATATATAACATAGAATATAGAATATAGAATATAGAATATAGAACATAGAATATAGAACATAGGATATAGAATATTGCATTTATACCATGGCCCACCTGAGCGTGGGCTTGGTCTGCGCCCAGCCGTACAGGTTGTGAACGTCGTAGTGGCCATTTCCAAATAACGCATAATAATATAGAATACAGAATATAGACTATACAGAATATAGAACATAGAATATATAACATAGAATACAGAATATAGAATATAGAATATATAACATAGAATATATAACATAGAATATAGAATATAGAATATAGAATATAGAACATAGAATATAGAACATAGGATATGGAATATTGCATTTATACCATCCCCACCTGAGCGTGGGCTCGGTCTGCGCCCAGCCGTACAGGTTGTGCACGTCGTAGTGGCCATTTCCAAATAACACATAATAATATATAATGCCGAATATAGAACATACAGAATATAGAATATATAACATAGTATATAGAACATAGAATATAGAATATAGAATACAGAATATAGAATATAGGATATGGAATATTGCATTTATACCATGCCCCACCTGAGCGTGAGCTCGGTCTGCGCCCAGCCGTACAGGTTGTGCACGTCGTAGTGGCCATTTCCAAATAATACAATAATAATATATAATACAGAATATAGAACGTATAAAATATTGAATGTATAACATAGAATATAGAATATGGTATATTGCATTTATACCATGGCCCACCTGAGCGTGGGCTCGGTCTGCGCCCACCCGTACAGGTATGCACGTCGTAGTGGCCATTTCCAAATAATACATAATAATATATAATACAGAATATAGAACATATAAAATATAGAACATAGAATACAGAATATAGAATATAGAATATATTACCCAGAGTATAGATTATTGAATTTATACCATCCCCACCTGAGCGTGGGCTCGGTCTGCGCCCAGCCGTACAGGTTGTGCACGTCGTAGTGGCCATTTCCAAATAATACAATAGTAATATATAATACAGAATATAGAACATATAGAATACAGAATACAGAATATACAACACAGACCATAGATTACTGAAGTTATACCATCCCCACCTGAGCGTGGGCTCGGTCTGCGCCCAGCTGTACAGGTTGTGAACGTTGTAGTGGCCATTTCCATATAATACAATAGTAATATATAATACAGAATATAGGACATACAGAACATAGAATATACAACATAGAATACAGAGTATGGAATATTGCATTTATACCATCCCCACCTGAGCGTGGGCTCGGTCTGTGCCCAGCCGTACAGGTTGTGCACGTCGTAGTGGCCATTTCCATATAATACATAATAATATATAATACAGAATATAGAACATAGAATATAGAATATAGAATATAGAATATAGAATACAGAATACAGAATATACAACACAGACCATAGATTATTGAAGTTATACCATCCCCACCTGAGCGTGGGCTCGGTCTGCGCCCAGCCGTACAGGTTGTGAACATCGTAGTGTCTCACGGGGGTCCCGTCCGGCAGCCGCTGCTCCCCCTCCATGCAGAGCGTCTTGGAGCTCAGCCCCTCCCAGCGCGACGCCAGCTCTGCCCAAAAACGGGAAAATCCACTCAAATTTACTCCAAAATTTCCACGACCCAAATCCAGATTTAAATCCCGTTTTTGTCATTTTTACTGACAAAAAAATCCCTTTTCGTTCACATTTTTGGTGACCCAAATCCATTTTAATTCCCGTTTTTAACGACAAAAAATTGAATTTAATTCACATTTTCATTGACAAAAAATCAAATTTTTGGTCCCACTTTTAATGAAAAAAAATCCATTTTAATTCGCCTTTTTAGTGACAAAATTCCCGTTTTAATTCACATTTTTTGTTACCCAAATGCAGATTTAACTCCCATTTTTGTATTTTTTAGTGACAAAAAATTCATTTTAATTTTCACTTTTAGTGACAAAAAATACAATTTCATTCCAATTTTCAGTGGCAAAAAAATCCAATTTAATTCCCATTTTTAGTGACCAAAAATCCATTTTATTTCCCAGTTTTAATGACAAAAGATCCAATTTAATTCCCATTTTTACTGACAAAAAATTCATTTAAATCCACATTTTTAGTGACAAAAAAATCTGATTTAATTCCTTTTTTTAATGACAAAAAAATCCATTTTCCTCCCATTTTTCAAGACAAAAAATCCAATTTAATTCCCATTTTTAATGACCAAAAATCCATTTTAATTCCCATTTTTAGTGACAAAAAATTCATTTTATTTCCCAGTTTTAGTGACCAAAAATCCAATTTAATTCCCATTTTTAATGACCAAAAATCCAATTTAATTCCCATTTTTAGTGACCAAAAATCCATTTTATTTCCCATTTTTAATGACAAAAAATCCAATTTAATTCCCATTTTTAGTGACCGAAAATCCATTTAAATCCACATTTTTAGGGACAAAAAAATCGAATTTAATTCCCTTTTTTATTGACAAAAAAACCCATTTCCCCCCAGTTTTAATGACAAAAAATCCAATTTTTTTCCCATTTTTAATGACAAAAAATCCAATTTAATTCCCATTTTCAGTGACCAAAAATCCAATTTAATTCCCATTTTTCGTCCCTTTTAACGGCCCAAACCCAGAATTAATTACCCACAATTAATTAATCCATTTTTCCCCATTTTTTATCATTTTTATTGACCCAAAATTCAGAATTTTGGCTTTTTTCCCCATTTCCCATTTTTAATGACAAAAATCCAATTTAATTCCCATTTTTAGTGACCAAAAATCCATTTTATTTCCCATTTTTAATGACAAAAAATCCAATTTAATTCCCATTTTTAGTGACCGACAATCCATTTAAATCCACATTTTTAGGGACAAAAAAATCGAATTTAATTCCCTTTTTTAATGACAAAAAAACCCATTTTCCCCCCAGTTTTAATGACAAAAAATCCAATTTTTTCCCCATTTTTAATGACAAAAAATCCAATTTAATTCCCATTTTCAGTGACCAAAAATCCAATTTAATTCCCATTTTTCGTCCCTTTTAACGGCCCAAACCCAGAATTAATTACCCGCAATTAATTAATCCATTTTTTCCCCATTTTTTATCATTTTTATCGACCAAAAATTCAGAATTTTGGGATTTTTTGACTCACGGGGGACGTAGGGCGGGAAGTTGAGCTCGCGGTCGCGGCAGCCGCCGACGGCGCCGTGGACGAAACTCGACGGCTCGTTCATGTCCTGGGGAGCGAAATTTTCATTAATTTTGAGGAAATTTTAATTAATTTGGGTAATTTTTAATAAATTTGGGGATTTTAGAAAAAAATCCCGAAAAAAATTCCTTTTTTTGGGTGAATTTTAGGCCAAAAAGAGCGAAAAAAATCAAATTTTTTAGCCTGAAAATACTGGGGAAAATTCCTTTTTTTGGGTGAATTTTAGGCCAAAAATAGCGAAAAAAATCAAATTTTTTAGCATAAAAATACTGGGAAAAATTCCATTTTTTTGGTGAATTTTTGGGGGTTTTTTGGGGTAAAATCCACCAAAAATTAAGGATTTTAAAAGAATTTTTGGAGCTAAAATTCACCCAAAAAATTGAATTTTTCCCAGTATTTTTAGGCTAAAAAATTTGATTTTTTCACTGTTTTTGGGGTAAAAACTCGACGGCTCATTCATGTCCTGGGGAGCGAAATTTTCATTAATTTTGGGGAAATTTTAATTAATTTGGGTAATTTTTAATAAATTTGGGGATTTTAGAAAAAAATCCCGAAAAAAATTCCTTTTTTTGGGTGAATTTTAGGCCAAAAAGAGCGAAAAAAAATCAAATTTTTTAGCATAAAAATACTGGGAAAAATTCCTTTTTTTGGGTGAATTTTAGGCCAAAAATAGCGAAAAAAAATCAATTTTTTAGCATAAAAATACTGGGAAAAATTCCATTTTTTTGGTGAATTTTTGGGGGTTTTTTTGGGGTAAAATCCACCAAAAATTAAGGATTTTAAAAGAATTTGTGGAGCTAAAATTCGCCCAAAAAATTGAATTTTTCCCAGTATTTTTAGGCTAAAAAATTGGATTTTTTTTCACTATTTTTGGGCTAAAAACTCGACGGCTCGTTCATGTCCTGGGGAGCGAAATTTTCATTAATTTTGGGGAAATTTTAATTAATTTGGGTAATTTTTAATAAATTTGGGGAATTTAGAAAAAAATCCCGAAAAAAATTCCTTTTTTTGGGTGAATTTTAGGCCAAAAAGAGCGAAAAAAATCAAATTTTTTAGCATAAAAATACTGGGAAAAATTCCATTTTTTTTGGTGAATTTTCAGGTTTTTTGGGGTAAAATCCACCAAAAATTAAGGATTTTAAAAGAATTTTTGGAGCTAAAATTCGCCCAAAAAATTGAATTTTTCCCAGTATTTTTAGGCTAAAAAATTGGATTTTTTTCACTATTTTTGGGCTAAAAACTCGACGGCTCGTTCATGTCCTGGGGAGGGAAATTTTCATTAATTTTGGGGAAATTTTAATTAATTTGGGTAATTTTTAATAAATTTGGGGAATTTAGAAAAAAATCCCGAAAAAAATTCCTTTTTTTGGGTGAATTTTAGGCCAAAAAGAGCAAAAAAAATCAAATTTTTTAGCCTGAAAATACTGGGGAAAATTCCTTTTTTTTGGTGAATTTTAGGCCAAAAATAGCGAAAAAAATCAAATTTTTTAGCATAAAAATACTGGGAAAAATTCCATTTTTTTGGTGAATTTTTGGGGATTTTTTTGGGGTAAAATCCACCAAAACCAAAGGATTTTTAAAAGAATTTTTCCAGCTAAAATCCTCCCCCAAAAATTAAATTTTTCCCAGTATTTTTAAGCTAAAAAATTTGATTTTTTTCGCTATTTTTGGGCTAAATTCACCCAAAAAAAGGAAATTTTTTCAGGTTTTTTGGGCTAAAATCTACCGAAACTAGAGGATTTTTTTCACCATTTCTTTGGCCAAAAAAATGAAATTTTTTCAGTTTTTTTGGGTTAAAATCCACCAAAACCAAAGGATTTTTTAAAGGATTTTTTCAGCTAAAATCCTCCCCCAAAAATTCAATTTTCCCAGTATTTTGAAGCCAAAAAATTGGATTTTTTTCGCTATTTTTGGGGTAAAATTCACCCAAAAAAAGGAAATTTTTTCAGGTTTTTTGGGCTAAAATCTACCAAAAATAGAGGATTTTTTTCAGGATTTTTGGAGCTAAAAATCGCCCAAAAATTTGAATTTTTCCCAGTATTTTGACGGTGAAAATTTGGATTTTTTCAGCGTTTTTTGGGGTAAAAAAAGGGAATTTGGGGCACTCACGATCCAGATGCCGTCGAATTTGAGGCTGAGCGAGGAATTTCGGGGGTTGTGGAAAACGTCGGCGATTTCCCGCGCCCACCACGAACGCGTGGAGCCACGGAAAAAATCCGGAACCGCCGCGAAGGCGCGGTAAAGCTGAGGGAAATTAATTATTAATTGTCATTAATTGTGGTAATTAAATTAATTATGGTCATTAAATTAACTATGGGAACGAAATAAACAGGATTTGTTGGGTTTTAAATGGGAATTTCATTGGGAAAAATCCGGCACGGCCGCGAAGGCGCGGTAAAGCTGAGGGGAATTAATTAATAATTGTAATTAATTATGGTTAATAAATCAATTATGGTCATTAAATTAACTATGGGAATGAAATAAACAGGATTTGTTGGGTTTTAAATGGGAATTTCATTGGGAAAAGAAAAAATCCGGCACGGCCGCGAAGGCGCGGTAAAGCTGTGGGGAATTAATTAATAATTGTCATTAATTGTGGTAATTAAATTAATTATGGTCGTTAAATTAACTATGGGAATGAAATAAACAGGATTTGTTGGGTTTTAAATGGGAATTTCATTGGGAAAAGAAGAAATCCGGCACAGCCGCGAAGGCGCGGTAAAGCTGAGGCAAATTCATTAATAATTGTCATTAATTGTGGTAATTAAATTAATTATGGTCATTAAATTAACTATGGGAACGAAATAAACAGGATTTGTTGGGTTTTAAATGGGAATTTCATTGGGAAAAGAAGAAATCCGGCACGGCCGCGAAGGCGCAGTAAAGCTGTGGGGAATTAATTAATAATTGTCATTAATTGTGGTAATTAAATTAATTATGGTCATTAAATTAACTATGGGAACGAAATAAATAGGATTTGTTGGGTTTTAAATGGGAATTTCATTGGAAAAAGAAGAAATCCGGCACGGCCGCGAAGGCGCGGTAAAGCTGCGAGAAATTAATTATTAATTGTCATTAATTGCGGTTAATAAATCAATGATGGTAATGAAATTAACTACGGGAATTAAATGAACAAGATTTATTAGGTTTCAAATGCGAATTTAATTGGAAAAAGAAAAAGTCTGGCATGGCTGTGAAAGCGCGGTAAAGCTGAGGGAAATTCATTAATAATTGTAATTAATTACGGTTAATAAATCAATGATGGTCATTAAATTAACTATGGGAATGAAATAAACAGGATTTGTTGGGTTTTAAATGGGAATTTCATTGGGAAAAGAAGAAATCCGGAACCGCCGCGAAGGCGCGGTACAGCTGAGGGAAATTAATTATTAATTGTAATTAATTGCGGTTAATAAATCAATTATGGTAATGAAATTAATTAGGGTAATCAAATTAACAGGATTTCTTGGGTTTTAAATTGGATTTTAATTGGGAAAAATCCGGCACGGCCGCGAAGGCGCGGTAACGCTGAGGAAAGTTCATTAATAATTGTAATTAATTAGGGTTAATAAATAAATGATGGTCATTAAATTAACTATGGGAATTTAATAAATAGGATTTGTTGGGTTTTAAATGGGAATTTCATTGGGAAAAGAAGAAATCCGGCACGGCCGCGAAGGCGCGGTAAAGCTGCGAGAAATTAATTATTAATTGTAATTAATTGCGGTTAATAAATCAATTATGGTGATGAAATTAAGTATGGGAACTAAATAAACAGGATTTGTTGGGTTTTAAATGGGAATTTCATTGGGAAAAGAAGAAATCCAGCACAGCTGTGAAAGCGCGGTAAAGCTGAGGGGAATTCATTAATAATTGTAATTAATTATGGTTAATAAATCAATTATGGTAATGAAATTAACTATGGGAATTAAATGAACAAGATTTACTAGGTTTCAAATGAGAATTTAATTGGAAAAAGAAAAAGTCTGGCATGGCTGTGAAAGCGCGGTAAAGCTGAGGGGAATTCATTAATAATTGTAATTAATTGTGGTTAATAAATCAATTATGGTAATTAAATTAACTATGGGAATGAAATAAACAGGATTTGTTGGGTTTTAAATGGGAATTTCATTGGGAAAAGAAGAAATCCGGCACGGCCGCGAAGGCGCAGTAAAGCTGTGGGGAATTCATTAATAATTGTAATTAATTAGGGTTAATAAATCAATGATGGTCATTAAATTAACTATGGGAACGAAATAAACAGGATTTGTTGGGTTTTAAATGGGAATTTCATTGGGAAAAGAAAAAATCCGGCACGGCCACGAAAGCGCGGTAAAGCTGAGGGGAATTCATTAATAATTGTCATTAATTGCGGTTAATAAATCAATGATGGTCATTAAATTAACTATAGGAATGAAATAAACAGGATTTGTTGGGTTTTAAATGGGAATTTCATTGGGAAAAGAAGAAATCCGGCACAGCAGTGAAAGCGCGGTAAAGCTGAGGGAAATTAATTAATAACTGTCATTAATTGTGGTAATTAAATTAATTATGGTCATTAAATTAACTATGGGAATGAAATAAACAGGATTTGTTGGGTTTTAAATGGGAATTTCATTGGGAAAAGAAGAAATCCGGAACCGCCGCGAAGGCGCGGTAAAGCTGAGGGAAATTAATTATTAATTGTCATTAATTGTGGTAATTAAATTAATTATGGTCGTTAAATTAACTATGGGAATTTAATAAACAGGATTTGTTGGGTTTTAAATGGGAATTTCATTGGAAAAAAAAAAATCCAGCACAGCAGTGAAAGCGCGGTAAAGCTGAGGGAAATTAATTAATAATTGTCATTAATTGTGGTAATTAAATTAATTATGGTCATTAAATTAACTATGGGAATGAAATTAACAGAATTTGTTGGGTTTTAAATGGGAATTTCATTGGAAAAAAAAAAAATCCAGCACAGCAGTGAAAGCGCGGTAAAGCTGAGGGAAATTAATTAATAATTGTAATTAATTACGGTTAATAAATCGATTATGGTAATGAAATTAACTATGGTAATGAAATTAACAGAATTTGTTGGGTTTTAAATGGGAATTTAATTGGAAAAAAAAAAATCCGGCACAGCAGTGAAAGCGCGGTAAAGCTGAGGAAAATTCATTAATAATTGTAATTAATTACGGTTAATAAATCAATGATGGTCGTTAAATTAACTATGGGAATGAAATAAACAGGATTTGTTGGGTTTTAAATGGGAATTTCATTGGAAAAAGAAGAAATCCGGAACCGCCGCGAAGGCGCGGTACAGCTGAGGGAAATTAATTATTAATTGTCATTAATTGCGGTTAATAAATCAATTATGGTAATGAAATTAACTACGGGAATTAAATGAACAAGATTTATTAGGTTTCAAATGCGAATTTAATTGGAAAAAGAAAAAGTCTGGCATGGCTGTGAAAGCGCGGTAAAGCTGAGGGGAATTCATTAATAATTGTCATTAATTGCGGTTAATAAATCAATTATGGTAATTAAATTAACTATGGGAATGAAATAAACAGGATTTGTTGGGTTTTAAATGGGAATTTCATTGGGAAAAGAAGAAATCCGGAACCGCCGCGAAGGCGCGGTACAGCTGAGGGAAATTAATTATTAATTGTCATTAATTGTGGTAATTAAATTAATTATGGTCATTAAATTAACTATGGGAATTTAATAAACAGGATTTGCTGGGTTTTAAATGGGAATTTCATTGGGAAAAGAAGAAATCCGGCACGGCCGCGAAGGCGCGGTAAAGCTGCGAGAAATTAATTATTAATTGTCATTAATTGTGGTAATTAAATTAATTATGGTCGTTAAATTAACTATGGGAACGAAATAAACAGGATTTGTTGGGTTTTAAATGGGAATTTCATTGGGAAAAAAAAAAATCCAGCACAGCAGTGAAAGCGCGGTAAAGCTGAGGGAAATTAATTAATAATTGTAATTAATTACGGTTAATAAATCAATGATGGTAATGAAATTAACTACGGGAATTAAATGAACAAGATTTATTAGGTTTCAAATGCGAATTTAATTGGAAAAAGAAAAAGTCTGGCATGGCTGTGAAAGCGCGGTAAAGCTGAGGAAAATTCATTAATAATTGTAATTAATTAGGGTTAATAAATCAATGATGGTCGTTAAATTAACTATGGGAATGAAATAAACAGGATTTGTTGGGTTTTAAATGGGAATTTCATTGGGAAAAATCCGGCACGGCCGCGAAGGCGCGGTAAAGCTGAGGGAAATTAATTATTAATTGTAATTAATTGCGGTTAATAAATCGATTATGGTCATTAAATTAACTATGGGAACGAAATAAACAGGATTTGTTGGGTTTTAAATGGGAATTTCATTGGGAAAAGAAGAAATCCGGCACGGCAGTGAAAGCGCAGAAAGCTGAGGGGAATTCATTAATAATTGTAATTAATTACGGTTAATAAATCAATTATGGTCATTAAATTAACTACGGGAATGAAATAAACAGGATTTGTTGGGTTTTAAATGGGAATTTCATTGGGAAAAGAAGAAATCCGGCACGGCCACGAAAGCGTGGTAAAGCTGAGGAAAGTTCATTAATAATTGTAATTAATTACGGTTAATAAATCAATGATGGTAATGAAATTAACTACGGGAATTAAATGAACAAGATTTATTAGGTTTCAAATGCGAATTTCATTGGAAAAAGAAAAAGTCTGGCATGGCTGTGAAAGCGCGGTAAAGCTGAGGGAAATTCATTAATAATTGTAATTAATTACGGTTAATAAATCAATGATGGTCATTAAATTAACTATGGGAATGAAATAAACAGGATTTGTTGGGTTTTAAATGGGAATTTCATTGGGAAAAGAAGAAATCCGGCACGGCTGTGAAAGCGCGGTAAAGCTGAGGGGAATTCATTAATAATTGTAATTAATTACGGTTAATAAATCAATTATGGTCATTAAATTAACTACGGGAATTAAATGAACAAGATTTATTAGGTTTCAAATGCGAATTTAATTGGAAAAAGAAAAAGTCTGGCATGGCTGTGAAAGCGCGGTAAAGCTGAGGGAAATTCATTAATAATTGTAATTAATTACGGTTAATAAATCGATTATGGTCATTAAATTAACTATGGGAACGGAATAAACAGGATTTGTTGGGTTTTAAATGGGAATTTCATTGGGAAAAGAAGAAATCCGGCACGGCCGCGAAGGCGCAGTAAAGCTGTGGGGAATTAATTAATAATTGTAATTAATTGTGGTTAATAAATCAATGATGGTCATTAAATTAACTATAGGAATTAAATAAACAGGATTTGTTGGGTTTTAAATGGGAATTTCATTGGAAAAAATCCGGCACGGCCACAAAAGTGCAGTAAAGCTGTGGGGAATTAATTAATAATTGTAATTAATTGTGGTAATTAAATTAATTATGGTCATTAAATTAACTATGGGAATGAAATAAACAGGATTTGTTGGGTTTTAAATGGGAATTTCATTGGGAAAAGAAGAAATCCGGCACGGCCGCGAAGGCGCAGTAAAGCTGTGGGGAATTAATTAATAATTGTCATTAATTGTGGTAATTAAATTAATTATGGTCATTAAATTAACTATGGGAACGAAATAAACAGGATTTGTTGGGTTTTAAATGGGAATTTCATTGGGAAAAGAAGAAATCCGGCACGGCCGCGAAGGCGCGGTAAAGCTGCGAGAAATTAATTATTAATTGTCATTAATTGCGGTTAATAAATCAATGATGGTCGTTAAATTAACTACGGGAATTAAATAAACAGGATTTGTTGGGTTTTAAATTGGATTTTAATTGGGAAAAATCCGGCACGGCCACGAAAGCGCAGTAAAGCTGAGGGGAATTCATTAATAATTGTAATTAATTAGGGTTAATAAATCAATTATGGTCGTTAAATTAACTACGGGAATTAAATAAACAGGATTTGTTGGGTTTTAAATGGGAATTTCATTGGGAAAAATCCGGCACGGCCGCGAAGGCGCGGTAAAGCTGAGGGGAATTCATTAATAATTGTAATTAATTATGGTTAATAAATCAATTATGGTCATTAAATTAACTATGGGAACGAAATAAACAGGATTTGTTGGGTTTTAAATGGGAATTTCATTGGGAAAAGAAGAAATCCGGCACGGCTGTGAAAGCGCGGTAAAGCTCAGGGGAATTCATTAATAATTGTAATTAATTAGGGTTAATAAATCAATTATGGTCATTAAATTAACTACGGGAATTAAATGAACAAGATTTATTAGGTTTCAAATGCGAATTTAATTGGAAAAAGAAAAAGTCTGGCATGGCTGTGAAAGCGCGGTAAAGCTGAGGAAAGTTCATTAATAATTGTAATTAATTATGGTTAATAAATCAATGATGGTCATTAAATTAACTATGGGAACGAAATAAACAGGATTTGTTGGGTTTTAAATGGGAATTTCATTGGGAAAAGAAGAAATCCGGCACGGCCGCGAAGGCGCGGTAAAGCTGTGGGGAATTCATTAATAATTGTCCTTAATTGTGGTAATTAAATTAATTATGGTCATTAAATTAACTATGGGAACGAAATAAATAGGATTTGTTGGGTTTTAAATGGGAATTTCATTGGAAAAAGAAGAAATCCGGCACGGCCGCGAAGGCGCGGTAAAGCTGAGGGAAATTAATTATTAATTGTAATTAATTGCGGTTAATAAATCGATTATGGTCATTAAATTAACTATGGGAACGAAATAAACAGGATTTGTTGGGTTTTAAATGGGAATTTCATTGGGAAAAGAAGAAATCCGGCACAGCTGTGAAAGCGCGGTAAAGCTGAGGAAAGTTCATTAATAATTGTAATTAATTATGGTTAATAAATCGATTATGGTCATTAAATTAACTACGGGAATTAAATGAACAAGATTTATTAGGTTTCAAATGCGAATTTAATTGGAAAAAGAAAATTCGGCACGGCCGCGAAGGCGCGGTAAAGCTGAGGGGAATTCATTAATAATTGTAATTAATTACGGTTAATAAATCAATGATGGTCGTTAAATTAACTATGGGAATGAAATAAACAGGATTTGTTGGGTTTTAAATGGGAATTTCATTGGGAAAAGAAGAAATCCGGCACGGCCGCGAAGGCGCGGTAAAGCTGAGGAAAGTTCATTAATAATTGTCATTAATTACAGTTAATAAATCAATGATGGTGATGAAATTAAGTATGGGAATGAAATAAACAGGATTTGTTGGGTTTTAAATGCGAATTTAATTGGAAAAAAAAATCTGGCACAGCAGTGAAAGCGCGGTAAAGCTGCGGAAAATTAATTAATAATTGTAATTAATTATGGTTAATAAATCAATTATGGTCATTAAATTAACTATGGGAACGAAATAAACAGGATTTGTTGGGTTTTAAATGGGAATTTCATTGGAAAAAGAAGAAATCCGGCACGGCCGGAAAGGCGCGGTAAAGCTGAGGAAAGTTCATTAATAATTGTCATTAATTAGGGTTAATAAATCAATTATGGTAATGAAATTAACTACGGGAATTAAATGAACAAGATTTATTAGGTTTCAAATGCGAATTTAATTGGAAAAAGAAAAAGTCTGGCATGGCTGTGAAAGCGCGGTAAAGCTGAGGGGAATTCATTAATAATTGTAATTAATTAGGGTTAATAAATCGATTATGGTAATGAAATTAAGTATGGGAACGAAATAAACAGGATTTGTTGGGTTTTAAATGGGAATTTCATTGGGAAAAGAAGAAATCCGGCACAGCTGTGAAAGCGCAGTAAAGCTGTGGGGAATTAATTAATAATTGTAATTAATTACGGTTAATAAATCGATTATGGTCATTAAATTAACTACGGGAATTAAATGAACAAGATTTATTAGGTTTCAAATGCGAATTTCATTGGAAAAAGAAAAAGTCTGGCATGGCTGTGAAAGCGCGGTAAAGCTGAGGGAAATTCATTAATAATTGTAATTAATTAGGGTTAATAAATCAATGATGGTCATTAAATTAACTACGGGAATGAAATAAACAGGATTTGTTGGGTTTTAAATGGGAATTTCATTGGGAAAAGAAGAAATCCAGCACAGCAGTGAAAGAGCGGTAAAGCTGAGGGGAATTCATTAATAATTGTAATTAATTACGGTTAATAAATCGATTATGGTCATTAAATTAACTATGGGAATGAAATAAACAGGATTTGTTGGGTTTTAAATGGGAATTTCATTGGAAAAAATCCGGAACCGCCGCGAAGGCGCGGTAAAGCTGAGGGCAATTAATTAATAATTGTCATTAATTGTGGTAATTAAATTAATTATGGTCGTTAAATTAACTATGGGAATGAAATAAACAGGATTTGTTGGGTTTTAAATGGGAATTTCATTGGGAAAAGAAGAAATCCGGCACGGCCGCGAAGGCGCAGTACAGCTGAGGGAAATTAATTAATAATTGTCATTAATTGCGGTTAATAAATCAATGATGGTAATTAAATTAACTATGGGAACGAAATAAACAGGATTTGTTGGGTTTTAAATTGGATTTTAATTGGGAAAAATCCGGCACGGCGGCGAAGGCGCGGTAAAGCTGAGGAAAGTTCATTAATAATTGTAATTAATTATGGTTAATAAATCGATGATGGTCATTAAATTAACTATGGGAATTTAATAAATAGGATTTGTTGGGTTTTAAATGGGAATTTCATTGGGAAAAATCCGGCACGGCCACGAAAGCGCGGTAAAGCTGTGGGGAATTAATTAATAATTGTCATTAATTGTGGTAATTAAATTAATTATGGTCATTAAATTAACTATGGGAATGAAATAAACAGGATTTGTTGGGTTTTAAATGGGAATTTCATTGGGAAAAGAAGAAATCCGGAACCGCCGCGAAGGCGCAGTACAGCTGAGGGAAATTAATTAATAATTGTCATTAATTGCGGTTAATAAATCAATTATGGTAATGAAATTAACTACGGGAATTAAATGAACAAGATTTATTAGGTTTCAAATGCGAATTTAATTGGAAAAAGAAAAAGTCTGGCATGGCTGTGAAAGCGCGGTAAAGCTGAGGGGAATTCATTAATAATTGTCATTAATTGCGGTTAATAAATCAATTATGGTCATTAAATTAACTATGGGAACGAAATAAACAGGATTTGTTGGGTTTTAAATGGGAATTTCATTGGGAAAAGAAGAAATCCGGCACGGCCGCGAAGGCGCGGTAAAGCTGTGGGGAATTCATTAATAATTGTAATTAATTAGGGTTAATAAATCAATGATGGTCATTAAATTAACTATGGGAATGAAATAAACAGGATTTGTTGGGTTTTAAATGGGAATTTCATTGGAAAAAAAAAAAATCCAGCACAGCAGTGAAAGCGCGGTAAAGCTGAGGGAAATTAATTATTAATTGTCATTAATTGTGGTAATTAAATTAATTATGGTCGTTAAATTAACTATGGGAATGAAATAAACAGGATTTGTTGGGTTTTAAATGGGAATTTCATTGGGAAAAGAAGAAATCCGGCATGGCCGCGAAGGCGCGGTAAAGCTGAGGGGAATTCATTAATAATTGTAATTAATTACGGTTAATAAATCAATTATGGTAATTATAATGGTTATTAAATTAATAAAGGTCATGAAATTAACATCAATTATTGGGTTTTAAATGGGAATTTAATTGGGAAAAATCCGGCACGGCCGTTGAAAGCGCGGTAAAGCTGAGGGGAATTCATTAATAATTGTAATTAATTACAGTTAATAAATCAATTATGGTAATTATAATGGTTATTAAATTAATTATGGTAATGAAATTAACATCATTTATTGGGTTTTTAAATGGGAATTTAATTGGAAAAAATCCGGCACGGCTGTGAAAGCGCGGTAAAGCTGAGGGAAATTAATTAATAATTGTAATTAATTACGGTTAATAAATCAATTATGGTAATTATAATGGTTATTAAATTAATAAAGGTAATGAAATTAACATCAATTATTGGGTATTAAATGGAAATTTAATTGGGAAAAATCCGGCACGGCTGTGAAAGCGCGGTAAAGCTGAGGGGAATTCATTAATAATTGTAATTAATTAAGGTTAATAAATCCATTATGGTAATTATAATGGTTATTAAATTAATAAAGGTAATGAAATTAACCTCAATTATTGGGTTTTAAATGTGAATTTAATTGGAAAATATCCGGCATGGCCGCAAATTCATTAATAATTGTAATTAATTGTGGTTAATAAATCAATTATGTAACAGAATTTGTTGGGTTTTAAATGGGAATTTAATTGGAAAAAAAAATATCCGGCATGGCCGCAAATTCATTAATAATTGTAATTAATTGTGGTTAATAAATCAATTATGTAACAGAATTTGTTGGGTTTTAAATGGGAATTTAATTGGAAAAAAAAGTATCAGGCATGGCCGCAAATTCATTAATAATTGTAATTAATTGCGGTTAATAAATCAATTATGTAACAGAATTTGTTGGGTTTTAAATGGGAATTTAATTGGAAAAAAAAGTATCAGGCATGGCCGCAAATTCATTAATAATTGTAATTAATTATGGTTAATAAATCAATTATGTAACAGAATTTGTTGGGTTTTAAATGGGAATTTAATTGGAAAAAAAAATATCCGGCATGGCCGCAAATTCATTAATAATTGTAATTAATTATGGTTAATAAATCAATTATGTAACAGAATTTGTTGGTTTTAAATGGGAATTTAATTGGAAAAAAAAATATCAGGCATGGCCGCAAATTCATTAATAATTGTAATTAATTGCGGTTAATAAATCAATTATGTAACAGAATTTGTTGGGTTTTAAATGGGAATTTAATTGGAAAAAAAAATATCCGGCATGGCCGCAAATTCATTAATAATTGTAATTAATTATGGTTAATAAATCAATTATGTAACAGAATTTGTTGGGTTTTAAATGGGAATTTAATTGGAAAAAATCCGGCACGGCCGCGAAAGCGCGGTAAAGCTGGGGAGCAAAAAGTAATTAATTCTCATTAAATAATGAAGGTAATAAAATTAATTCTAATAATTAATTTAACAGAATTTCTTTCCAGCCAATCAACCAAGACATTTTTTAATTATTTCTGAATTCTTTGGGATTTTTTGAATTGAATTTTTCAATTTTTTAATTTTCCTGCTAAAAAACGAGGAATTTTAAAGGCCAATTAATTTGTAATTAATTAATTAATTAATTAATTAATTAATCATTAATTAATTTTTACCTCCACTTGGGTGTCCCAGTCCAGAGAATCATTGACAACAATGTTGGGCAGGTCCGGCCACACCTGGGGAATTAATTAAAATAATCCCCATAATTAGCTAATTAAATATGCAAATGGCCTCAAATCAATTTTGGAAGAAAAAAGAAAATTTTTTTAATTTTTTGGGAATTATTTTTATTTTTCTGGGGGGATTGAACGGATCCTCCTGGGATTTTTAGGGGTGATTTTTTAAAAAAAAATGAAATTATTTTATTTTTAGGATTTTGGGGAATTTTGGGGGAAAATATTCGGAAATTTTGGGGGAAAAATTCGGGGGAAATTTTCAGGGAATTATTTGGGATTTTGGGGAAATTTTAGGGGAATATTTGGAATTTTGGGGGGATTTTGGGAGGATTTTGGGGGAAATTTTGGAGAAAATATTTGGATTTTTGGGGGATTTTTGGGGAATTTTTGGAGAAATTTTTGTGGGGAAATCTTTGGGAGTTTTGGGAAATTTTGGGGAAAATATTCGGAAATTTTGGGGAAAAATTCGGGGAAATTTTCAGGGAATTATTTGGAATTTTGGGGGAATTTTAGGGGGAATATTTGGAATTTTGGGGGGATTTTGGGAGGATTTTGGGGGAAATTTTGGGAGAAATATTTGGAATTTTGGGGGATTTTTGGGGGGAAATCTTTGGGAGTTTTGGGAAATTTTGGGGGAAATCTTTGGAAATTTTGGGAGGAAAATATTTGGAATTTTTGGGGAAAAATTCGGGGAAATTTTCGGGGAATTATTTGGGATTTTGTGGGAATTTGGGGAAAACTCTTTGGGATTTGGGGGGAATTATTTGGAATTTTGGGGGGAAATTTTGGGGGAAATATTTGGAATTTTTGGGGAAAATATTTGGAATTTTTTGAGAAAAATTCAGGGAAATTTTCAGGGAATTATTTGGGATTTTGTGGGAATTTGGGGGAATTATTTGGAATTTTGGCGGGGAATTATTTGGAATTTTGAGGAAATTTTAGGGGGAAATATTTGGAATTTTGGGGGGATTTTGGGGGAAATCTTTGGAATTTTGGGAGGATTTTAGGGAAATTTTGAGAGAAAATATTTGGATTTTTGGGGGATTTTTGGGGGATTTTGGGGGAATTTTTGGAGAAATTTTGGGGGGGAATCTTTGGGAGTTTTTGGAAAAATTTGGGGGAAATATTTGGAAATTTTGGGGAAAATATTTGGAATTTTTGGAGAAAAATTCGGGGAAATTTTCGGGGAATTATTTGGGATTTTGTGGGAATTTTAGGGGGAAATATTTGGAATTTTGGGAAAATTTTAGGGGGAAATATTTGGAATTTTGGGGGGATTTTGGGGGAAATCTTTGCATTTTGGGAGGATTTTAGGGAAATTTTGAGAGAAAATATTTGGAATTTTGGGGGGGATTTTAGGGGAATTTTTGGAGAAATTTTTGTGGGGAAATCTTGGGAGTTTTGGGAAATTTTGGGGGGAAATATTTGGGAATTTTGGGGAAAATATTTGGAATTTTTGGAGAAAAATTCGGGGAAATTTTCAGGGAATTATTTGGGATTTTGTGGGAATTTTAGGGGGAAATATTTGGAATTTTGGGAAAATTTTATAGGGGGGGAAATATTTGGAATTTTGGGGGGATTTTGGGGGAAATCTTTGCATTTTGGGAGGATTTTAGGGAAATTTTGAGAGAAAATATTTGGAATTTTGGGGGGGATTTTAGGGGAATTTTTGGCGAAATTTTTGTGGGGGAAATCTTTGGGAGTTTTGTGAAATTTTGGGGGAAAATATTTGGAATTTTGGGGGGGATTTTAGGGGAATTTTTGGAGAAATTTTTGTGGGGAAATCTTTGGGAGTTTTGGGAAATTTTGGGGGAAATATTTGGGAATTTTGGGGGAAAATATTTGGAATTTTTGGAGAAAAATTCGGGGAAATTTTCAGGGAATTATTTGGGATTTTGGGGGGAAATTTTGGGGGAATTTTGGGGTAAATAATTGAGATTTTTGGGGGAAATTTGGAGGAAAATCTTTGGGATTTGAGAGAATTTTGGGGGAATTTTAGGGGGAATTATTTGGAATTTGGGGGAAGATTTGGAATTTTGGGGGAATTTTGGGGGAGATTTTAGGGGAATCTTTGGGAGTTCTGGGAAATTTTGGGGAAGATATTTGGAATTTTTGGGGGAAATATTTGGAAAATTTGGGGGAAAATATTCGGAATTTCGGAGAAATTTTAGGGGAAATATTCGGAATTTTGGGGGGGAAATTTTGAGGGAATTTCAGGAGAAATTTTGGACGAAATTTGGGGGAATTTTGGGGTGAATTTGGGGGAAATTTTTGGAATTTGGACCTTGGCGAAGATGATTTGGTCGCCGTTGGGGCACTTGATGGGGGAAAATATTTGGAAATTTTGGGGAAAATATTTGGAATTTTTGGGCAAGTTGGGAGAAATTTGGGGGCAATTTTGGAGAAAATCTTGTGGGAAATCTTTGGGAAAATGTTTGGAATTTTGGCGAAATTTTAGGGGGGAAATATTTGGAATTTTGGGGGGGATTTTAGGGGAATTTTTGGAGAAATTTTTGTGGGGAAATCTTTGGGAGTTTTGGGAAATTTTGGGGGAAATATTTGGGAATTTTGGGGAAAATATTTGGAATTTTTGGAGAAAAATTCGGGGAAATTTTCAGGGAATTATTTGGGATTTTGGGGGGAAATTTTGGGGGAATTTTGGGGTAAATAATTGAGATTTTTGGGGAAATTTGGAGGAAAATCTTTGGGATTTGAGAGAATTTTGGGGGAATTTTAGGGGGAATTATTTGGAATTTTGGGGGAATATTTGCAATTTTGGGGGGATTTTGGGGGAGATTTTAGGGGAATCTTTGGGAGTTCTGGGAAATTTTGGGGAAGATATTTGGAATTTTTGGGGGAAATATTTGGAAAATTTCGGAAAAACATTTGGAATTTCGGAGAAACTTTAGGGGAAATATTTTGAATTTTGGGGGGAATTTTGAGGGAATTTCAGGAGAAATTTTGGACGAAATTTGGGGGGAATTTTGGGGTGAATTTGGGGGAAATTTTCGGAATTTGGACCTTGGCGAAGATGATTTGGTCGCCGTTGGGGCACTTGATGGGGGAAAATATTTGGAAATTTTGGGGAAAATATTTGGAATTTTTGGGCAAGTTTGGGAGAAATTTGGGTGGCAATTTTGGAGAAAATCTTGTGGGAAATCTTTGGGAAAATGTTTGGAATTTTGGAGAAATTTTAGGGGGGAAATATTTGGAATTTTGGGGGGGATTTTAGGGGAATTTTTGGAGAAATTTTTTGTGGGGAAATCTTTGGGAGTTTTGGGAAATTTTTGGGGGAAATATTTGGGAATTTTGGGGAAAATATTTGGAATTTTTGGGAGAAAAATTCGGGGAAATTTTCAGGGAATTATTGGGGATTTTGGGGGGAAATTTTGGGGGAATTTTGGGGTAAATAATTGAGATTTTTGGGGGAAATTTGGAGGAAAATCTTTGGGATTTGAGAGAATTTTGGGGGAATTTTAGGGGGAATTATTTGGAATTTTGGAGGGGAATATTTGGTATTTTGGGGGAATTTTGGGGGAGATTTTAGGGGAATCTTTGGGAGTTCTGGGAAATTTTGGGGAAAATATTTGGAATTTTTGGGGGAAATATTTGGAAAATTTCGGAAAAATATTTGGAATTTCGGAGAAACGTTAGGGGAAATATTTTGAATTTTGGGGGGGAATTTTGAGGGAATTTCGTCAGAAATTTTGGACGACATTTGGGGGAATTTTGGGGTGAATTTGGGGGAAATTTTTGGAATTTGGACCTTGGCGAAGATGATTTGGTCGCCGTTGGGGCACTTGATGGGGGAAAATATTTGGAATTTTGGGGAAAATATTTGGAATTTTTGGGCAAGTTGGGAGAAATTTGGGGGCAATTTTGGAGAAAATCTTGTGGGAAATCTTTGGGAAAATGTTTGGAATTTTGGAGAAATTTTAGGGAGAAAATATTTGGAATTTTGGGGGGGATTTTAGGGGAATTTTTGGAGAAATTTTTGTGGGGAAATCTTTGGGAGTTTTGTGAAATTTTGGGGGAAAAATATTTGGAATTTTGGGGAAAATATTTGGAATTTTTGGAGAAAAATTCGGGGAAATTTTCAGGGAATTATTTGGGATTTTGGGGGGAAATTTTGGGGGAATTTTGGGGTAAATAATTGAGATTTTTGGGGGAAATTTGGAGGAAAATCTTTGGGATTTGAGAGAATTTTGGGGGGAATTTTAGGGGGAATTATTTGGAATTTTGGGGGAATATTTGGAATTTTGGGGGAATTTTGGGGGAGATTTTAGGGGAATCTTTGGGAGTTCTGGGAAATTTTGGGGAAGATATTTGGAATTTTTGGGGGAAATATTTGGAAAATTTCGGAAAAACATTTGGAATTTCGGAGAAACTTTAGGGGAAATATTTTGAATTTTAGGGGGAATTTTGAGGGAATTTCGTCAGAAATTTTGGACGACATTTGGGGGAATTTTGGGGTGAATTTGGGGGAAATTTTTGGAATTTGGACCTTGGCGAAGATGATTTGGTCGCTGTTGGGGCCACTTGATGGGGGAAAATATTTGGAATTTTGGGGAAAATATTTGGAATTTTTGGGCAAGTTGGGAGAAATTTGGGGGCAATTTTGGAGAAAATCTTGTGGGAAATCTTTGGGAAAATGTTTGGAATTTTGGCGAAATTTTAGGGGGGAAATATTTGGAATTTTGGGGGGGATTTTAGGGGAATTTTTGGAGAAATTTTTGTGGGGAAATCTTTGGGAGTTTTGGGAAATTTTGGGGGAAATATTTGGGAATTTTGGGGAAAATATTTGGAATTTTTTGGAGCAAAACTCGGGGAAATTTTCAGGGAATTATTTGGGATTTTGTGGGGAATTTGGGGAAAACTCTTTGGGATTTGGGGGGAATTATTTGGAATTTTGGGGGGAAATTTTGGGGAAAATATTTGGAAATTTTGGAGAAAAATTCGGAGAAATTTTCAGGGAATTATTTGGGATTTTGTGAGAATTTGAGGGAATTATTTGGAATTTTGGGAAAATTTTATGGGGAAATATTTGGAATTTTGGGGGGATTTTGGGGGAAATCTTTGCATTTTGGGAGGATTTTAGGGGGAAATTTGGGGAGAAAATATTTGGATTTTTGGGGGGATTTTGGGGGAATTTTTAAAGAAATTTTTGTGGGGAAATATTTGGGAGTTTTGTGAAATTTTGGGAAAAATATTTGGAATTTTTGGAGAAAAATTCGGGGAAATTTTCAGGGAATTATTTGGAATTTTGGGGGAATTTTAGGGGGAATATTTGGAATTTTGGGGGGATTTTGGGAGGATTTTGGGGGAAATTTTGGGAGAAATATTTGGAATTTTGGGGGATTTTTGGGGGGAAATCTTTGGGAGTTTTGGGAAATTTTGGGGGAAATCTTTGGAAATTTTGGGGGAAAATATTTGGAATTTTTGGGGAAAAATTCGGGGAAATTTTCAGGGAATTATTTGGGATTTTGTGGGAATTTGGGGGAATTATTTGGAATTTTGAGGAAATTTTGGGGGAAATATTTGGAATTTTGGGAGGATTTTGGGGGAAATATTTGGAAATTTGGGAGGATTTTAGGGAAATTTTGACGAGAAAATATTTGGATTTTTGGGGGGGATTTTAGGGGAATTTTTGGAGAAATTTTTGTGGGGAAATCTTTGGGAGTTTTGGGAAATTTTGGGGGAAATATTTGGGAATTTTGGGGAAAATATTTGGAATTTTTGGAGAAAAATTCGGGGAAATTTTCAGGGAATTATTTGGGATTTTGTGGGAATTTGGGGGAATTATTTGGAATTTTGGCGGGAATTTTAGGGGGAAATATTTGGAATTTTGGGAGGATTTTAGGGAAATTTTGAGAGAAAATATTTGGATTTTTGGGGGATTTTTGGGGGGATTTTGGGGGAATTTTTTGAGAAATTTTTGTGGGGAAATCTTTGGGAGTTTTGGGAAATTTTGGGGGAAATATTTGGAAATTTTGGGGAAAATATTTGGAATTTTTGGAGAAAAATTCGGGGAAATTTTCGGGGAATTATTTGGGATTTTGTGGGAATTTTTAGGGGGAAATATTTGGAATTTTGGGAAAATTTTAGGGGGAAATATTTGGAATTTTGGGGGGATTTTGGGGGAAATCTTTGCATTGTGGGAGGATTTTAGGGAAATCTTGAGAGAAAATATTTGGATTTTTGGGGGGATTTTAGGGGAATTTTTGGAGAAATTTTTTGTGGGGAAATCTTTGGGAGTTTTGGGGAAATTTTGGGGCAAAATATTTGGAATTTTTGGAGAAAAATTCGGGGAAATTTTCAGGGAATTATTTGGAATTTTGGGGGAATTTTAGGGGGAATATTTGGAATTTTGGGGGGATTTTGGGAGGATTTTGGGGGAAATTTTGGGAGAAATATTTGGAATTTTGGGGGATTTTTGGGGGGAAATCTTTGGGAGTTTTGGGAAATTTTGGGGGAAATCTTTGGGAATTTTGGGGAAAATATTTGGAATTTTTGGGGAAAAATTCGGGGAAATTTTCAGGGAATTATTTGGGATTTTGTGGGAATTTGGGGAAAACTCTTTGGGATTTGGGGGGAATTATTTGGAATTTTGGGGGGAAATTTTGGGGGAAATTTTTGGAATTTTTGGGGAAAATATTTGGAATTTTTGGGGAAAAATTCGGGGAAATTTTCGGGGAATTATTTGGGATTTTGTGGGAATTTGGAGGGAATTATTTGGAATTTTGAGGAAATTTTAGGGGGAAATATTTGGAATTTTGGGAGGATTTTGGGGGAAATATTTGGAAATTTGGGAGGATTTTAGGGAAATTTTGAGAGAAAATATTTGGATTTTTGGGAGATTTTTGGGGGATTTTGGGGGAATTTTTGGAGAAATTTTGGGGGGGAATCTTTGGGAGTTTTTGGAAAAATTTGGGGGAAATATTTGGAAATTTTGGGGAAAATATTTGGAATTTTTGGAGAAAAATTCGGGGAAATTTTTCAGGGAATTATTTGGGATTTTGTGGGAATTTTAGGGGGAAATATTTGGAATTTTGGGAAAATTTTAGGGGGAAATATTTGGAATTTTGGGGGGATTTTGGGGGAAATCTTTGCATTTTGGGAGGATTTTGGGGGAAATTTTGAGAGAAAATATTTGGAATTTTGGGGGGATTTTAGGGGAATTTTTGGAGAAATTTTTGTGGGGAAATCTTGGGAGTTTTGGGAAATTTTGGGGGAAATATTTGGGAATTTTGGGGAAAATATTTGGAATTTTTGGAGAAAAATTCGGGGAAATTTTCAGGGAATTATTGGGGATTTTGGGGGGAAATTTTGGGGGGAATTTTGGGGTAAATAATTGAGATTTTTGGGGGAAATTTGGAGGAAAATCTTTGGGATTTGAGAGAATTTTGGGGGAATTTTAGGGGGAATTATTTGGAATTTGGGGGAAGATTTGGAATTTTGGGGGAATTTTGGGGGAGATTTTAGGGGAATCTTTGGGAGTTCTGGGAAATTTTGGGGAAGATATTTGGAATTTTTGGGGGAAATATTTGGAAAATTTCAGAAAAACATTTGGAATTTCGGAGAAACTTTAGAGGAAATATTTTGAATTTTGGGGGGAATTTTGAGGGAATTTCAGGAGAAATTTTGGACGACATTTGGGGGAATTTTGGGGTGAATTTGGGGGAAATTTTCGGAATTTGGACCTTGGCGAAGATGATTTGGTCGCTGTTGGGGCCACTTGATGGGGGGAAAATATTTGGAAATTTTGGGGAAAATATTTGGAATTTTTGGGCAAGTTGGGAGAAATTTGGGGGCAATTTTGGAGAAAATCTTGTGGGAAATCTTTGGGAAAATGTTTGGAATTTTGGCGAAATTTTAGGGGGGAAATATTTGGAATTTTGGGGGGGGATTTTAGGGGAATTTTTGGAGAAATTTTTGTGGGGAAATCTTTGGGAGTTTTGGGAAATTTTGGGGGAAATATTTGGAAATTTTGGGGAAAATATTTGGAATTTTTGAGAGAAAAATTCGGGGAATTTTCGGGGAATTATTTGGGATTTTGTGGGAATTTTAGGGGGAAATATTTGGAATTTTGGGAAAATTTTAGGGGGAAATATTTGGAATTTTGGGGGGATTTTGGGGGAAATCTTTGCATTTTGGGAGGATTTTAGGGAAATTTTGAGAGAAAATATTTGGAATTTTGGGGGGGATTTTAGGGGAATTTTTGGAGAAATTTTTGTGGGGAAATCTTTGAGAGTTTTGGGAAATTTTGGGAAAATATTTGGAATTTTTGGAGAAAAATTCGGGGAAATTTTCAGGGAATTATTTGGGATTTTGTGGGAATTTTAGGAGGAAATATTTGGAATTTTGGGGGGGATTTTAGGGGAATTTTTGGAGAAATTTTTGTGGGGAAATCTTTGGGAGTTTTGGGAAATTTTGGGGGGAAATATTTGGGAATTTTGGGGAAAATATTTGGAATTTTTGGAGAAAAATTCGGGGAAATTTTCAGGGAATTATTTGGGATTTTGGGGGGAAATTTTGGGGGAATTTTGGGGTAAATAATTGAGATTTTTGGGGGAAATTTGGAGGAAAATCTTTGGGATTGAGAGAATTTTGGGGGAATTTTAGGGGGAATTATTTGGAATTTTGGGGGAATATTTGGAATTTTGGGGGAATTTTGGGGGAGATTTTAGGGGAAATATTTGGGAGTTCTGGGAAATTTTGGGGAAAATATTTGGAATTTTTGGGGGAATATTTGGAATTTTTGGGAAAAATATTCGGAATTTCGGAGAAACTTTAGGGGGAAATATTCGGAATTTTGGGGGGAAATTTTGGGGGAATTTTGGGGTAAATAATTGAGATTTTTGGGGGAAATTTGGAGGAAAATCTTTGGGATTTGAGAGAATTTTGGGGGAATTTTAGGGGGAATTATTTGGAATTTGGGGGAAGATTTGGAATTTTGGGGGAATTTTGGGGGAGATTTTAGGGGAATCTTTGGGAGTTCTGGGGAAATTTTGGGGAAGATATTTGGAATTTTTGGGGGAATATTTGGAAAATTTGGGGGAAAATATTTGGAATTTCGGAGAAACTTTAGGGGAAATATTTTGAATTTTGGGGGGAATTTTGAGGGAATTTCAGGAGAAATTTTGGACGACATTTGGGGGAATTTTGGGGTGAATTTGGGGGAAATTTTCGGAATTTGGACCTTGGCGAAGATGATTTGGTCGCTGTTGGGGCACTTGATGGGGGAAAATATTTGGAAATTTTGGGGGAAAATATTTGGAATTTTTGGGCAAGTTGGGAGAAATTTGGGGGCAATTTTGGAGAAAATCTTGTGGGAAATCTTTGGGAAATGTTTGGAATTTTGGAGAAATTTTAGGGAGAAAATATTTGGAATTTTGGGGGGGATTTTAGGGGAATTTTTGGAGAAATTTTTGTGGGAAATCTTTGGGAGTTTTGGGAAATTTTGGGGGAAATATTTGGAATTTTGGGGAAAATATTTGGAATTTTTGGGGGAAATATTTGGAAAATTTCAGAAAAACATTTGGAATTTCGGAGAAACTTTAGAGGAAATATTTTGAATTTTGGGGGGAATTTTGAGGGAATTTCAGGAGAAATTTTGGACGACATTTGGGGGAATTTTGGGGTGAATTTGGGGGAAATTTTCGGAATTTGGACCTTGGCGAAGATGATTTGGTCGCTGTTGGGCCACTTGATGAAGACGTCGCGCTGCAGCCCCCCGCTCGTACGCCGGGTAATTCGTCTCGTTGGCCGAGATCGCCGGGGTCCTGAAAACCACAATTCATTTCAATTTCAAAATTTAAATTTTTAAAAATTAATTTTAATTAATTTTAAAAAATAAAACGAAATTATGGAGTGTTAATGTTAAAATTTTAATGTAATTTCCTTTTTTTTTTGTTAAATTTGATTTTAATTCCGGTTCTTAATTGAGTTTGAATTCTAGTTTTAAATGGATTTTAATTTTAATATTGTGTAAAATTTAATTTTAAATTCTAATTTGAATTTTTAATTTTAATATTATGTAAAATTTAATTCTAAATTCTAATTTGAATTTTCAATTTTAATATTATGTAAATTTAATTTTAAATCCTAATTTGAATTTTTAATTTTAATATTATGGAAAATTTAGTTTTTAAATTCTAATTTTAATTTTCAATTTTAATATTACGTAAAATTTAGTTTTAAATTCTAATTGGAATTTTCAATATTAATATTATGTAAAATTTAGTTTTAAATTCTAATTTGAATTTTCAATTTTAATTTATGTAAAATTTAATTTTAAATTCTAATTTTAATTTTCAAATTTAATGTTAAATTTTACCTTAACCTTTGCATTAAGCAAACTTTAATTTTAATATTAAATCTAAGCTTCAATTTAATTTTTAATTTCATAGAAATCTTAATATTTAATATTTATTATTTAATATGTAATATGTAATATGTAATATGTAATATGTAATATTTAATATTTAATATTTAATGTTTAATGTTTAATGTTTAATATTTAATATTTAATTTTATATTCTCCCTTAATTTAAATTTAAGTTTTAATTTAATTTAAATTTAATTGTATTTTTACCATTTCATCTTCGTTTAATTCGATTTTGTGGTTCAATTCAATTTAAATTTTGCTTTTATTTCAAATTTAATTTGTTAATTAAAATTTCATTTCAATTAAAATTAACCCGAGCTCAGCCCCCATTTAGTGATGACGTCATCACCATAATGAGACCCAAATCTCCCTTTCTCCTTTAGCCCCGCCCCCTTTTGACAAGCCCCGCCCCTTTCAGGGATGACATCACCACCGGAATGAGCCTGAATCTCATCTTGTGCTTTAGCCCCGCCCCCCCTTGAAACCCCGCCCCTTTCAGGAATGATGTCATCGCAAGGATGAGCACGAATCTCATTTTTCCTTTAGCCCCGCCCCCTTTTGCAAGCCCCGCCCCTTTGTGTATGACGTCATCCTCAGAATGCGCACCAAACTAATCTTTTCCTTTAGCCCCGCCCCTCTCTAAACCCCGCCCCTTTCTGGGATGATGTCATCACCAGGAAAAGAGCGAATCTCATTTTCTGCTTTAGCCCCGCCCCCTTTTAGGCATGGCCCGCCCCCTCTATTTAAGCCCCGCCCCTTTCGTGCTGACATCATCACCAGGATGAGCCCTAACCTCATCTTCTCCTTTAGCTCCGCCCCCTTTCCGCCATCGTTGGCTATGACGTCATCCCCAAAATGAGCCCAAATCTCATTTTCTCCTTTAGCTCCGCCCCTTTGTTTTTAGCAAGCCCCGCCCCTTTTAGGGATGACGTCATCACCAGGATGAGCCCGAACCTCATATTTTCCTTTAGCCCCGCCCCCTTTCCCCCATATTTCACAATGACATCATCACCAAAACGGGCCCGAATCTCATTTGAATTTTAGCCCCGCCCCGTTTTTGCTCGCCCCGCCCCTTCAGGGGTGACGTCATCACCAGGATGAGCCTGAATCTCACCTTTTGGGTTGGCCCCGCCCCTCTCTTTAAACCCCACCTATTTCAGGGATGATGTCATCACCGAGCTGAGTTCTAATAGGGTTTTTTTGCTTTAGCCCCGCCCCTTTTCCACAAGCCCCGCCCCTCAGGTGTGACGTCATCACCAGGATGAGCAGGAAGCGCATTCCGCGGGCCCGGATGTGGCGCACGAGCCGCGGAAGGTTCTGGAAGTGGGCGCTGAGGGGGACGCCCATCTTGGGCTTTAGCCACGCCCCCTCTCTGTAAGCTCCGCCCCCTCTCTTTAAGCACTTCCCCTTTAGTGATGACGTCATCGCTTGGATGAGGACAAATCTCTTCTCTTTTAGCTCCGCCCCCTTTCCGCCATCTTTGGCTATGACGTCATCCCCAAAATGAGCCCAAATCTCATTTTCTCCTTTAGCCCCACCCCGTTTTTGCTGGCCCCGCCCCTCAGGGGTGACGTCATCACCAGGATGCGCCCGAACCTCATCTTTTCCTTTAGCCCCGCCCCCTTTCCCCCATATTTCACAATGACATCATCACCAAAACGGGCCCGAATCTCATTTGCTTTTTTAGCCCCGCCCCTTTTCCACAAGCCCCGCCCCTCAGGGGTGACGTCATCACCAGGATGAGCACGAAGCGCATTCCGCGGGCGCGGATGTCGCGCACGAGCTGCGGAAGCTTCTGGAAGCGCGGGCTGAGGGTGAAGTCGAGCTGGCGCTCCATGTAATCGATGTCGGCGTATTGCACGTCCTGGCGAAAACATGGAATTAAAAACGGGAAAAAAATGGAATTAAACCGGGAAAAATTGAATTAAAAATGGGAAAAAAACGGAATTGAAAATGGGAAAAAAAAGAATTAAAAACGGGAAAAAACGGAATTGAAAATGGGAAAAAACGGATTAAAAAATGGGAAAAAACGGAATTTAAAACGGGAAAAAATGGAATGAAAAACGGGAAAAATGGAATTTAAAAAGGGAGAAAACGGAATTTAAAACGGGACTAAAATGGAATTTAAAACAGCAAAAAAATGGAATTAAAACGGGAAAAAACGGAATTAAAAATGGGAGAAATGGAATTTAAAACGGGAAAAAATGGAATTTAAAACGGGAAAAAATGGAATTAAAACGGAAAAAATGGAATTAAAAACGGGAAAAAATGGAATTTAAAACGGAAAAAATGGAATTTAAAACGGGAAAAAATGGAATTTAAAACGGAATTTAAAATGGGAATAAAATGGAATTAAAAATGGGAAAAAATGGAATTTAAAATGGGAAAAAAACGGAATTTAAAACGGGAAAAAATGGAATTAAAAACGGAATTAAAAACGGGAAAAAAATGGAATTAAACTGGGAAAAATTGAATTAAAAATGGGAAAAAAACGGAATTGAAAACGGGAAAAAATGGAATTAAAAACGGGGAAAACCGGGAAAAAACGGAATTTAAAACGGGAAAAAATGGAATTAAAAATGGGAAAAAATGGAATTAAAACGGGAAAAAATGGAATTTAAAACGGGAAAAAATGGAATTTAAAACGGGAAAAAACGGAATTAAAAACGGAATTTAAAATGGGAATAAAATGGAATTAAAAATGGGAAAAAACGGAATTTAAAACGGGAAAAAATGGAATTAAAAACGGGAAAAAACGGAATTTAAAATGGGAAAAAATGGAATTAAAAACGGGAAAAAAAAGGAATTTAAAACAGGAAAAAACGGAATTTAAAAATTTTATAGAGATTTTTATATATTGTATAAATATTTAAAAATAAATATAAAATTTATATTTTTGTAAAAATTTGAGGTTTCTGAGCTCACCAAGGGGGATCTGGGCCTGGTTCATGTCCCAATATTTGTAATATTTTAATTTTATTTTATAGAGATTTTTATAAAATACATAAATATTGTAAAATAAATATAAAATTTCTATTTTTTGAATATTTTTGTGGATTTCTCACCAGGGGGATCTGGGCCTGGCTCATCCCCTGCACGAGTTCGGCGATTTCGGCGTCGTTTTTGTAGCCGTAACGGCAAAGTTGGAATCCCAGCGACCAATAGGGCGGCAGAACCGGCCGGCCAATCAGCTGCGAGGAAAAAATTTAAATTTAAATTTTGGGAAAATTTTAAAAAAAATTTAAAAGAAACAGATAAAAAAATCCCCCAAAAATATCCCAAAAAATCCACCACAAAACCCCAAAAATTTCTCACAAATCAACTAAAAATCCACTTAAAAATCACAAAAATTTACTCGCAAAATTGGGGCAAAAAGTAAAATAATTCACTCAAAAATGCCAACTAATTCGCCCCCAAAATTGCAAAAAAAAAACCAAAAATCAAAAAAAATTACAAAAAATCATCAAAAAAATCCCCAAAATCCCAAAAAAATTACTCAAAAATTCAACCAAAAAAATTTTAAAAATTCACTCAAAAATCCGGAAAATTTCCTCACCAAATTCGGCCAAAAATCTGAAAAAATCCCAAAAAATTTACGAAAATTTTTTTTAAAATCCCAAAAATTTCCTCGCAAAATTTGGCCAAAAATCCCAAAAAATCCCAAAAATTTCCTCATAAAATTCGGCCAAAAATCCCCAAAAATCCCAAAAAATCCCCAAAAAATTAGGATAAAATTCCAAAAAAATCCCAAAAAATCCCCAAAAATTTCCTCACAAAATTCGGCCAAAAATCCCAAAAAATCCCCAAAAATTTACGAAAAAATGCCAAATAAATCCCAAAAAAAACCCCAAAAAAGTACTCACAAAATTCAGCCAAAAATCCCAAAAATTTTGGATAAAATTCCAAAAAAAATCCGAAAAAATCTCAAAAATTTACTCACAAAATTTGGCCAAAAATCCGAAAAATCCCCAAAAATTGACGAAAAAATTCCAAAAAAATCCCGAAAAAATACCAAAAATTTGCTCACAAAATTCGGCCAAAAATAAAAAAAATCCCCCTAAAAAACCGAAAAAATCCCAAAAAATTACACACAAAATTCGGCCAAAAATCAAAAAAAATCCCCAAAAATTTAGGATAAAATTTAAAAAAAACCCGAAAAAATCCCAAAAATTTACACACAAAATTCGGCCAAAAATCCGAAAAAATCCCCAAAATTGATTTCAAAAATTCAGCAAAAAATATAAAAAAAATCCCCAAAAATTTACGAAAAAATTTTTAAAAACTCCAAAAAAATCCCCAAAAAATTACTCACCAAATTCAGCCAAAAATAAAAAAAAAATCCCCAAAATTTTGGATAAAATTCCACAAAAAATCCGAAAAAATCCAAAAATTTACTCACAAAATTTGGCCAAAAATCCCAAAAAATCCCAAAAATTTACTCACAAAATTCGACTAAAAATCCCAAAAAATCCCCAAAATTTAGGATAAAATTTAAAAAAATTCCAAAAAATCCCCAAAAATTTAGATTAAAATTCAAAAAAAAAACCCAAAAAATCCCCAAAATTTACTCACAAAAATTAAAAAAAAAAAATCCCAAAAAAATCCCAAAATTTACTCACAATATTCGGCCAAAAATCCCAAAAAATCCCAAAAATTGACTCCAAAAATTAAAAAAAAAATCCCCAAAAATTCCAAAAATGTCCTCACAAAATTCGGGCAAAAATCCTAAAAAATCCCCAAAAATTGACTCCAAAAATTCAACAACAAATCCAAAAAAAAATCCCCATAATTTACGAAAAAATTTTTTAAAAAATCCGAAAAAATCCCCAAAAATTTACTCCAAAAATTCAGTAAAAAAATCAAAATAAAATCCCCAAAAATTTACGAAAATTTTTTTTTAAAAAATTCAAAAAATCCCCCAAAAAATTTACTCAAAAATTTTAAAAAAATCCGAAAAAATCCCCAAAAATTTCCGAAAAAATTCCCCAAAAATGCCAAAATTTCCCGTGACTCACGGCGGTGTACTCGCGCACGACGTCCTCGGGGCCGGGTCCCATCAGGAGGTAAAAATCGAAGATTCCGCCGGTGCTGCGATAGGTGAGCGCCGGGCGTCGGCTGCAGCGTCACGTCTGCGACGCCGAAAATTCCGGAAAATTGGAAAATTGGAAAATTTCCCAAAATTCCCCCAAAATTTTCCCAAAATTTCCCCTAAATTTCCTCAAAATTTCCTCAAAATTTCCCCGATTTCCCTTAAAATTTCCCCAATTTCTCCCAAATTTTCCCATAATTCCTAAAAATCCTCCAATTTTCTGAAATTTCCTGATATTCCCCAAATTTTTCTCAAATTTCCCCCAAAATTCCCTTAAATTTTCCCTCATTTCCTCAAATTACCCAAATTTCCCCAATTTCTTTCAAATTTTCCCAAATTTCTCCAAGTTTCCCAAAATGTCGCAAAATTTCCTGAAATTTCCTATTTTCCCAAAATTCCCCCTAAATTTCCTCAAAATTTCCCCAATTTCCCTTAAAATTTCCCCAGTTTCTCCCAAATTTTCCCCATAATTCCTAAAAATTCCCCCAATTCTCTGAAATTTCCTGATATTTCCTCAAATTTTCCCCAAAATTCCCTTAAATTTTCCCACATTTCCTCAAATTACCCAAATTTCCCCAATTTCTTTCAAATTTTCCCAAATTTCTCCAAGTTTCCCAAAATGTCGCAAAATTTCCTGAAATTTCCTCCTATCTTCCCAAAATTCCCCCTAAATTTCCTCAAAATTTCCCCGATTTCCCTTAAAATTTCCCCAATTTCTCCTAGATTTTCCCCATAATTCCTAAAAATCCTCCAATTTTCTGAAATTTCCTGATATTCCCCAAATTTTCTCAAATTTCCCCCAAAATTCCCTTAAATTTTCACATATTTCCTCAAATTAGCCAAATTTCCCTAATTTCTTTCAAATTTTCCCAAATTTCTCCAAGTTTCCCAAAATGTTGCAAAATTTCCTGAAATTTCCTATTTTCCCAAAATTTCCCCTAAATTTCCTCAAAATTTCCCTTAAAATTTCCCCAGTTTCTCCCAAATTTTCCCCATAATTCCTAAAAATCCCCCAATTTTCTGAAATTTCCTGATATTCCACAAATTTTCTCAAATTTCCCCCAAAATTCCCTTAAATTTTCACATATTTCCTCAAATTAGCCAAATTTCCCTAATTTCTTTCAAATTTTCCCAAAATTTCTCCAAGTTTCCCAAAATGTCGCAAAATTTCCTGAAATTTCCTATTTTCCCAAAATTCCCCCTAAATTTCTTTAAAATTTCCCCAATTTCCCTTAAAATTTCCCCAATTTCTCCCAAATTTTCCCCATAATTCCTAAAAATCCCCCAATTTTCTGAAATTTCCTGATATTCCCCAAATTTCCTCAAATTTTCACACATTCCCTCAAATTAGCCAAATTTCCCTAATTTCTTTCAAATTTTCCCAAATTTCTCCAAGTTTCCCAAAATGTCGCAAAATTTCCTGAAATTTCCTCCTATCTTCCCAAAATTCCCCCTAAATTTCCTCAAAATTTCCCCGATTTCCCTTAAAATTTCCCCAATTTCTCCTAGATTTTCCCCATAATTCCTAAAAATCCTCCAATTTTCTGAAATTTCCTGATATTCCCCAAATTTTCTCAAATTTCCCCCAAAATTCCCTTAAATTTTCACATATTTCCTCAAATTAGCCAAATTTCCCTAATTTCTTTCAAATTTTCCCAAATTTCTCCAAGTTTCCCAAAATGTTGCAAAAATTTCCTGAAATTTCCTATTTTCCCAAAATTCCCCCTAAATTTCCTCAAAATTTCCCCAATTTCCCTTAAAATTTCCCCAGTTTCTCCCAAATTTTCCCCATAATTCCTAAAAATCCCCCAATTTTCTGAAATTTCCTAATATTTCCTCAAATTTTCCCCAAAATTCCCTTAAATTTTCCCACATTTCCTCAAATTACCCAAATTTCCTCAATTTCTTTCAAATTTTCCCAAATTTCTCCAAGTTTCCCAAAATGTTTGCAAAATTTCCTGAAATTTCCTATTTTCCCAAAATTCCCCCTAAATTTCCTCAAAATTTCCCCAATTTCCCTTAAAATTTCCCCAGTTTCTCCCAAATTTTCCCCATAATTCCTAAAAATCCTCCAATTTTCTGAAATTTCCTGATATTCCCCAAATTTCCTCAAATTTTCACACATTTCCTCAAATTAGCCAAATTTCCTCAATTTCTTTCAAATTTTCCCGAATTTTTCCCAAATTTTTTCAGATTTTTCCCAAATTTTTCCCAAATTTTTCCCAAATTTTTTTCAGATTTTTCCCAAATTTTTCCCGAATTTTTCCCAAATTTTTCCCAAATTTTTTCAGATTTTTCCCAAATTTTTCCCGAATTTTCCCCGAATTTTTCCCAAATTTTTCCCAAATTTTTTTCAGATTTTTCCCAAATTTTTCCCAAATTTTTCCCAAATTTTTCCCAAATTTTTCCCGGATTTTTCCCGAATTTTTCCCAAATTTTTCCCAAATTTTTTTCAGATTTTTCCCAAATTTTTCCCAGATTTTTCCCAAATTTTTCCCGGATTTTTCCCAAATTTTTCCCAAATTTTTCCCAAATTTTTCCCGGATTTTTCCCAAAGTTTTCCCTAATTTTTCCCGAATTTTTCCCAAAGTTTTCCCAAATTTTTCCCAAATTTTTCCCGAATTTTTCCCAAATTTTTCCCAAATTTTTCCCAAATTTTTTTCAGATTTTTCCCGAATTTTTCCCGAATTTTTCCCGAATTTTTCCCGAATTTTTCCCAAATTCCCGGCGCGTTTTACCCATGGCGTTGCTGTTGAGCAGCAGCACGCCGTGCGCGCTGCCGTCCTCCTCCAGCCCCACGTGGAACGGATGGAAGCCGTACGAGTTCAGCTTGTACTGCGCCCGGAATGCAAAAAAAATGGCAGAGAAGTCGTTATCGATCGGTGGGTTATTGGTTTTTATCAATATCAGCGGTTTATCGATATTCTCCCCGTTATCGATGCGTTATTGGTCGTTGGTGGAAAAAACAAGGGGCCGTTGGGCAAAGGATGGGTTGGGTTTGATTGGGTTGGGTTTGGTTGGGTTGGGTTGGGTTTGATTGGGTTGGGTTTGGGTTGAGTTGCGTTGGGATTGGTTGGGTTTGGTTGGTTTGAGTTGGGTTGGGTTGGGTTGGGTTGGACTGGGATTGGTTGGGTTGGGTTTGGTTGAGTTGGGTTTGGTTGGGTTGAGTTGGGTTGGTTGGGTTGGGTTGGGTTTGGTTGGGTTGAGTTGGATTGGTTGGGTTGGGTTGGGTTTGATTGGGTTTAGTTGTGTTGAGTTGGGTTGAGTTGGGTTGGGTTTGGTTGGGTTGAGTTGTGTTGAGTTGGGTTGGGTTTGGTGTTGGGTTGAGTTGGATTGTGTTGGGTTGGGTTGGATTGAGTTGGGTTGGGTTGGGTTGAGTGGTTGGATGGATTGGTTGGGTTGAGCTTGGTTGGAATGGGTTGGGTTGGGATGGTTGGTTGGGATTGGATTGGGATTGGATGAGTTGGATTGAGTTGGGTTGGGTTGGGATTCTGGGTTGGTTGGATTCATGGGTTTGGTTGGGTTGAGTTGGGTTGGATTGAGTTGAGATTGGGTTGGGTTGGGTTGGTTGGGTTGAGTTGGGTGGGTTTGATTGAGTTGACTTGAGATGGGTTGGGTTGGGTTGGGATGGGATCGAATGAGTTGAGTTGGGTTGGGTTGGGATGGGATTCAATGGGTTGGGTTGGGTTGGGTTTGAATGAGTTGAGTTGGGTTGAGTTGGGTTGGGATTCAATGGGTTGGATTAGGTTGGGTTTGGTTGGGTTGAGTTGGATTGAATTGAGTTGGGTTGAGTTGACTTTGGTTGGATTGGATTGAATGCGTTGGGTTGGGTTGGATTGAGTTGGGTTGAGTTGGGTTGGGTTGGGTTGGGTTGAGTTGGGTTGAGTTGGGTTGGGTTGGGTTGGGTTGAGTTGGGTTGAGTTGGGATGGGTTGGGATGGGATCGAATGAGTTGAGTTGGGTTCGGTTGGGTTGAGTTGAGTTGGGATGGGATTCAATGGGTTGGATTAGGTTGGGTTGGGTTGGGTTGAGTTGGGTTGAATTGAGTTGGGTTGGCTTGGATTGGGATTGGATGAGTTGATTGGGTTTGAGTTGGTTGGGTTGGGTTGGGTTGGGATTCAATGGGTTGGGTTGAGTTGGGTTGGATTGAGTTGAGATTGGTTGGGTTGGGGTGAGTTGGGATCGAATGAGTTGGGTTGGTTGGGTTGGGTTGAGTTGGGTCGAGTTGGCTTGAGTTGGGTTGGCTCATCTTGCCTCATGATGTCCAAATTTCCCCAATTTCCCCCTTTTTCACCCCAAAACCTCAATTTTGTCTCACGCCGGGCGGCTGATCGCGGGCGAACATGCCCCAGGTGTGCCAGCCGAGGTCGTGCCGGAACGTTCCGCGCTCGCTCTCGCCGAAGCCGTAAACGAACGGCGCCGGGAGGCGCGTGGAGATCTGCAGGAACTGATCCGAGAAGGCGAACGTCGGCAGCTGCGAGTCCCAGCTGGGATCGGGGCGAAAAACGGAGAAATTGGTGAAATTGGAAAAAAAACGGGGGAAAATTCAGTAAAAATTGGGTAAAATTGCAAAAAAATTGGGTGAAATTTGGAGGAAATTTGAGTAAAAAACAAAAGGAAAAAATTGGAAATAATCATCATTTGGGTAAAAGAAGAAAAATTGGAAAAAAACGGGTAAAAATTGGGGAAATTGAGGAAAATTTTTTTAAAAGTGGGTAGAACTGGGAAAATTGTGTAAAAAATGGGTGAAATCGAAATTGGGATGAATTTGGTAAAAATTGGGTAAAATTGGGAAAATCGTGTAAAAAATGGGTGAACTTGGGATGAATTTGGTAAAAATTGGGTGAAATTGGGGAAATTGTGTAAAAAATGGGTGAAATCGGGATGAATTTGGTAAAAATTGGGTGAAATTGGGAAAATCGTGTAAAAAATGGGTGAAATCGGGATGAATTTGGTAAAAATTGGGTGAAATTGGGAAAATCGTGTAAAAATGGGGTGAACTTGGGATGAATTCAGTAAAAATTGGGGTGAAATTGGGAAAATCGTGTAAAAAATGGGTGAAATTGTGATGAATTCGGTAAAAATTGGGTGTGAAATTGGGGAAATTGTGTAAAAAATGGGTGAAATCGGGATGAATTTGGTAAAAATTGGGTGAAATTGGGAAAATCGTGTAAAAAATGGGTGAAATCGGGATGAATTTGGTAAAAATTGGAAAAATTGGGAAAATCGTGTAAAAAATGGGTGAACTTGGGATGAATTTGGTAAAAAATCTGTTAAATTGGGAAAATCGTGTAAAAAAAGAGATGAAATTGGGATGAATTTGGTAAAAATTGGGTGAAATTGGGAAAATCGTGTGTAAAAATGGGTGAAATTGGATGAATTTGGTAAAAATTGGGTGAAATTGGGAAAATCATGTAAAAAATGGGTGGAAATCGGGATGAATTTGGTAAAAATTGGAAAAATTGGGAAAATCGTTGTAAAAAATGGGTGAAATTGGATGAATTTGGTAAAAAATCTGTTAAATTGGGAAAATCGTGTAAAAAAAGAGATGAAATTGTGATGAATTTGGTAAAAATTGGGTGAAATTGGGAAAATCGTGTAAAAAATGGGTGAAATTGGGATGAATTTGGTGAAAATTGGGTGAAATTGGGAAAATTGCGTAAAAAATGGGTGGAATTGGGATGAATTTGGTAAAAATTGGGTGAAATTGGGAAAATCGTGTAAAAAATGGGTGAAATCGGGATGAATTTGGTAAAAATTGGGTGAAATTGGGAAAATTGTGTAAAAAATGGGTGAAATCGGGATGAATTTGGTAAAAATTGGGGAAAATTGGGAAAATCGCGTAAAAAATGGGTGAAATTGGGATGAATTTGGTAAAAATTGGGTGAAATTGGGAAAATCGTTTAAAAAATGGGTGAAATCGGGATGAATTTGGTAAAAATTGGGTGAAATTGGGAAAATCGTGTAAAAAATGGGTGAACTTGGGATGAATTTGGTAAAAATTGCATAAAATTGGGAAAATCGTGTAAAAAATGGGTGAAATCGGGATGAATTTGGTAAAAATTGGGTGAAATTGGGAAAATCGTGTGAAAAATGGGTGAAATTGGGATGAATTTGGTAAAAATTGGGTGAAATTGGGAAAATCGTGTAAAAAATGGGTGAAATTGGGATGAATTTGGTAAAAATTTGGGGAAAATTGGGAAAATCATGTAAAAAATGGGTAATCGGGATGAATTTGGTAAAAATTGGGTGTAATTGGGGAAATTGTGTAAAAAATGGGTGAAATTGGGATGAATTTGGTAAAAATTGGGTGAAATTGGGATGAATTTGGTAAAAATTGGGTGAAATTGGGAAAATCATGTAAAAAATGGGTGAAATTGGGATTAATTTGGTAAAAATTGGGTAAAAACTGGTAAAAATTACAGAAAATTGGAGAAAACTTGGTGAAATTGTGTAAAAATTAGGCAAAATTGGGGAAATTGAGTAAAAGTGGATGCAACAGAATAATTCGGTGAAAATTGGGCAAAACTGGGTAAAATTTGGAAAACTTGAGTGAAAATTGGGTAAGATTGGGTAATGTTGAGTGAAATTGGTAAAAATTGGGGCGAAGTGGATAAAATTGGGTAAAAATTGAGGAAAATTTGAGAAAATTGAATAAAATTGGCTGGAGTTGGTAGGAAAAATAAGGGAAAATTGAGGAAAAAAGGGGTAAAAAGTGAGAAAAAATTGGCAAAATTTGGTATAGCTGGGTAAAAATCGGTGTGAAATTGCAGAAGATTGGGAAACTTGGGTAAAAAAAGGAAAAATTGGGTAAAATTGGTAAAAAAAAGGGAAATTGGTTGAAATTGGGCAAAAGCAGGCAAAAAAAAATTAAATTTTCTTTTTCAAAATTTTCGAAAAGCTGAAACAAAGACAAAATTTTGATGAAAAAAAGCGAAAAAAATCAAATTTTAATTACAGAAAAAGGAGAAAAGTTTGGATAAATAGAAAAAACAAACAGGTATGCAAATGAGTATGCAGATGAGATGCAAATGAGGGGCTCACACAACGGCGCCGGAGCTGCGGCGCCGCACGCGGATCCCGAAGGGCCAATCCTGGATCTCGACGTCGTAGAGGCGGCTCCGGGGCGTGGCCGTGGGCGTGGCCGGCAGGAACAGCGGCACCGGCACCTCGAAACGGCGAACGGAAGGGTCGAAAATCTGAAAAATTAACGACAATTAATTATTAATTAATGATTTTCAAATTATTATTAGCATTGGGCGTGGCCGGCAGGAACAGCGGCACCGGCACCTCGAAACGGCGAACGGATGGGTCCCAAATCTGAAAAATTAACGAAAATTAATTATTAATTAATGATTTTCAAATGATTATTAGCATTAGGCGTGGCCGGCAGGAACAGCGGCACCGGCACCTCGAAACGGCGAACGGAAGGGTCGAAAATCTGAAAAATTAACGACAATTAATTATTAATTAATGATTTTCAAATGATTATTAGCATTAGGCGTGGCCGGCACGAACAGCGGCACCGGCACCTCGAAACGGCGAACGGAAGGGTCGAAAATCTGACAAAATTAATGAAAATTAATTATTAATTAATGATTTTCAAATTATTATTATCATTGGGCGTGGCCGGCACGAACAGCGGCACCGGCACCTCGAAACGGCGAACGGAAGGGTCAAAAATCTGAAAAATTAACGACAATTAATTATTAATTAATGATTTTCAAATGATTATTAGCATTAGGCGTGGCCGGCAGGAACAGCGGCACCGGCACCTCGAAACGGCGAACGGATGGGTCCCAAATCTGAAAAATTAATGAAAATTAATTATTAATTAATGATTTTCAAATGATTATTATCATTGGGCGTGGCCGGCAGGAACAGCGGCACCGGCACCTCGAAACGGCGAACGGAAGGGTCGAAAATCTGAAAAATTAACGACAATTAATTATTAATTAATGATTTTCAAATGATTATTAGCATTAGGCGTGGCCGGCAGGAACAGCGGCACCGGCACCTCGAAACGGCGAACGGAAGGATCGAAAATCTGACAAAATTAATGAAAATTAATTATTAATTAATGATTTTCAAATGATTATTAGCATTAGGCGTGGCCGGCACGAACAGCGGCACCGGCACCTCGAAACGGCGAACGGAAGGGTCGAAAATCTGACAAAATTAACGAAAATTAATTATTAATTAATGATTTTCAAATGATTATTATCATTAGGCGTGGCCGGCAGGAACAGCGGCACCGGCACCTCGAAACGGCGAACGGACGGGTCGAAAATGTGACAAAATTAACAAAAATTAATTATTAATTAATGATTTTCAAATGATTATTATCATTAGGCGTGGCCGTGGGCGTGGCCGGCAGGAACAGCGGCACCGGCACCTCGAAACGGCGAATGGATGGGTCCCAAATCTGAAAAATTAATGAAAATTAATTATTAATTAATGATTTTCAAATGATTATTATCATTGGGCGTGGCCGGCAGGAACAGCGGCACCGGCACCTCGAAACGGCGAACGGAAGGGTCGAAAATCTGACAAAATTAACGAAAATTAATTATTAATTAATGATTTTCAAATTATTATTATCAATACATAGTTGAAATTAAGAACGTTTTTAAATATTCACATTCCAACAAGTTAAAAAAGCGAAATTTTCAACATTGAAAACAAGCAAAACTTTCAAAATAGGAAAAATTTGAAATTTTCCGAGACCAAAAGTTTGAAAAATCATAATGGCAAAAATTTTTAAGAAGTGGAATTTCAGAGTACAGAAATCTCAAAAAATTAAAAGCACCAGAATTTAAAAAAATTAAAAAGCAAAATTTAAAAAATTCATATAGGCAAAGATTTCAGAAGCCAAGAATTTAAAAATTCAAAGAAGCAACAATTTAAAAAATGGTAATGCCAAAATTTGATAAATTTCAAAATGCAGAAATATAATTAAAAATTCAAATACGAAAAATTATCAAAATTCAAAATTGTAAAAATCCTAAAAATGAAAAAACGAAAAAATTTGAGAATTTTCAAAATGCTGAAAAAGAAAATAAATACTAAAAAAAGCATCAAAATTCCAACATTTAAAAATTCATAATTGCAATATACCAACATTTCAACACTGCAAAATAGCAAAATTTTCAAAAGTCAAAAGAGCAAAAATTTCAAAATAGGGAAAATTTGAAATTTTCAAAGACCAAAATTCTGAAAATTCAAAATAGCAAAAATTTTTAAGGAGTGGAATTTCAGAGTACAGAAATCTCAAAAAATTAAAAGCACCAGAATTAAAAAAATTAAAAAGCAAAATTTAAAAAATTCAAATAGGCAAAGATTTCAGAAGTCAAAAATTTAAAAATTCAAAGAAGCAAGAATTTAAAAAATGGTAATGCCAAAATTTGATAAATTTCAAAATGCAGAAATATAATTAAAAATTCAAATACTAAAAATAATCAGAATTCCAAAATTATCAAAATTCAAAATTGTAAAAATCCTAAAAATGAAAAAAGGCAAAAATTTGAGAATTTTCTAAATGCTGAAAAAGAAAATAAATACTAAAAAAAGCATCAAAATTCCAACATTTAAAAATTCATAATTGCAATATACCAACATTTCAACAACACAAAATAGCAAAATTTTCAAAAGTCAAAAGAGCAAAAATTTCAAAATAGGAAAAATTTGAAATTTTCAAAGACCAAAATTCTGAAAATTCAAAATAGCAAAAATTTTTAAGGAGTGGAATTTCAGAGTACAGAAATCTCAAAAAATTAAAAGCACCAGAATTTTAAAAATTAAAAAGCAAAATTTAAAAAATTCAAATAGGCAAAGATTTCAGAAGTCAAAAATTTAAAAATTCAAAGAAGCAACAATTTAAAAAATGGTAATGCCAAAATTTGATAAATTTCAAAATGCAGAAATATAATTAAAAATTCAAATACTAAAAATTATCAAAATTCAAAATTGTAAAAATCCTAAAAATGAAAAAACGAAAAAATTTGAGAATTTTCAAAATGCTGAAAAAGAAAATAAATACTAAAAAAAAAATCAAAATTCCAACATTTAAAAATTCATAATTGCAATATACCAACATTTCAACAATGCAAAATAGCAAAATTTTCAAAAGTCAAAAGAGCAAAAATTTCAAAATAGGGAAAATTTGAAATTTTCCAAGACCAAAATTCTGAAAATTGAAAATAACAAAAGTTTTAAAAACTGAAAAAATCAAAATCTGAGACAGTTCAAAATGCCAAAATACAAAATAATTTAAAATATTAAAACAGAAAAAGATCAAAATTCCAAAAGTTAAAAGTTCAAAAGCGCAAAAATTAAAATTATTCAAATACCTAAACTTTGAGAAATCAAAAGAGCGAAAATTTAAAAAATGAAAATATTAGAATTGGAAAAAATTCAAATTACGGAAATAAAAAAAAAGAAAACATCAACATTAAAAGAATTAAAATTTAAAAATTTCAAAGCACCAAAACTTGAAAAATGGAAAAGAGCAGAATTACAAAAAAAAAAAATCAAATTTTCAAAATCGAAATAAAATTCAAAATCTCTATTTGGATTAAATTTAAATTTAATAAAACAATTTGAATAAAAAATGTAAAGAATTCAATTGAAAATCAAAATAAAATTTAAAATCAAATGCAAATATGGGATTGGCAAAATATAATGACGTTTAGTTATGTGTTTTCAAAATTAATAAATAATTTATTCTAAAAGATTTATAATAAAGAATATAATAAATAATGTTCTCTATATAATACAAATATTTATCAATATAGATTCAACTTTTTCTTGATTTATAATTAACTTAATTTTTTATCATAAAAAGTATTTTATATTATTAGTATCTAATAATAAATAATAATTTTCTTTAGAATTAATAACTAACTTTTTAAAATTTTAAATATTCTATATTATTAAGTATCCTATATTTGTTTTCCCTAATAAATAAATATTCATAATAAGAATATACTATCAATTAAAAGTTAATTATATTAGGTATAATATAATAAATACAATATATATTATAATATATACATTATATATATTACAGTAATATAATATAATATAATATAATATAATATAATGTAATATAATGTAATACAATATAATATAATATAATATAATGTATCGAAACAATATATTATAATATAGAAATTAAAAAATAATATATATTGAAATAATATATTATATTATATTATATTATATTATATTATATTATATTATATTATATTATATTATATTATAATATATATATAAATTTTTATATCATATTTACAATATATATTTTACGTATTTAAAATATATATATTTTATATATATATTATAATATAATATAATATAATATAATATAATATAATATAATATAATATAATATAATATAACATATCAAAACAATATATTACAATATAGAAATAAAATATATAATATATGTCGAAATAATATATTATAATATAGAAATAAAATATATAATATATATTTTATATACATAAAATATATATTGTAAATATAATATTAAAAACTTTATATTGGTAATATAATATAATATAATATAATATAATATAATATAATATAATATAATATAATATAATATAATATAATACATCGAAACAATATATTACAATATAGAAATAAAATATATAATATATATCGAAATAATATAATATAGAAGTAAAATATATAATATATATTTTATATACATAAAATATATATTGTAAATACGATATACAAAAATTTATATAGATAATATAATATAATATAATATAATATAATATAATATAATATAATATAATATAATATAATATAATATAATATAATATAATATAATATAATATAATATAGAAACAATATATTATAATATAGAAATGAAATATGTAATATATATCGAAATAATATATTATAATATAGAAATAAAATATATAATATATATTTTATATACGTAAAATATATATTATAAATATGATATACCAAAATTTTATATATATTATATTATATTATATTATATTATATTATATTATATTATATTATATTATATTACATTACCTTACATTACATTACATTACATTATATTATATTATATTTATTATATTATAATGACCAAACCCCCCCTCACCCCCACCATCCTAATTAACAATTAATTACTAGATTATTAATATTAGAAATTAATAATTATAAAAATATTGTATTAAAAATTATTACATTACTGTGCTACTTAATACGGCATAATTTAACAATTCTTATTTATAATAGGTATTTAATAATGAGTAATTAATGAATTAATTCATAACTAAACAATGAATAATTAATGAGCTAATTACCAACCTTGAACTGCAGCATGTGATCAGTGTGGTAGGTGACCTCCAACCGCAGCCGCTCGATTGGCTGCATGGCCCGGGGGTGGGCGGAGCCTGAGCTTCGATGGGCGGAGCTTTGGCTCTGGTGGGCGGAGCCTGTGCTGCCATTGGTGTCAGTTGTGCTGCCGTGGGCGGAGCCTGTGCTGCCATTGGTGTTAATTGTGCTGCTGTGGGCGGAGCCTGTGCTGCCATTGGTGTCAGTTGTGCTGCCGTGGGCGGAGCCTGTGCTGCCATTGGTGTTTATTGTGCTGCCGTGGGCGGAGCCTGTGCTGCCATTGGTGTCGGTTGTGCTGCTGTGGGCGGAGCTTTGGCTCTGGTGGGCGGAGCCTGTGCTGCCATTGGAGTTAATTGTTCTGCCGTGGGCGGAGCCTGTGCTGCCATTGGTGTCGGTTGTGCTGCTGTGGGCGGAGCTTTGGCTCTGGTGGGCGGAGCCTGTGCTGCCGTTGGTGTCAGTTGTGCTGCTGTGGGCGGAGCTTTGACTCTGGTGGGCGGAGCCTGTGCTTTCATGGGCGTCGCTTGTGCTGCCGTGGGCGGAGCTCTGGCCCTGGTGGGCGGAGCGTTGCCTCCGGTGGGCGTGGCCTGTCCCGCGGTGGGCGGGGCGTCGCAGGGTGACGTCGGCGGTGGCGCCGGTGTCGCGGTAGCGGATGTCGGAGGCGCCGTAGCCGCTCTCGAGGCCGGCGTAGTGGCAGTAGGGGACGCGCTCCGCCGACGTCGTTTCCTGCCGTCGCGGAAAGTTCCGGAATTTTTTAGGAATAATTCACCCAAAAATGTTAAAAATGTTGATTTTTTATCCCAAAAACATCATCGCCAAAACCTCGTTTGATGAGCACAAAAAGGTCACGCTTTAAATACCTAAAACCTCTCCTTTTAATCCTAAAAATGTTCTTTTTCTATCCCAAAAATGTCGATTTTTACCCCCAAAAATTTCGTCACAAAGAGGAATTTTTTGATATTAACGATTTCAGAGCTAATCAGTGCCGCATTAATTAATTAATTAAGGAGCTAATTACGTTCCAGACGCAGCCGAGGCGGGCGCAGCTCTCGGGGCTGGCCCTGTCCCAGGGGATGGCAGTCCCAGTGACCCAATTAACAATTATCCAATCACTAATACTGATATTAACGATTTCAGAGCTAATCAGTGCTGCATTAATTAATTAATTAAGGAGCTAATTACGTTCCAGACGCAGCCGAGGCGGGCGCAGCTCTCGGGGCTGGCCCCGTCCCAGGGGCGGCATTCCAAGTGACTGATATAACAATTATCCAATCGCTAATACTGATATTAACGATTTCAGAGCTAATCAGTGCCGCGTTAATTAATTAATTAAGGAGCTAATTACGTTCCAGACGCAGCCGAGGCGGGCGCAGCTCTCGGGGCTGGCCCCGTCCCAGGGGTGGCGGTCGAAGGGACCCAATTAACAATTATCCAATCACTAATACTGATATTAACGATTTCAGAGCTAATCAGTGCCGCGTTAATTAATTAATTAAGGAGCTAATTACGTTCCAGACGCAGCCGAGGCGGGCGCAGCTCTCGGGGCTGGCCCCGTCCCAGGGGTGGCAGTCGAATCTGTCGCTCTCGCGCGTGCCCAGGCTCCAGCGCAGGGCATGCGACCGCCCCAGCCTCAGCCGCAGCCCGCGCACCTCGGCCACCTGCGGGACACAGATAATTAACGATTAATTAATTAATGAAATGCCCCGATTCCCAAAATTTCGCCGACTCCCCGTTTCCCGCGTCCCCGAAACTCGAATTTCCGCATCGCCGAACGCAAAGCGGCAAAAATACCCGGATTTTTTCGAAGTTCCGCGCGCCCAGAATTCCGACGCCAAAAAGTGAAATTAATTCCGAGCGCCGAAAAAAAAAAAAAAATAAACTCTGCATGACGAAATTTAAAATGTGGAAATTCAAAAAAAATTTAAAAATTTAAAAATACCAACGTTTTTAAAAACTCAAAACTCTGAAATATGATAAAATAGCAGAATTCCGACATTTATAACAATTAAAAAAAACCCCCCCCAAAATTTCAAAATATAAAATTAATTCAAAATAGTAAAAAATTCAAACTCAAATATAAAATTCAAATATAAAACTTGGTAATTATATCAAGGTTATATAACAATATCAAAGTAATTATCATTAGGTATTCGTAATCATATATGTTATTAATGTATAAATGTAATTAGTTATTTATAATTGTAATTATTAATCAAATCAAAACCCACCCTCACCCTGAAATTCCTAATTCATGATTTATTTACTAATTAAGGAATTAATGATTAAAATAAAAATTACATAGAGATTGCATTACTAATTAATATTAACATACAAATTCATAAATAACTTAAAAATTATAATGAAGAATTTTTATCTAATGAATAATAAAAAATCAATTATTAATAAATTCCAAATTTTGCAAATTCCTTATTTCCCAAATTCCCAATTTTCACATTTCCCAATTTCCAAATTTCTGAAAACCCAAATTGCCAATTTCCTGAATTGTCAAATTTACCAGGCCCCAAATTTCTGAGAAAACCAATTCCCAATTTCCCAGTTTGCAGAAATTCCCAATTTCTGAATTCCAAACCCCCAAATTTCCGTTTCCAATTTCCCAATTCCCCAATTTCCCACCTTGCAAATTCCCAATTTCACAATTTTGCAATTTTCCCGAATCCCACATTTCCAAACCCCCCAATTTTGCAGATTTCCTACATTTCCAAGCTCCCAACTTCCAATCGTCAAATTTCCAAATTTTTCCGATTTCGAAATTTCCCCAATTTGGAAAATTTTCCAATTCGGAATTTTTTTTAACAAATTTTGAATTTTTCCAAATTCTCGATTTCCATTTATCCGAATTTCCCCAAAATCGCCGCCATTCCCCCACCTGGGTGCCGGCGTCGTAGCTCAGGCTGTGATTGGACGAGACCTCGGCGCCGTCGGTAGTAACGTCGATGCTGATTGGTGCTCGCGGCAGCCCCAGCACCCGCAGCCGCCGGAACTCCAAACCGTGGGGGTCGGAGTAATTGTTGTGCGTCACGGAAAGTTCCAGAACGTTCTGGGGGAAATTAACGTAATATAATATATTATAATGTAATATAATGTAATGTAATGTAATATAATGTAATGTAATATAATGTAATATAATGTAATATAATGTAATATAATGTAATGTAATATAATGTAATATAATGTAATATAATGTAATATAATATAATATAATGTAATGTAATGTAATGTAATGTAATATAATGTAATATAATGTAATATAATGTAATATAATGTAATATAATGTAATATAATATAATGAAATATAACGTAATATAACATAGTATAATATAGTATAATATAACATATTATAACGTAATATAATATAATGTAACATAACATAACAAAATTAATATAATATGATATAACGTAATATAATGTAATGTAATCTAATATAATATAATATAACGTAATATAACGTAATATAACATGATACAACATAGTATAATGTAGTATAATATAACATATTATAACGTAATATAACATAACATAACATAACAAAACATAACATAATAAATATAATATAATGTAATATAAAGTAATGTAATATAGTATAATATAATAAAACGTAATATAACGTAATATAACGTAATATAACGTAATATAACATAGTATAATATAGTATAATATAACATATTATAACGTAATATAATATAACGTAATATAACATAACATAACATAATTAATATAATGTAATATAATATAACGTAATATATCATAATATAATGTAATATAATATAATATAACGTAATATAACGTAATATAACATAGTATAATATAGTATAATAGAACATATTATAACATAATACAATACAACATATTGTAACATAATAAAATATAATGTAATTTAATATAATATAACATAATATAACGTAATATTACATAGTATAATGCAGCATAATATAACATATTATAACGTAATATAATATAACATATTGTAACGTAATATAATATAAAGTAATATAACGTAAAATAACATAATATAACGTAATATAACATAATATAATATAATATAATATAATATAATATAATATAATATAATATAATATAATATAATATAATATAATATAATATAATATAATATAATGTAATGTAATGTAATACAATATAATATAATATATATCCTAATATTGTATCCTCTTATATTAAGTGATCATATATTTTATCATATAATATCCTTTTATATCCTATATTTTAATATATTTATATGTTTAGATATATTTATATTTATAGATTTACTATTCTATTCCATTACATTGTATATTATATTATATTATATTATATTATATTATATTATATTACAATATATTTTAATATTATATTGTATTGTAATGTAATGTAATGTAATGTAATACATAAGTAGATAAAAGTATGAATATAAACATAAAAATATAAGAAGATTTATATAATATAATATAATATAATATAATATAATATAATATAATATAATATAATATAATACAATATAGAATGTAAGTAATGGAATGGAATGGAATGGAATGGAGTGGAATGGAATAGAATAGAATAATAAATCTATGAATATAAAAATATCTAAACATATAAATATATAAATACAAAAATAACTATATATAAATGTATATAAACATAGGATATAAAAGGGTATGATATGATAAAATACATGATCATTTAAGAAGATACAATATTAGGATATATTATTATGAAATATATTATATTACATTATATTATATTACATTATATTATATTATATTATATTATATTATATTATATTATATTGCATTACATTACATTACATTATATTATAATATATAAGTAGATAAAAACATTAATATAAACATAAAATATATGAAATATAATATAATATAATATAATATAATATAATATAATATAATATAATATAATATAATATAATATAATATAATATAATATAATATAGTATAATATAATATAATATGATATACAATGTAATGTAATGTAATAGAATTGAATAGTATAGTAAATCTATAAATATAAACATAAAAATATCTAAATATATAAAAATATAAATAAAAAATGTACCAATATAGAAATGTATATAAAGGATATAAATGGATATTATATGATAAAATACATGATCATTTAATATAAGAGGATTCAATATTAGGATTTATTATTATAAAATATATCATATTATTTTATTATATTAGAATATAATGTAATGTAATATATAAGTAGAAAAAAGTATGAATATAAATATAAAAATATATGAACATTGATATAATATAATATAATATAATATAATATAATATAATATAATATAATATAATGTAATGTAATGTAATGTAATGTAATATAATATAATATAATGTAATGTAATATAATATAATATAATGGAATAGAATATAGTAGAAAATCTATAAATATAAATATAAAATACCTAAACATATAAGTAAATAAATACAAATATAATTTTATATAAATGTGTATAAATAGAGGATATAAAAGGATATGATATGATAGAACATATGATAATTTTATATAAGAGGATACAATATAATCGGGTATATTAGAATATATTATAATATATTATAAGATATAATATTATGAAATATATTAGTAGAAATTAAGTATGACTATAAACATAAAAATATATGAATATTTGAAATAATATAATATTATGTAATGTAATGTAATGTGATATAACATAATGTAATGTAATGTAATGTAATGTAATGTAATATTATATTATATTATATTATATTATATTATATTATATTATATATATTATATTATATTATATATATTATATTATATATATTATATTATATATATCATATAGTATCATATCATATCATATTTGGAATGAACATTATATATTATTAGTAATACATATGTAACAACATTATTATTTATATAAGAATTACATTTGATTAATATATGCATTTAAATAGTTCCAGAATTCACATTGAATTCTGTAATTAATGGAAATATTCTAGATTAAGACAAGAAATAAAAATTCAGGATTTTGACGTTTGGGACTCACGTTGGAAAATCGAAATTGGTAGAAAATGTAGGATTTGCTCTCAACGGTGTCTAAATTGGGAGAAAAATAAAAATAAAAAAATAAGAATTATAGTGATAATATAAGTGAATATAATAATAATACCAATATAGCATTAATAATAATAAAGCCTTTTGACAATAGCAACAATAGTAAATAATGATATTAGTATTCGTAATTATAATGTTAATAATAATATTTCATTATTAGTTATAGTAGTTATAATTATGATAATGATAATGGTATTATTAAAGTAATAATAATAATATTATTACAGTAATGATTGTAATTGGGGTAATTATAATAACATAGCGTTAATAATAATAATGCAATAATAATGATAATGATATTAGTGATAATACTAAATATATTGCATTAGTAATAATAGATCATTATTAACAATAATAATAATAATACTAATAAATAATAATAGTAACGATGTTGATAATCCCGGTTATTACAATGATATGTTTATAATCGTTTTTCATTAATAGTAATAGTAATTATAATAATGATAATAATATGCCAATAATAATAATAATAATAATAATAATAATAATAATAATAATAATAATAATAATAATAATAATAATGCAATAATAATTATAATAATTTTAATAATTATGTAGTGGCACAAGAATAACAATGGTAATGATAACAATAATGATGATGCTAGTGATAATAATATTTCATTAATAGTTACTATTTTTACAATTATTATGATAATGATTGTAATGATAATAATGATAATATTTATAATAATTTATTAATAGTTATAATAATTATAATGCTAGTAACAAAGCAATACTACTAATAAAGTAATTACAATAAAAACAATAGTGCTGCAATAACAATAATCATTATGATAATGTAATAATAATTCATTAGTGATAATAATTCATTATTAATAATGGTTGATATAATATTAATGATAATGATAATGATAATGATAATGATAATTATAAAGCATCAACAATAATAGTAAAAATAGCAGTAATAATAATAGTAATGATAATAATAGCGGAATAACCATAAAGCAGCAATAATAATAACAATAATGATGATAACAATTATGATAACGCTAATAAGTAATGAATAATCTAATTAACAGCAATTAAGACTTTGCCGCCTCACCCGCGGATTCCCCGTCGTCCCAGAAGAGCTCCCCCGAGGCCTCCTGGTTCTCGTCCAGCGCCACGATCAGCCCCAGGGGGTTCCTGCGGCTGGAAACCACAATTACCGCAATTAATCACTAATTAATCACCGGGCAATGCACGAGAAACCAATGAAGGTGGAGGAGAAGAGGATGAAGAGGAGAAAGAGGATGAAGAGGAGAAAGAGGATGAAGAAGGAGAAGCCAGTGAAGGTGTAAAAGTAGATGAAGAACACAAAGAACATGGAAAAGAGGAAGACAGCGATGAAGATGAGGAAGAAGCCAATGAAGATGAAGAATAAGAAGATGATGAAGATGAAGACAACGACGCAGATGCCACCCCACCATCCTCATCCTCGGGAGCCTTCCTCCCCGGTGGACGTTACCTGGTGGCCGTGGTGGTGCCGGGTTCCTGCTCGGGGATGGCGTGGCCACCACGACCCCACCATCCTCATCCTCACGAGATGATGAAGAAGAAGAAGAAGCCAATGAACATGAAGAAGATGAAGACAATGAAGATGAAGAAGAAGACAATGAAGATGAAGAAGATGAAGACAATGAAGAAGAAGAAGCCAATGAAGATGAAGAAGATGAAGACAATGAAGATGAAGACAATGAAGATGAAGAAGATGAAGACAATGAAGAAGAAGCAGAAGAAGAAGAAGAAGAAGAAGAAGAAGCCAATGAAGATGAAGAAGCCAACGAAGAAGACAACGATGCAGACACCACCCACCATCCTCATCCTCATGGTGGACGTTACCTGGCGGCCGTGGTGGTGCCGGGTACCTGCACGGGGATGGCGAGGCCACCACGACCCCGCCATCCTCATCCTCACGAGATGATGAAGAAGAAGAAGCCAATGAAGATGAAGAAGATGAAGAAGCCAATGAAGATGATGAAGAGGAAGAAGCCAATGAAGATGAAGAAGATGAAGAAGCCAATGAAGATGATGAAGAAGAAGAAGCCAATGAAGATGAAGAAGATGAAGAAGCCAATGAAGATGATGAAGAGGAAGACGAAGATAGGAAGAAGAAGAAGGTGGAGAACCAGAAGAGGAACAAAGAAGATGGAGAAGGAGAACAAGACAACGACGAAGATGATGAAGAAGAAGGAAGAGGAGATGAAGAAGAAGACAACGACGCAGACGCCACCCCACCATCCTCATCCTCGGGAGCCTTCCTCCCGTCAGGAGTTACCTGGTGGCCGTGGTGGTGCCGGGTTCCTGCTCGGGCGCCACGTGGCCACCACGACCCCACCATCCTCATCCTCACGAGATGATAAGGAAGAAGATGGAGAGCAAGCAGAGGAACAAGAAGATGAAGAAGAAGAACAAGACAACAAAGAAGATGAAGAAGAAGAAGAAGCCAATGAAGATGAAGAAGCCAATGAAGATGAAGAAGCCAACAAAGAAGACAACGATGCAGACACCACCCCACCATCCTCATCCTCATGGTGGACGTTACCTGGCGGCCATGGTGGCGCCGGGCTCCTGCTCGGGGATGACGTGGCCACCACCGCCCCACCATCCTCATCCTCACGAGATGATGAAGGGGAAGATGGAGAACAAGCAGAGGAACAAGAAGATGAAGAAGAAGAACAAGACAACAAAGAAGATGAAGAAGAAGAAGAAGCCAATGAAGATGAAGAAGATGAAGACAATGAAGAAGAAGAAGAAGCAGAAGAAGAAGAAGAAGAAGAAGAAGAAGAAGCCAATGAAGATGAAGAAGCCAACGAAGAAGACAACGATGCAGACACCACCCACCATCCTCATCCTCATGGTGGACGTTACCTGGCGGCCGTGGTGGTGCCGGGTACCTGCACGGGGATGGCGAGGCCACCACGACCCCGCCATCCTCATCCTCACGAGATGATGAAGAAGAAGAAGCCAATGAAGATGAAGAAGATGAAGAAGCCAATGAAGATGATGAAGAGGAAGAAGCCAATGAAGATGAAGAAGATGAAGAAGCCAATGAAGATGATGAAGAAGAAGAAGCCAATGAAGATGAAGAAGATGAAGAAGCCAATGAAGATGATGAAGAGGAAGACGAAGATAGGAAGAAGAAGAAGGTGGAGAACCAGAAGAGGAACAAAGAAGATGGAGAAGGAGAACAAGACAACGACGAAGATGATGAAGAAGAAGGAAGAGGAGATGAAGAAGAAGACAACGACGCAGACGCCACCCCACCATCCTCATCCTCGGGAGCCTTCCTCCCGTCAGGAGTTACCTGGTGGCCGTGGTGGTGCCGGGTTCCTGCTCGGGCGCCACGTGGCCACCACGACCCCACCATCCTCATCCTCACGAGATGATAAGGAAGAAGATGGAGAGCAAGCAGAGGAACAAGAAGATGAAGAAGAAGAACAAGACAACAAAGAAGATGAAGAAGAAGAAGAAGCCAATGAAGATGAAGAAGCCAATGAAGATGAAGAAGCCAACAAAGAAGACAACGATGCAGACACCACCCCACCATCCTCATCCTCATGGTGGACGTTACCTGGCGGCCATGGTGGCGCCGGGCTCCTGCTCGGGGATGACGTGGCCACCACCGCCCCACCATCCTCATCCTCACGAGATGATGAAGGGGAAGATGGAGAACAAGCAGAGGAACAAGAAGATGAAGAAGAAGAACAAGACAACAAAGAAGATGAAGAAGAAGAAGAAGCCAATGAAGATGAAGAAGATGAAGACAATGAAGAAGAAGAAGAAGCAGAAGAAGAAGAAGAAGAAGAAGAAGAAGAAGCCAATGAAGATGAAGAAGCCAACGAAGAAGACAACGACGCAGACGCCACCCCACCATCCTCATCCTCGGGAGCCTTCCTCCCCGGTGGACGTTACCTGGCGGCCGTGGTGGCGCCGGGTTCCTGCTCGGGCGCCACGTGGCCACCACCGCCCCACCATCCTCATCCTCACGAGATGATGAAGAGGAAGAAGCCAATGAAGATGAAGAAGATGAAGACAATGAAGATGAAGAAGAAGATGATGAAGGAGGAGAAGATGAAGGAGACAATGAAGAACAAGAAGAAGCAGAAGAAGAAGAAGAAGAAGAAGAAGAAGAAGAAGAAGAAGAAGCCAACGAAGATGGAGAAGCCAATGAAGAAGACAACGATGCAGACACCACCCCACCATCCTCATCCTCACGGTGGACGTTACCTGGCAGCCGTGGTGGCGCCGGGCTCCTGCTCGGGCGCCACGTGGCCACCACGACCCCACCATCCTCATCCTCACGAGATGATGAAGAAGAAGAAGCCAATGAAGATGAAGAAGATGAAGACAATGAAGAAGAAGAAAAAGAAGAAGAAGAAGAAGAAGAAGAAGAAGAAGAAGAAGAAGAAGAAGAAGCCAATGAAGATGAAGAAGCCAACGAAGAAGACAACGACGCAGACGCCACCCCACCATCCTCATCCTCGGGAGCCTTCCTCCCCTCAGGAGTTACCTGGCGGCCGTGGTGGCGCCGGGCTCCTGCTCGGGCACGACGTGGCCCCCGCGCAGGTGCAGCCCCAGGCGGTCCCCGGGCAGGTACAGGTGCGTCCATCGCCCCCGGAGCCACAGGCGGGAACCCTGAGCAGGGAGCAGGAGCAGGAGGAGGAGGAGGAGGAGGAGGATGAAGATGAAGAGGAGGAAGAACAGGAGGAGGAGGAGGAAGAGGGAAAAGAGGAGGAGAAGGAAGGGGAGGAATGGGGGAAGGAGGGAAATGAGGAGGAAGAAGATGAAGAGGAGGAAGAAGATGAAGAGAAAAATGAGAAAAATGAGAAAAAGAAGGAAGGGGGAGGAAGAGGAGGAGGAGGAAGAGGAGGAGGAAGAGGAAGAGGGAGAGGAGGAGGAAGAGGAAGAGAAAAATGAGAAAAAGAAGGAAGAGGAGGAAGAGGAGGAGGAGGGAAATAAGAAAAAGAAGGAAGAGGAAGAGGAAGAGGAAGAGGAAGAGGAAGAGGAAGAGGAAGAGGAAGAGGAAGAGGAAGAGGAA
>JAYKTQ010000191.1:132500-185895 GCA_036010785.1 Ammospiza maritima maritima
AGAGGAAGATGAAGATGAAGAGGAAGATGATGATGAAGATGAAGATGAAGATGAAGATGATGAAGATGAAGATGATGAAGATGAAGAGAAAGATGAAGATGAAGATGAAGATGATGAAGATGAAGAGGAAGATGAAGATGAAGAGGAAGATGATGAAGAGGAAGATGAAGAGGAAGATGAAGAGGAAGATGAAGAGGAAGATGACGAAGATGAAGATGATGAAGATGAAGATGATGAAGATGAAGAGGAAGATGAAGATGGAGATGGAGATGAAGATGGAGAAGAAGATGAAGATGGAAGAGAAGAAGAAGAAGAATTAGAAGAAGAAAAGACATTGAAAAGACAAAAACTTGAAGACACAGAAGTTGATGAAGATGAAGATGAAGATGAAGATGAAGATGAAGATGAAGATGAAGATGAAGATGACGAAGGTGAAGGTGAGGAAGGCTTTAGGAGGAACATCTCTCACGGGTTCCAGCACGGGGGTGATGAGCAGCGCCGCCCCCCACAGGAACTGCGCCTCCACGTCCCACGTGGCCTCCTCGGCGTAGAACCTGCGGGAATCGCTAATTAACGCACTAATTAATGCCTTAATTGGGGTAATTAGGGGGAACGTGGGGGGGGTTGAAGGCTCCGACATCGAGGTCCCAGCAAGGCCGAAGGGTCAAGGTCCAAGCCAAGGTCAAGGTCCAAGCCAAGGTCAAGGCCCAAGCCAAGGTCAAGGTCCAAGCCAGGACCAAGATCAGGATCCAAGTCAAGGTCAGGATCGAGGTCAAGATGAAGATGAAGATGAAGATCAAGATCAAGTCAAGATGAAGATGAAGATGAAGATGAAGTCAAGATGAAGATGAAGATGAAGATGAAGATGAAGATGAAGATGAAGTCAAGATCCAGTCAAGATGAAGATGAAGATCAAGATCAAGATGAAGTCAAGATCCAGTCAAGATGAAGATGAAGATCAAGATCAAGATCAAGTCAAGATCAAGATCAAGATCAAGTCAAGATGAAGATGAAGATGAAGATGAAGATGAAGTCAAGATGAAGATGAAGATGAAGATGAAGATGAAGATGAAGTCAAGGTCAGGATCGAGATCAAGATGAAGATGAAGATGAAGATGAAGTCAAGATCAAGATCAAGATCAAGTCAAGATGAAGATGAAGATGAAGATGAAGTCAAGATGAAGATGAAGATGAAGATGAAGTCAAGATCAAGATCAAGTCAAGATGAAGATGAAGATGAAGATGAAGTCAAGATCAAGTCAAGATCAAGATCAAGTCAAGATGAAGATGAAGATGAAGATGAAGTCAAGATCAAGTCAAGATCAAGATCAAGTCAAGATGAAGATGAAGATGAAGATCAAGTCAAGCTCAAGGTCCAGGTCAAGCCCAAGGTCCAAGCCAAGCTGAAGGTCCAACCAAGATCACGATCAGGTCCCAGCCAGGATCAAGATCCAAGTCAGGGTCTAAGAAGGGTCAAGGTCCCAGCAAGGCCGAAGGGTCAAGGTCCAAGCCAAGGTCAAGGTCCAAGCCAGGACCAAGATCAGGATCCAAGTCAAGGTCAGGATCGAGATCAAGATCAAAATTACGATCAAGGTCCAAGTCAAGACTTGAGGCAAGATCAAGATCAAGTCAAGATGAAGATGAAGATGAAGATGAAGTCAAGATCAAGATCAAGATCAAGTCAAAATGAAGATGAAGATGAAGATGAAGTCAAGATCAAGATCAAGTCAAGATGAAGATGAAGATGAAGATGAAGATGAAGATGAAGATCAAGTCAAGATGAAGATCAAGTCAAGCTCAAGGTCCAGGTCCAGACCAAGGTCCAAGCCAAGCTGAAGGTCCAACCAAGATCACGATCAGGTCCCAGCCAGGATCAAGATCCAAGTCAGGGTCTAAGAAGGGTCAAGGTCCAAGCCCAGGCCGAAGGGTCAAGGTCCAAGCCAAGGTCAAGGTCCAAGCCAAGGTCAAGGTCCAAGCCAGGACCAAGAGCAGGATCCAAGTCAAGGTCAGGATCGAGGTCAACATCAAAATTACGATCAAGGTCCAAGTCAAGACGTAAGGCAAGAGCAAGATAAAGTCAAGATGAAGATGAAGATGAAGATGAAGATGAAGATGAAGATGAAGATCAAGTCAAGATCAAGATCAAGATCAAGATCAAGTCAAGATGAAGATGAAGATGAAGATGAAGATGAAGATGAAATCAAGATCAAGATCAAGTCAAGCTCAAGGTCCAGGTCAAGCCCAAGGTCCAAGCCAAGCTGAAGGTCCAACCAAGATCACGATCAGGTCCCAGCCAGGATCAAGATCCAAGTCAGGGTCTAAGAAGGGTCAAGGTCCAAGTCAAGCTGAAGGTCCAAGCGAAGATCAAGGTCCAAGTCAGGATCAAGGTCCAGGTCAGGATCAAGGTCCAAGTCAAGATCAAAACCCCAGTCCAGGCCAGGGTCAAGACCAAGGTCCAAGTCAAGGTCTAAGTAAGGGTCAACATCATGGTGAAGATCCAGGTCAAGATCAAGGTCCAAGCCAAGATCAAGGTCCAAGCCAGGATCAAGGTCCAAGCCAAGATCAAGGTCCAAGCCAAGATCAAGGTCCAAGCCAAGATCAAGGTCCAAGTCAGGATCAAGGTCCAAGCCAAGATCAAGGTCCAAGCCAAGATCAAGGTCCAAGCCAAGATCAAGGTCCAAGACAGGATCAAGGTCCAAGCCAGGATCAAGGTCCAAGTCAGGATCAAGGTCCAAGCCAGGATCAAGGTCCAGGTCAAGCTCCGTGTCCAGATTAAAGTCTAAATCAAGAGCAAGACCAACCCCAAGCCAAGGTGAAGACCAAGTCCAGGTCAAGGTCAAGGTCCAGGTGAAGATCAAGGTCCAAGTCAAGACCAAAACCCCAGTCCAGGCCAGGGTCAAGACCAAGATCCAAGTCAAGGTCTAAGTAAGGGTCAACATCATGGTGAAGATCCAGGTCAAGATCAAGGTCCAAGCCAAGATCAAGGTCCAAGAGAGGATCAAGGTCCAAGCCAAGATCAAGGTCCAAGTCAGGATCAAGGTCCAAGCCAAGATCAAGGTCCAAGCCAGGATCAAGGTCCAAGCCAAGATCAAGGTCCAAGCCAGGATCAAGGTCCAAGCCAAGATCAAGGTCCAAGCCAAGATCAAGGTCCAAGCCAAGATCAAGGTCCAAGAGAGGATCAAGGTCCAAGCCAAGATCAAGGTCCAAGCCAGGATCAAGGTCCAAGCCAAGATCAAGGTCCAAGAGAGGATCAAGGTCCAAGCCAAGATCAAGGTCCAAGTCAGGATCAAGGTCCAAGCCAAGATCAAGGTCCAAGCCAGGATCAAGGTCCAAGCCAAGATCAAGGTCCAAGCCAGGATCAAGGTCCAAGCCAAGATCAAGGTCCAAGCCAAGATCAAGGTCCAAGCCAAGATCAAGGTCCAAGAGAGGATCAAGGTCCAAGCCAAGATCAAGGTCCAAGCCAGGATCAAGGTCCAAGAGAGGATCAAGGTCCAAGCCAGGATCAAGGTCCAAGCCAGGATCAAGGTCCAAGCCCGGATCAAGGTCCAAGCCAAGATCAAGGTCCAAGAGAGGATCAAGGTCCAAGCCAAGATCAAGGTCCAAGCCAGGATCAAGGTCCAAGAGAGGATCAAGGTCCAAGCCAAGATCAAGGTCCAAGCCAGGATCAAGGTCCAAGCCCGGATCAAGGTCCAAGCCAAGATCAAGGTCCAAGAGAGGATCAAGGTCCAAGCCAGGATCAAGGTCCAAGCCAGGATCAAGGTCCAAGTCAGGATCAAGGTCCAAGTCAGGATCAAGGTCCAAGAGAGGATCAAGGTCCAAGAGAGGATCAAGGTCCAAGCCAAGATCAAGGTCCAAGCCAGGATCAAGGTCCAAGCCAAGATCAAGGTCCAAGAGAGGATCAAGGTCCAAGCCAGGATCAAGGTCCAAGCCAGGATCAAGGTCCAAGAGAGGATCAAGGTCCAAGAGAGGATCAAGGTCCAAGCCAAGATCAAGGTCCAAGCCAGGATCAAGGTCCAAGAGAGGATCAAGGTCCAAGACAGGATCAAGGTCCAAGCCAAGATCAAGGTCCAAGTCAGGATCAAGGTCCAAGCCAGGATCAAGGTCCAGGTCAAGCTCCGTGTCCAGATTAAAGTCTAAATCAAGACCAAGACCAACCCCAAGCCAAGGTGAAGATCAAGTCCAGGTCAAGCTCAAGGTCCAGGTCGAGGTCCAGGTCCAGGTCCAGGTCCAGGTCAAGGTCCAGGTCAAGGTCCAGGACAAGGTCCAGGTCAATATCGAGGTCCAGGTCAAGGTCAAGGTCCAGGTCCAGGTCCAGGTCCAGGTCCAGGTCCAGGTCCAGGTCAATATCGAGGTCCAGGTCGAGGTCCAGGTCCAGGTCCAGGTCCAGGTCCAGGTCCAGGTCAAGGTCCAGGTCGAGGTCCAGGTCAAGCTCAAGGTCCAGGTCCAGGTCCAGGTCCAGGTCCAGGTCAAGGTCCAGGTCCAGGTCCAGGTCCAGGTCCCGGTTCAGGTCCAGGTCCAGGTCCAGGTCCAGGTCAATATCGAGGTCCAGGTCGAGGTCCAGGTCCAGGTCCAGGTCCAGGTCCAGGTCCAGGTCAAGGTCTAGGTCCAGGTCCAGGTCCAGGTCCAGGTCAAGGTCCAGGTCCAGGTCCAGGTCAAGGTCCAGGTCCAGGTCAAGCTCAAGGTCCAGGTCAAGGTCCAGGTCCAGGTCGAGGTCCAGGTCCAGGTCCAGGTCCAGGTCAAGGTCCAGGTCAAGGTCAAGGTCCAGGTCAAGCTCAAGGTCCAGGTCAAGGTCCAGGTCCAGGTCGAGGTCCAGGTCCAGGTCCAGGTCCAGGTCAAGGTCCAGGTCAATATCAAGGTCCAGGTCAAGGTCCAGGTCAAGGTCCAGGTCCAGGTCAAGGTCCAGGTCCAGGTCCAGGTCCAGGTCCAGGTCCAGGTCCAGGTCGAGGTCCAGGTCCAGGTCCAGGTCCAGGTCAAGGTCCAGGTCAATATCAAGGTCCAGGTCAAGGTCCAGGTCAAGGTCCAGGTCCAGGTCAAGGTCCAGGTCCAGGTCCAGGTCCAGGTCCAGGTCCAGGTCAAGGTCGAGGTCCAGGTCCAGGTCCAGGTCCAGGTCCAGGTCCAGGTCCAGCTGAAGGTCGGGACTGGAGCAGAGCAGGACCAAGCCCAGCTCAGGCTGAGGACCCAAGTCCAAGCCAAAGTCAGGACCAAGCCCAAGCCAACATCGAGATCCCAGTCAATGTCCAGCTTAACGCGCCCAGCTGTGCCCAGGTGTGTGCCCAGCTGTGCCCAGGTGTGTGCCCCCATGCCCCCCAGGTGTGCCCCCATGCCCCCCCCAGGTGTGCCCAGCTGTGCCCAGGTGTGCCCCCATGCCCCCCAGGTGTGCCTAGGTGTGTGCCCAGGTGTGCCCAGGTGTGTGCTCAGGTGTGCCCAGGTGTGCCCCCATGCCCCCCAGGTGTGCCCCCATCCCCCCCCAGGTGTGCCCAGGTGTGCCCCCATCCCCCCCAGGTGTGTGCCCAGCTGTGCCCAGGTGTGTGCCCAGGTGTGTGCTCAGGTGTGTCCAGGTGTGCCCAGGTGTGCCCCCATCCCCCCCCCAGGTGTGCCCAGGTGTGTGCCCAGGTGTGTCCTGGATGATTCCCAAGCGTGCCCAGGTGTGTGCCCACGTGTGCCCAGGCGTGCCCAGGTGTGCCCACATGTGCCCAGGTGTGTGCCCAGGTGTGTCCTGGATGATTCCCAGGTGTGCCCAGGTTTGCCCCCGTGCCCCCCAGGTGTGCCCCCAGGTGTGTCCCCAGGTGTGTTCCCAGGTGTGTGCCCAGGTGTGTGCCCAGGAGTGCCCCCATGACCCCCAGGTGTGCCCACGTGTGCCCAGGTGTGCCCAGGTGTGCCCCCATGACCCCCAGGTGTGCCCACGTGTGCCCCAATCCTGCCCCAGGAGTGCCCAGGTGTGTGCCCAGGTGTGTGCCCCCATGTCCCCAGGTGTGTGCCCAGGTGTGCGCCCAGGTGTGCCCCCATGCCCCCAGGTGTGTGCCCAGGTGTGTGCCCAGGTGTGCCCCCAGGTGTGTGCCCAGGTGTGTGCCCAGGTGTGCCCCCATGCCCCCAGGTGTGTGCCCAGGTGTGTGCCCAGGTGTGTGCCCAGGTGAGCCCCCATGCCCCCAGGTGTGTGCCCAGGTGTGTGCCCAGGTGTGTGCCCAGGTGAGCCCCCATGTCTCCAGGCGTGTGCCCAGGTGTGTGCCCAGGTGTGTGCCCAGGTGAGCCCCCATGCCCCCAGGTGTGTTCCCAGGTGTGTGCCCAGGTGTGTGCCCAGGTGTGTGCCCGGGTGTGCCCCCATGCCCCCCAGGTGTGCCCCCATGCCCCCCAGGTGTGCCCAGGTGTGTGCCCAGGTGTGCCCAGGTGAGCCCCCGTGCCCCCAGGTGTGTGCCCAGGTGTGCCCCCAGGTGTGTGCCTGTGTCTCACTCGCTGAGCAGCGGCCGTGCCACGCCGTGCCCGCGGGTGTGTGCCCGGTAGAGCAGCGTGTACAGGTGCGGCAGCAGGCGGTAGCGCGTGCCCAGGTGTGTGCCCAGGTGTGTGCCCAGGTGTGCCCAGGTGAGCCCCCATGCCCCCAGGTGTGTGCCCAGGTGTGTGCCCAGGTGCGTGCCCAGGTGTGCCCAGGTGTGTGTCCAGGTGTGTGCCCAGGTGTGCCCAGGTGTGTGCCCAGGTGTGTCCTGGATGATTCCCAGGTGTGCCCAGGTTTGCCCCCGTGCCCCCCAGGCATGTGCCCAGGTGTGTGCCCAGGTGTGCCCAGGTGTGTGCCCAGGTGTGTGCCCAGGTGTGTCCTGGATGATTCCCAGGTGTGTGCCTGTGTCTGCCCAGGTGTGTGCCCAGGTGTGTGCCCAGGTGTGCCCCCATGCCCCCCAGGTGTGCCCCCATGCCCCCAGGTGTGTGCCCAGGTGTGTGCCCAGGTGTGTGCCCAGGTGTGTGCCCAGGTGTGTGCCCAGGTGCGTGCCCAGGTGTGCCCAGGTGTGTGTCCAGGTGTGTGCCCAGGTGTGTGCCCAGGTGAGCCCCCATGCCCCCAGGTGTGTGCCCAGGTGTGCCCCCAGGTGTGCCCCCAGGTGTGTGCGCGTGTCTCACTCGCTGAGCAGCGGCCGTGCCACGCCGTGCCCGCGGGTGTGTGCCCGGTAGAGCAGCGTGTACAGGTGCGGCAGCAGGCGGTAGCGCGTGCCCAGGTGTGTGCCCAGGTGTGTGCCCAGGTGTGCCCAGGTGAGCCCCCATGCCCCCAGGTGTGTGCCCAGGTGTGTGCCCAGGTGCGTGCCCAGGTGTGCCCAGGTGTGTGTCCAGGTGTGTGCCCAGGTGTGTGCCCAGGTGTGTCCTGGATGATTCCCAGGTGTGCCCAGGTGTGTGCCCAGGTGTGTGCCCAGGTGTGTGCCCAGGTGTGCCCAGGTGTGTGCCCAGGTGTGTGCCCAGGTGTGTGCCCAGGTGTGTGCCCAGGTGTGTGCCCGTGTCTCACTCGCTGAGCAGCGGCCGTGCCACGCCGTGCCCGCGGGTGTGTGCCCGGTAGAGCAGCGTGTACAGGTGCGGCAGCAGGCGGTAGCGCGTGCCCAGGTGTGCCCGCGTCGAGTTGAGCAGCAGCGAGCGGGCACCGAACGCCGCCGGGTCCTGAGCCTGGCACGGGGCAATTTCAGAACCGTTAAAATTCATTCCAATTAAATTTTTATCTTGAACTAATTTGGTTTTTAATTTATTCGAGTCATTACATTTGATTCAATTAAATTTTTCCAGTTAATTGGAATTATTTCAATTTTCCTTAGGTTGATTTTCAAGATTAAAATTTTGTTATATTTAATATTATTTAAATTTTTAATCCAAATTTATTTAAATTTATTTGAATTAAATTTTAATTAACATTTAATTTAATTAACGTTTAATTTAATTTCATTTTAATTTATTTAATTTAATTTAATTTTGAAGTAATTTGATTTTTAATTTATTCAAGTTATTAAATTTGATTCAATTAAATTTTTCCAGTTAATTGGAATTATTTCCATTTTCCTTTGGTTGATTTCCAAAATTAAAATTTTGTTATATTTAATATTATTTATTTTTTAATCCCAATTTATTCAAATTTATTCAAATTGAATTTTAATTAACATTTAATTTTGAAGTAATTTGATTTTTAATTTATTCAAGTTATTAAATTTGATTCAATTAAATTTTTCAAGTTAATGGGAATTATTTCGATTTTCCTTAGGTTGATTTTCAAGATTAAAATTTTGTTATATTTAATATTATTTAATTTTTTAATCCCAATTTATTCAAATTAATTAAAACTTAATTTTGAAGTAATTTAATTTTTAATTTATTCAAGTTATTAAATTTGATTCAATTAAATTTTTCCAGTTAATTGGAATTATTTCCATTTTCCTTTGGTTGATTTCCAAAATTAAAATTTTGTTATATTTAATATTATTTATTTTTTAATCCCAATTTATTCAAATTGATTCAAATTGAATTTTAATTAACATTTATTTTGAAGTAATTTGCTTTTTAATTTATTCGAGTTATTGAATTTAAATCAATTAAATTTTTCCAGTTAATTGGAATTATTTCAATTTTCCTTTGGTTGATTTTCAAGATTAAAATTTTGTTATATTTAATATTATTTAATTTTTTAATCCCAATTTATTCAAATTAATTCGACTTTTAACTTTAATTAACTTTTAATTTTGAAGTAATTTGAATTTTAATTTATTCAAGTTATTAAATTTGATTCAATTAAATTTTTCCAGTTAATTGGAATTATTTCGATTTTCCTTTGGTTGATTTTCAAGATTAAAAATTTTGTTATATTTAATATTATTTAATTTTTTAATCCAAATTTATTCAAATTAATTCGACTTTTAACTTTAATTAACTTTTAATTTTGAAGTAATTTGAATTTTAATTTATTCAAGTTATTAAATTTGATTCAATTAAATTTTTCCAGTTAATTGGAATTATTTCGATTTTCCTTTGGTTGATTTTCAAGATTAAAAATTTTGTTATATTTAATATTATTTAATTTTTTAATCCAAATTTATTCAAATTAATTCGACTTTTAACTTTAATTAACTTTTAATTTTGAAGTAATTTGAATTTTAATTTATTCCAGTTATTGAATTTGATTCAATTAAATTTTTCCAGTTAATTGGAATTATTTCCATTTTCCTTTGGTTGATTTTCAAGATTAAAATTTTGTTATATTTAATATTATTTAATTTTTTAATCCAAATTTATTCAAATTAATTAAAACTTAATTTTGAAGTAATTTAATTTTTAATTTATTCGAGTTCTTAAATTTGATTCAATTAAATTTTTCCAGTTAATTGGAATTATTTCCATTTTCCTTTGGTTGATTTCCAAACTAAAAATTTTGTTATATTTAATATTATTTAATTTTTTAATCCCAATTTATTCAAATTAATTCGACTTTTAACTTTAATTAACTTTTAATTTTGAAGTAATTTGATTTTTAATTTATTCAAGTTATTAAATTTGATTCAATTAAATTTTTCCAGTTAATTGGAATTATTTCCATTTTCCTTTGGTTGATTTCCAAACTAAAAATTTTGTTATATTAAATATTATTTAATTTTTTAATCCAAATTTATTCCAATTGATTCGAATTTAATTTTAATTAACATTTAATTTAATTAACATTTAATTTAATTTAATTTAAATTTAATCTTATTTAATTTAATTTTGAAGTAATTTGATTTTTAATTTATTCAAGTTATTAAATTTGATTCAATTAAATTTTTCCAGTTAATTGGAATTATTTCCATTTTCCTTTGGTTGATTTTCAAGATTAAAATTTTGTTATATTTAATATTATTTATTTTTTAATCCCAATTTATTCAAATTGATTCAAATTGAATTTTAATTAACATTTATTTTGAAGTAATTTGATTTTTAATTTATTCAAGTTATTAAATTTGATTCAATTAAATTTTTCCAGTTAATTGGAATTATTTCAATTTTCCTTAGGTTGATTTTCAAGATTAAAATTTTGTTATATTTAATATTATTTAATTTTTAATCCCAATTTATTCAAATTAATTCGACTTTTAACTTTAATTAACTTTTAATTTTGAAGTAATTTGATTTTTAATTTATTCAAGTTATTAAATTTGATTCAATTAAATTTTTCCAGTTAATTGGAATTATTTCCATTTTCCTTTGGTTGATTTCCAAAATTAAAATTTTGTTATATTTAATATTATTTATTTTTTAATCCCAATTTATTCAAATTGATTCAAATTAAATTTTAATTAACATTTAATTTTGAAGTAATTTGATTTTTAATTTATTCAAGTTATTAAATTTGATTCAATTAAATTTTTCAAGTTAATGGGAATTATTTCGATTTTCCTTATGTTGATTTTCAAAATTAAAATTTTGTTATATTTAATATTATTTAATTTTTTAATCCCAATTTATTCAAATTAATTAAAACTTAATTTTGAAGTAATTTAATTTTTAATTTATTCAAGTTATTAAATTTGATTCAATTAAATTTTTCCAGTTAATTGGAATTATTTCCATTTTCCTTTGGTTGATTTCCAAACTAAAAATTTTGTTATATTAAATATTATTTAATTTTTTAATCCAAATTTATTCCAATTGATTCGAATTTAATTTTAATTAACATTTAATTTAATTAACATTTAATTTAATTTAATTTTAATTAATTAAATTTAATTTAATTTTGAAGTAATTTGATTTTTAATTTATTCAAGTTATTAAATTTGATTCAATTAAATTTTTCCAGTTAATTGGAATTATTTCCATTTTCCTTTGGTTGATTTTCAAAATTAAAAATTTTGTTATATTTAATATTATTTAAATTTTTAATCCAAATTTATTTAAATTTATTTGAATTAAATTTTAATTAACATTTAATTTAATTAACGTTTAATTTAATTTCATTTTAATTTATTTAATTTAATTTAATTTTAATTAATTAAATTTAATTTAATTTTGAAGTAATTTGATTTTTAATTTATTCGAGTTATTGAATTTAAATCAATTAAATTTTTCCAGTTAATTGGAATTATTTCAATTTTCCTTAGGTTGATTTTCAAGATTAAAATTTTGTTATATTTAATATTATTTAATTTTTTAATCCCAATTTATTCAAATTAATTCGACTTTTAACTTTAATTAACTTTTAATTTTGAAGTAATTTGAATTTTAATTTATTCAAGTTATTAAATTTGATTCAATTAAATTTTTCCAGTTAATTGGAATTATTTCGATTTTCCTTTGGTTGATTTTCAAGATTAAAATTTTGTTAAATTTAATATAATTTAATTTTTTAATCCCAATTTATTCAAATTAATTAAAACTTAATTTTGAAGTAATTTAATTTTTAATTTATTCAAGTTATTAAATTTGATTCAATTAAATCTTTCCAGTTAATTGGAATTATTTCCATTTTCCTTTGGTTGATTTCCAAACTAAAAATTTTGTTATATTAAATATTATTTAATTTTTTAATCCAAATTTATTCCAATTGATTCGAATTTAATTTTAATTAACATTTAATTTAATTAACATTTAATTTAATTTAATTTAAATTTAATTTAATTTAATTTAATTTTGAAGTAATTTGATTTTTAATTTATTCAAGTTATTAAATTTGATTCAATTAAATTTTTCCAGTTAATTGGAATTATTTCGATTTTCCTTTGGTTGATTTTCAAGATTAAAATTTTGTTATATTTAATATTATTTAATTTTTTAATCCCAATTTATTCAAATTAATTTAAACTTAATTTTGAAGTAATTTAATTTTTAATTTATTCAAGTTATTAAATTTGATTCAATTAAATTTTTCCAGTTAATTGGAATTATTTCCATTTTCCTTTGGTTGATTTCCAAAATTAAAATTTTGTTATATTTAATATTATTTAATTTTTAATCCCAATTTATTCAAATTAATTCGACTTTTAACTTTAATTAACTTTTAATTTTGAAGTAATTTGATTTTTAATTTATTCGAGTTATTAAATTTGATTCAATTAAATTTTTCCAGTTAATTGGAATTATTTCCATTTTCCTTTGGTTGATTTTCAAGATTAAAATTTTGTTAAATTTAATATAATTTAATTTTTTAATCCCAATTTATTCCAATTGATTCGAATTTAATTTTAATTAACATTTAATTTAATTAACATTTAATTTAATTAACATTTAATTTAATTAAATTTAAATTTAATTTAATTTAATTTTGAAGTAATTTGATTTTTAATTTATTCGAGATATTGAATTTGATTCAATTAAATTTTTCCAGTTAATTGGAATTATTTCGATTTTCCTTAGGTTGATTTTCAAGATTAAAAATTTTGTTATATTTAATATTATTTAAATTTTTAATCCAAATTTATTTAAATTTATTTGAATTAAATTTTAATTTACATTTAATTTAATTAACGTTTAATTTAATTTCATTTTAATTTATTTAATTTAATTTAATTTTAATTAATTAAATTTAATTTAATTTTGAAGTAATTTGATTTTTAATTTATTCAAGTTATTAAATTTGATTCAATTAAATTTTTCCAGTTAATTGGAATTATTTCCATTTTCCTTTGGTTGATTTCCAAAATTAAAATTTTGTTATATTTAATATTATTTAATTTTTAATCCCAATTTATTCAAATTAATTCGACTTTTAACTTTAATTAACTTTTAATTTTGAAGTAATTTGATGTTTAATTTATTCGAGTTATTACATTTGATTCAATTTAATTTTTCCAGTTAATTGGAATGATTTCCATTTTCCTTTGGTTGATTTCCAAAATTAAAATTTTGTTATATTTAATATTATTTAATTTTTAATCCCAATTTATTCAAATTAATTCGACTTTTAACTTTAATTAACTTTTATTTTTGAAGTAATTTGATTTTTAATTTATTCGAGTTATTAAATTTGATTCAATTAAATTTTTCCAGTTAATTGGAATTATTTCCATTTTCCTTTGTTGATTTTCAATATTATTTAATTTTTTAATCCCAATTTATTTAAATTAATTGGAATTCAATTTGAATCATTAAATTTTATTCAAGTCAATTTTTCTCGTTAATTTGAATTGCTTTGATTTTCCTTAAGTCGATTTTCAAGAATAAAATTTTGTTATATTTAATATTATTTAATTTTTTAATCCAAATTTATTTAAATTAATTCGAATTTTATTTTCATCAATTATTTTCAGATTTTTGGAATTTATTTAAATTAATTCGAATTTAATTTTCATAAATTCATTCCAGATTTTCAGAATTTATTTAAATTAATTTGAAATTAATTTTAATCAATTATTTTCAGAGTTTTGGAAATTATTTCAATTAATTCCAAATTAATTTTAATCAATTAATTTCAGATTTTTGGAATTTATTTAAATTAATTCGAATTTAATTTTAATCAATTAATTTCAGATTTTTGGATTTTATTTAAATTATTTCGAATTTAATTTTCATCAATTAATTTCGGATTTTTGGAAATTATTTAAATTAATTCGAATTTAATTTTCATCAATTAATTTCAGATTTTTGGAAATTATTTAAATTAATTCGAATTTAATTTTCATCAATTAATTTCAGATTTTTTGAATGTGCTCATTTTAGAATGGAATAAATTAATCGACTGAGAATTTTAACGATCCAGAATTTTGGAATTTAATAATTTTAGAACTGAATAAATTCATAAATTGAGAATTTTAGAAAGTCAGACTTTTCAAATTTAACAATTTTAGAATGAAAGAAATTTATAAATTGAGGATTTTCAAAATTCGTAATTTTCCAATTTAATAATTTTAGAATTGAATAAATTAATAAATTGAGAATTTTAGAAATTCAGAATTTTCAAATTTAATAACTTTAGAATGGAATAAATTAAGAAATGCAGAATTTTAGAAATTCAGAATTTAATAACTTAATAACTTTAGAATGGAATAAATTAAGAAATGCAGAATTTTAGAAATTCAGAATTTTCAAATTTAATAATTTTAGAATGGAAAAATTTAAGAAATTGAGAAATTTAGAAATTCAGAATTTTCAAATTTAATAAATTTAGAATGGAAAAAATAAGAAATGCAGAATTTTAGAAATTCAGAATTTAATAATTACTAATTTTAGAATGGAATAAATTAATAAATCGAGAATTTTAGAAATTCAGAATTTAATAACTTAATAATTTTAGAATGGAATAAATTAATAAATCGAGAATTTTAGAAATTCAGAATTTTCAAATTTAATAATTTTAGAATGGAAAAAATTAAGAAATGCAGAATTTTAGAAATTCAGAATTTAATAACTTACTAATTTTAGAATGGAATAAATTAATAAATTGAGAAATTTAGAAATTCAGAATTTTCAAATTTAATAACTTTAGAATGGAATAAATTAATAAATTGAGAATTTTAGAAATTCAGAATTTTCAAATTTAATAATTTTAGAATGGAATAAATTAAGAAATGCAGAATTTTAGAAATTCAGAATTTAATAACTTACTAATTTTGGAATGGAATAAATTAAGAAATTGAGAATTTTAGAAATTCAGAATTTTCAAATTTAATAATTTTAGAATGGAAAAAATTAAGAAATTGAGAATTTTAGAAATTCAGAATTTTCAAATTTTACAATTTTAGAATGGAATAAATTAAGAAATTGAGAAATTTAGAAATTCAGAATTTTCAAATTTAATAATTTTAGAATGGAAAAAAATAAGAAATTGAGAATTTTAGAAATTCAGAATTTTCAAATTTAATAACTTTAGAATGGAATAAATTAAGAAATGCAGAATTTTAGAAATATAGAATTTAATAATTTAATAATTTTAGAATGGATTAAATTAATAAATTGAGAAATTTAGAAATTCAGAATTTTCAAATTTAATAATTTTAGAATGGAAAAAATAAGAAATTGAGAATTTTAGAAATTCAGAATTTTCAAATTTAATAATTTTAGAATGGAATAAATTAAGAAATGGAGAATTTTAGAAATATAGAATTTAATAATTTAATAATTTTAGAATGGAATAAATTAATAAATTGAGAAATTTAGAAATTCAGAATTTTCAAATTTATTAATTTTAGAATGGAAAAAATTAAGAAATGCAGAATTTTAGAAATTCAGAATTTAATAACTTACTAATTTTAGAATGGAATAAATTAAGAAATTGAGACATTTAGAAATTCAGAATTTTCAAATTTAATAATTTTAGAATGGAAAAAATTAAGAAATGCAGAATTTTAGAAATATAGAATTTAATAATTTAATAATTTTAGAATGGAATAAATTAATAAATTGAGAAATTTCGAAATTCAGATTTTTCAAATTTAATAATTTTAGAATGGAAAAAATTAAGAAATGCAGAATTTTAGAAATTCAGAATTTTCAAATTTAACAATTTTAGAATGGAATAAATTAATAAATTGAGAAATTTAGAAATTCAGAATTTTCAAATTTAATAATTTTAGAATGGAAAAAATTAAGAAATGCAGAATTTTTTAAATATAGAATTTAATAATTTAATAATTTTAGAATTGAATAAATTAATAAATTGAGACTTTCGCAATTCACAAATTCAACCGTTTAAAACCATTAAAAAAAAAAATCAAAAATTTCGATTTTTTTTTTTTTTTTTTTTTTTTTTTGGAAAATTTAGGAATTTTGGTTTTTTTTCGATTTCAGAATTTGGAAAGGGAGAATGTTTTGGATTTTTCTCACCGTTCCGGGCTCCTCGTTGTGGTTCCGCGCCAGAGGGAAAAAGGCCCCGAGTTGGTGCCAGCGGCGGCAAAGCTGCTCCGGGCAGCGGCCCCGGCCCCCGCAGATCGATGAACCCGACTGAAATCCATTCAAAAAATTCATGAAAATGAAATTTATTCATTAAAATAATTCAGTTTAATTCAATTCATTCATTAAAATGATCCATTTCAATTAATTCATTCATTAAAATTGGCAAAGCTGCCCCAGGGCAGCGGCCCCGGCCCCTGCAGATCGATGAACCCGACTGAAATCCATTCAAGTAATTAATTAAAATTAAATTTATTCATTGAAATAATTCATTTTAATTAAATTAATTCATTTAAATTGGCAAAGCTGCTCTGGACAGCGGCCCTGGCTCCTGCAGATCGACGCACCTGACTGAAATCCATTCAAAAAATTCAATTCATTCATTAAATTCATTCATTAAAATTCAATTCATTCATTAAAATTGGCAAAGCTGCTCCGGGCAGCGGCCCCGGCCCCCGCAGATCGACGCACCTGACTGCAAACCATTAAACGAATTAATTTTAATTAAATTCATTCATTAAAATAATTCATTTTAATTCAATTCATTCATTAAAATAATTCATTAAAATTAAATTAATTCATTAAAATAATCCATTTCAATTCAATTAATTCATTAGAATTGGCAAAGCTGCTTCAGGGCAGCAGCCCCAGCCCCCGCAGATCGATGCACCTGACTGAAATCCATTAAAGTAATTAGTTAAAATTAAATTTATTCATTGAAATAATTCATTTTAATTAAATTAATTCATTTAAATTGGCAAAGCTGCTCTGGACAGCGGCCCCGGCTCCCGCAGATCGACGCACCTGACTGAAATCCATTCAAATAATTCAATTCATTCATTAAATTCATTCATTAAAATTCAATTCATTCATTAAAATAATTCATTTTAATTAAATTAATTCATTAAAATTGGCAAAGCTGCTCCGGGCAGCAGCCCCAGCCCCCGCAGATCGATGAACCCGACTGAAATCCATTAAAGTAATTAGTTAAAATTAAATTTATTCATTGAAATAATTCATTTTAATTAAATTAATTCATTAGAATTGGCAAAGCTGCTCCGGGCAGCGGCCCCGGCCCCCACAGATCGACGCACCCGACTGAAATCCATTCAAATAATTCAATTCATTCATTAAATTCATTCATTAAAATTCAATTCATTCATTGAAATAATTCATTTTAATTAAATTAATTCATTCAAATTGGCAAAGCAGCTCCGGGCAGCGGCCCCGGCTCCTGCAGATCGATGCACCTGACTGAAATCCATTCAAATAATTCAATTCATTCATTAAAATAATTCATTTCAATTAATTCATTCATTAAAATTGGCAAAGCTGCTCCGGGCAGCGGCCCCGGCCCGCGCAGATCGACCCGCTCGACTGCAAACCATTAAAGAAATTAATTAAAATTAAATTTATTAATTAAAATAATTCATTTTAATTAATTAATTCATTAAAATAATTCATTACAATTAAATTAATTCATTAAACTAATTCATTTTAATTCAATCAATTCATTAAAATTGCCAAAGCTGCTCCGGGCAGCGGCCCCGGCCCCCGCAGATCGACGCACCCGACTGAAATCCATTCAAATAATTAAATTTATTAATTAAAATAATCCATTTCAATTAATTAATTCATTAAAATTGGCAAAGCTGCTCTGGGCAGCGGCCCCGGCCCCCGCAGATCGATGCACCCGACTGAAATCCATTCAAATAATTCAATTCATTCATTAAAATAATTCATTTTAATTCAATCAATTCATTAAAATTAAATTGAAATCTGAACAAAAAAACAATTAAAATTTTAATTAAAAAATAAACGGAATTGAAACTTGAAATGGAAATTGATATTAAAAAAAGATTCCCCCCTTTAATTCTCATTTTTCCACCATTTCCTCGCTCATTTCCCCAACACCTTAACCTCGATCTTCCTGCGGTTTTTTGCACCATTTTTTCCCATTTTTGCCCTTTTTCACCCCAAAACTCAGGTAGGGGATGCCAAAAGATTTCCCCCTTTTAATTCTTATTTTTCCCAAATTTTTTCCCAAATTTTCCCATGTTTTTTCCCAAATATTTCCTAAACTTTTCGCAAACTCTACCAAATTATTGCTAATTTTTTCTACATTCTCCCCAAATTTTTCCTAAATTATTCTGCGATTTTTCAAAAATATTTCCCAGATGTTCCCAAAATTTTCCGTGTTTTCTCCCAAATTTTTCAGCACCTCAGCCCTGATTTTCCTGCCGTTTTTTGCAGCCCTTTTTCCCATTTTTGCCCTTTTTCCCACCAAGATTTCCCCCCTTAAATTCCCATTTTTCCGCCATTTTTCCGCCATTTTCCCTCTCGCTTCTCCGCCACCTTAACCCCGATTTTCCCGGGATTTTTGGCCCCATTTTTTCCCATTTTTTCCCTTTTTCCCCCCAAACTCACGTAGGTGATCCCGACCATGCCCATCCGCAGCAGGTCGGGGATGACCCCCAAAGATTCCCCCTTTTAATTCCCATTTTTCTGCCATTTTTCCGCCATTTTCCCTCTCGTTTCTCCGCCACCTTAACCCCGATTTTCCTGGGATTTTTTGTACCATTTTTTCCCATTTTTGCCCTTTTTCAGCCCAAACTCACGTAGGGGATCCCAACCATGCCCATCCACAGCAGGTCGGGGACAACCCCCAAAGATTCCCCGTTAAATTCCCATTTTTCCCACCATTTTTCCGCCATTTTTCCGCCATTTTTCTGCCATTTTCCCTCTCGTTTCTCCAACACCTTAACCCCGATTTTCCCGGGATTTTTTGCACCATTTTTTCCCATTTTTGCCCTTTTTCAGCCCAAACTCATGTAGGGAATCCCGACCATGCCCATCCACAGCAGGTTGGGGACGACCCCCAAAGATTCCCCCTTAAATTCCCATTTTCCCTCATTTTCCGCCATTTTCCCTCTCGTTTCTCCAACACCTTAACCCCGATTTTCCTGCGGTTTTTTGCATCCTTTTTTCCCATTTTTGCCCTTTTTCAGCCCAAACTCACGTAGGGGATCCCGACCATGCCCATCCACAGCAGGTCGGGGATGACCCCCAAAGATTCCCCCTTAAATTCCCATTTTCCCGCCATTTTTCCACCATTTTCCACCATTTTTCCGCCATTTTCCCTCTCGTTTCTCCAACACCTTAACCCCGATTTTCCCGGGATTTTTTGCACCATTTTTTCCCATTTTTGCCCTTTTTCAGCCCAAACTCACGTAGGGAATCCCGACCATGCCCATCCACAGCAGGTCGGGGATGACCCCCAAAGATTCCCCCCTTAAATTCCCATTTTTCCCACCATTTTTCCGCCATTTTTCCGCCATTTTTTCGCCATTTTCCCTCATTTTCCGCCATTTTCCCTCTCGTTTCTCCAACACCTTAACCCCGATTTTCCTGCGGTTTTTTGCATCCTTTTTTCCCATTTTTGCCCTTTTTCACTCCAAACTCACGTAGGGGATCCCAACCATGCCCATCCACAGCAGGTCGGGGATGACCCCCAAAGATTCCCCTCTTAAATTCCCATTTTTCCCGCCATTTTTCCGCCATTTTCCCTCTCGTTTCTCCGCCACCTTAACCCTGATTTTCCCAGGATTTTTTGTCCCATTTTTTCCCATTTTTGCCCTTTTTCCCCCCAAACTCACGTAGGGGATCCCGACCATGCCCATCCACAGCAGGTCGGGGACGACCCCCAATGATTCCCCCTTAAATTCCCATTTTTCCCACCATTTTTCCGCCATTTTTCCGCCATTTTTCCGCCATTTTCCCTCTCGCTTCTCCAACACCTTAACCCCGATTTTCCCGGGATTTTTTGCCCCATTTTTCCCATTTTTGCCCTTTTTCAGCCCAAACTCACGTAGGGGATCCCAACCATGCCCATCCACAGCAGGTCGGGGATGACCCCCAAAGATTCCCCCCTTAAATTCCCATTTTTCCCGCCATTTTTCCGCCATTTTCCCTCTCGTTTCTCCGCCACCTTAACCCCGATTTTCCCGGGATTTTTTTGCCCCATTTTTTCCCATTTTTGCCCTTTTTCACCCCAAACTCACGTAGGGAATCCCGACCATGCCCATCCACAGCAGGTCGGGGACGACCCCCAATGATTCCCCCTTAAATTCCCATTTTTCCCACCATTTTTCCGCCATTTTTCCGCCATTTTTCCGCCATTTTCCCTCTCATTTCTCCAACATCTTAACCCCGATTTTCCCGGGATTTTTTGCATAATTTTTCCCATTTTTGCCCTTTTTCAGCCCAAACTCACGTAGGGGATCCCGACCATGCCCATCCACAGCAGGTCGGGGACGACCCCCAAAGATTCCCCCCTTAAATTCCCATTTTCCCGCCATTTTTCCACCATTTTCCCTCATTTTCCGCCATTTTCCCTCTCGTTTCTCCAACACCTTAACCATGATTTTCCTGCGGTTTTTTGCATCCTTTTTTCCCATTTTTGCCCTTTTTCAGCCCAAACTCACGTAGGGGATCCCGACCATGCCCATCCACAGCAGGTCGGGGATGACCCCCAAAGATTCCCCCTTAAATTCCCATTTTCCCGCCATTTTTCCACCATTTTCCACCATTTTTCCGCCATTTTCCCTCTCGTTTCTCCAACACCTTAACCCCGATTTTCCCGGGATTTTTTGCCCCATTTTTTCCCATTTTTGCCCTTTTTCAGCCCAAACTCACGTAGGGGATCCCAACCATGCCCATCTGCAGCAGGTCGGGGAAGACCCCCAAAGATTCCCCCTTTTAATTCCCATTTTTCTGCCATTTTTCCGCCATTTTCCGCCATTTTCCCTCTCGTTTCTCCGCCACCTTAACCCCGATTTTCCCGGGATTTTTTTGCCCCATTTTTTCCCATTTTTGCCCTTTTTCAGCCCAAACTCACGTAGGGGATCCCGACCATGCCCATCCACAGCAGGTCGGGGATGGCCTCGCGCAGCCGCTCCCAGGAGGCGGCGCCGGCCCCGCCCCAGCGCCCCCCAAAGCGCCCGGAGCCGGCAAAGGTGGAGCTGGACACCAGCAGGGGGCGCTGCCTGGGGGAAATGCGCTGCAGGGCACTGCGGGATTCAATATAAAATAGAAAATAAATATAAAAATTAACAGAAATATATAAATATTAAATAAATATAATTATATAAATATAAATACAGTTATGTGTATAGATACAGCCCCCCAAAGCGCCTGGAGCTGGACACCAGCAGGGGGCGCTGCCTGGGGGAAATGCGCTGCAGGGCACTGCGGGATTCAATATAAAATAGAAAATAAATTTAAAAATTCAAATAAATATATAAATGTTGAAATAAATATAATTATATAAATATAAATACAGTTATGTGTATAGATACAGCCCCCCAAAGCGCCCGGAGCTGGACACCAGCAGGGGGCGCTGCCTGGGGGAAATGCGCTGCAGGGCACTGGGGGAGTCAATAAAAATAAAAATAAAAATTAAAATAAATATAAATATATAAATATTAAACAAATAAAATTATATAAATATAAATATAAATGTAGTTATGCATATAGATACAGCCCCCCAAAGCGCCCGGAGCTGGACACCAGCAGGGGGCGCTGCCAGGGGGAAATGCGCTGCAGGGCACTGGGGTATTAAATAAAAATAAAAATTAAAATTAAAATAAATATAAATATATAAATATTAAACAAATAAAATTATAGAAATATAAATATAAATATAGTTATGCGTATAGATACAGCCCCCAAAGCGCCCGGAGCTGGACACCAGCAGGGGGCGCTGCCTGGGGGAAATGCGCTGCAGGGCACTGGGGGAGTCAATAAAAATAAAAATTAAAATTAAAATAAATATAAATATATAAATATTAAACAAATAAAATTATAGAAATATAAATATAAATATAGTTATGTGTATAGATACAGCCCCCAAAGCGCCCGGAGCTGGACACCAGCAGGGGGCGCTGCCAGGGGGAAATGCGCTGCAGGGCACTGGGGGATTAAATGTAAAATAGAAAATAAACATAAAAATTAAAATAAATATATAAATGTTAAAATAAATATAATTATATAAATATAAATATAGTTATGTGTATAGATACAGCCCCCCAAAGCGCCCGGAGCTGGACACCAGCAGGGGGCGCTGCCAGGGGGAAATGCGCTGCAGGGCACTGGGGGATTAAATAAAAATAAAAATAAAAATAAAATTTTAAAAAATTTATAAATATATAATTAGGTACATATACGTATACATATAAAATAGAAATATAAAATAGAAATAAAAAAATAGAAATATATATACAGTAAAAATATATAATTCATATATTTATAGATCATTTATTTTTAATAAATAATATTTTAAAATATTATTAATACTACATTGTTTCTATAATATATAATATACTATGTACAATTAATATTACTATATATTATATATTTTGTGTTATATATAATATAAAATATATAACATATATTATATAACATATAATATATAATATATAATATGTAATATGTAATATATAATATATAATATATAATATATAACATATAATATATAATATATAATATATAATATATAATATATAATATATAATATATAACATAAAATATAGCATATAATATATAGCATATAATATATAGCATATAATATATAGCATATAATATATAACATATTAGATATAACATATTAGATATAACATAAATATAACAAAATAAAATAAATACAAATATAGATAAATTTATTGGAGAAAAGATATAAAATACGTAATATTATTAATAGATATACTCACGTAATATTACTTATAAAGTTATGAAATTAATATATCCGCAATAATTTTTATATATATATATATATATATATATATATATAAATAAACCCCTTAAAATATTGGTCACTCAGTGGTCACCGTCATTGGTCAGTGGTCACTCAGTGGTCACTCAGTGGTCAGTGGTCACTGTGGTCACTCAGTGGTCAGTCTCAGTGGTCACTCAGTGGTCACTCATTGGTCACTCAGTGGTCAGTTGGTCACTGTGGTCACTCAGTGGTCACTCAGTGGTCACTCAGTGGTCAGTTGGTCACTGTGGTCACTCAGTGGTCACTCAGTGGTCACTCATTGGTCACTCAGTGGTCACTCACCCGTAGGTGGCCCTGGCCATGCTCTGCCCGTACAGGTTGTGGACATCGTAGTGGTCACTCAGTGGTCAGTGGTCACTGTGGTCACTCAGTGCTCACTCAGTGGTCACTCAGTGGTCAGTGGTCACTGTGGTCACTCAGTGGTCAGTCATTGGTCAGTCATTGGTCACTCATTGGTCACTCAGTGGTCACTCAGTGGTCACTCATTGGTCAGTCAGTGGTCAGTTGGTCACTGTGGTCACTCAGTGGTCACTCAGTGGTCACTCAGCGGTCACTCAGTGGTCACTCAGTGGTCAGTGGTCACTCAGTGGTCACTCAGTGGTCAATGGTCACTGTGGTCACTCAGTGGTCACTCAGTGGTCAGTCATTGGTCACTCAGTGGTCAGTGGTCACTCAGTGGTCACTCAGTGGTCAATGGTCACTGTGGTCACTCAGTGGTCACTCAGTGGTCAGTCATTGGTCACTCAGTGGTCAGTGGTCACTCAGTGGTCAGTCTCAATGGTCAATGGTCACTGTGGTCACTCAGTGGTCACTCATTGGTCACTCAGTGGTCAACGGTCACTGTGGTCACTCAGTGGTCACTCATTGGTCACTCAGTGGTCAGTTGGTCACTCACCCGTAGGTGGCCCTGGCCATGCTCTGCCCGTACAGGTTGTGGACATCGTAGTGGTCACTCAGTGGTCAGTGGTCACTCAGTGGTCACTCAGTGGTCAGTGGTCACTGTGGTCACTCAGTGGTCAGTCATTGGTCAGTCATTGGTCACTCAGTGGTCACTCAGTGGTCACTCAGTGGTCAGTCTCAGTGGTCAATGGTCACTGTGGTCACTCAGTGGTCACTCAGTGGTCAGTTGGTCACTCAGTGGTCACTCGTTGGTCACTCAGTGGTCACTCAGTGGTCAGTGGTCACTCAGTGGTCACTCAGTGGTCAATGGTCACTGTGGTCACTCAGTGGTCACTCAGTGGTCACTCAGTGGTCACTCAGTGGTCAGTTGGTCACTGTGGTCACTCAGTGGTCACTCATTGGTCACTCAGTGGTCAGTTGGTCACTCACCCGTAGGTGGCCCTGGCCATGCTCTGCCCGTACAGGTTGTGGACGTCGTAGTGGTCACTCAGTGGTCACTGTGGTCACTGTGGTCACTCAGTGGTCACTCAGTGGTCAATGGTCACTGTGGTCACTCAGTGGTCACTCATTGGTCACTCAGTGGTCAGTGGTCACTCAGTGGTCACTCAGTGGTCAGTGGTCACTCAGTGGTCAATGGTCACTCAGTGGTCACTCAGTGGTCACTCAGTGGTCACTCAGCGGTCAGTTGGTCACTCACCCGCAGGTGGCCATTGCCACGCTGGGCCCGTACAGGTTGTGGACGTCGTAGTGGTCACTCAGTGGTCACTCAGTGGTCACTGTGGTCACTCAGTGGTCAGTGGTCACTGTGGTCACTCAGTGGTCACTCAGTGGTCACTCATTGGTCACTCAGTGGTCAGTTGGTCACTGTGGTCACTCAGTGGTCACTCAGTGGTCACTCAGTGGTCAGTTGGTCACTGTGGTCACTCAGTGGTCACTCAGTGGTCACTTAGTGGTCAATGGTCACTGTGGTCACTCAGTGGTCACTCAGTGGTCAGTCATTGGTCACTCAGTGGTCAGTGGTCACTCAGTGGTCACTCAGTGGTCAGTTGGTCACTGTGGTCACTCAGTGGTCACTCAGTGGTCACTCATTGGTCAGTGGTCACTCAGTGGTCACTCATTGGTCACTCAGTGGTCACTCAGTGGTCACTCAGTGGTCAATGGTCACTGTGGTCACTCAGTGGTCACTCAGTGGTCACTCAGTGGTCAGTGGTCACTCAGTGGTCACTCAGTGGTCACTCATTGGTCACTCATTGGTCACTCAGTGGTCACTCAGTGGTCACTCAGCGGTCACTCACCCGCAGGTGGCCATTGCCACGCTGGGCCCGTACAGGTTGTGGACGTCGTAGTGGTCACTCAGTGGTCACTCAGTGGTCACTCAGTGGTCAATGGTCACTGTGGTCACTCAGTGGTCACTCAGTGGTCACTCAGTGGTCAATGGTCACTCAGTGGTCACTCAGTGGTCACTCAGTGGTCACTCAGTGGTCACTCAGTGGTCAGTGGTCACTCAGTGGTCATTGGTCACTCAGTGGTCACTCAGTGGTCACTCATTGGTCACTCAGCGGTCAGTTGGTCACTCACCCGCAGGTGGCCATTGCCACGCTGGGCCCGTACAGGTTGTGGACGTCGTAGTGGTCACTCATTGGTCACTCAGTGGTCAGTGGTCACTGTGGTCACTCAGTGGTCACTCAGTGGTCACTCAGTGGTCAGTGGTCACTGTGGTCACTCAGTGGTCACTCAGTGGTCACTCATTGGTCACTCAGCGGTCACTCAGTGGTCACTCAGTGGTCACTCATTGGTCACTCAGCGGTCAGTTGGTCACTGTGGTCACTCAGTGGTCACTGTGGTCACTCAGTGGTCACTCATTGGTCACTCATTGGTCACTCAGTGGTCACTCAGTGGTCACTCAGTGGTCACTCATTGGTCACTCAGTGGTCACTCATTGGTCACTCAGTGGTCACTCAGCGGTCACTCAGCGGTCAGTTGGTCACTGTGGTCACTCAGTGGTCACTCAGTGGTCACTCAGCGGTCAGTTGGTCACTCACCCGCAGGTGGCCATTGCCACGCTGGGCCCGTACAGGTTGTGGACGTCGTAGTGGCGCCCCCAGGCGTGGGCGGCGTCCGGGCAGAGCGACCGACGGAACAGCGGCCGGGCCGACACCGCTGGGGGGGATTAATGAGCTCGTTAATAATCAATTAATGAGCTAATAATTCGTTAATAGCTGTCTAATGAATGAATGAATCATGCAGTTATGTAATTGATTAGTTAACAAACGGGTAATTGGATATTATGGCTCGTGGAATGTCCGGTCGGACACGGCTGGGGGGGGTTAATGAGTTCATTAATAATCAATTAATGAGCTAATAAGTCATTAATAGCTGTCTAATGAATTAATGAATCATGCAGTTATTTAATTGATTAGTTAACAAACGGGTAATTGGATATTATGGCTCGTGGAATGTCCGGTCGGACACGGCTGGGGGGGGTTAATGAGTTCGTTAATAATCAATTAATGAGCTAATAATTCGTTAATAGCTGTCTAATGAATGAATGAATCATGCAGTTATTTAATTGATTAATTAACAAATGGGTAATTGGATATTATGGCTCGTGGAATGTCCGGTCGGACACGGCTGGGGGGGGTTAATGAGCTTATCAGTCATAAATTAATGAGCTAATAATTTATTAATCGTTATCTATTGAATTAATAATTTCTATAATTATTTAATTTATTAATTAGCCAATTTAAAATTGGACATTCTGTATTGTGGAACCGCCGGTCAGCCATGGCTGGGGGTGATTAATCAGCTAATTAGTAATTAATTAATGAGCCAGGCATTTATTAATTGTTATCAAATAAATTAATTAATTCTTTAATTGTTTAATTGACTAATTAGGCAATTGATAATTGGATATTCTGCATTGTGTTCCCCCCCTCATGGCTTGGGGGAGAGGGGGAATTAATGAGCTAATTAACTAATTAATTAATAATCCAATTAATTAATTAATTAATTATCATGCAATTATTTAATTGATTAATTTCCCAAATTAATTAGAATTAAATAATTAGCCTAATATTTAATTATGGCACTTCCTAAATGATTAAAATGAAAATTAAAATTGAAATAAAAATGAAAATGAAATAAAAATAAAAATGGAAATAAAAGATAAAAGAATGCAAATAAAATAAACATGAAAATAAAAAAGAAAATAAACAATAAAAATAGAATTTAAAATAAAAGTAAAAGTAAAATAAAAATAAAAACGAAATAAAAATTGAATATACTAAAAAAGTAAAATAAAATAGAAATTAAATAAACATAAGCATAAAATTTAATAATAAAAACTTAATAATGAAAATAAAAATAAAAATAAAAAATAAAATTAACAAAAGTAAAAGCAATGTAAAAATGAATAAAAATGAACATAGAAATAAAAAAAAATATGAAATAAGGTAAAATGAAAATAAAAATAAAAATAAAATTAAAAAAAAATAAATAAAAATGAAAATAGAGGTAAAAGTAAAATAAAATAAAAATTAAAAACAAAATAAAAATGAAAATAGAAAAAGAAATAAAAAAGATAATTAAATGAAATGAAAAAGGAAATTAAAATAAAAGTAATAAATAACTTAAAATAAAAAAATACATATTGAAAAAAATAAAAATGAAATAAAAATAAAAATGAAAACCAAAAAAATGAAAAAAAGTAAAAATAAAACAAAATAAAAATTTTAAAAAGAAAATGAAAACATCAACATAGAAAAAGAAAAATGTATGAAAACAAAAAATAAAAATAAAAATAAAAATAAAAATAACAAAATAAAAACAAAACAAAAATAAAAATAGTAAAAATAAAATAAAAGGAGAAATAAAAAAACAAAACAAAACAAAAATAAAAACAAAATAAAAATAAAAATAGTAAAAATAAAATAAAAATGACAAAATAAAAATAAAAATACCAAAATAAAAATACTAAAATAAAAATAAAAGTGAAAATAAAAGTAAAAAAAAATTAAAAAAATAACAAAATAAAAAAATAAAAATAAAAATAACAAAGTAAAAATACCAAAATAAAAATAAAAGTAAAAATAAAAGTAAAAATAAAAATAAAAATAAAAATAAAAACAAGAAAATAAAATTAACAAGATAAAAATAAAAATAAAAAGTAAAAATAAAAGTAGAATAAAAATAACAAAATAAAAATAAAAATTAAAAATAAAAATAAAATAAAAACAACAAAATAAAAATAAAATTTAAAAACCAAAATAAAAATAAAAATAACAAAATAAAAATAAAAATAAAATAAAAACATCAAAATAAAACTAAAACTAAAAATAAAAATAAAAATAAAATAACGAAATAAAAATAAAAATAGTAAATATAAAAACAAAAATAAAATAAAATAAAAACAACAAAATAAAAATAAAAATAAAAATAAAAATAAAATAACAAAATAAAAATAAAATAGTAAAAATAAAAACAAAAATAAAATAAAATTAAAAACAACAAAATAAAAATAAAAATAAAAAATAACAAAATAAAAATAAAAATAAAAATAGTAAAAAAAATAAAAACAAAATAAAAATAAAAATAAAGTAACAAAATTAAAATAATAAAATAAAAATAAAAATAAAAAAAAACAAAATAAAAATAACAAAATAAAAATCAAAGTAAAAATCAAAGTAAAAATAAAAAATTAACAAAAGAAAAATAAAATTAAAACCAAAACAAAACAACAAAAATAGAAATAAAAACCAAAAATTACCAACTAAAACTAAAACTAAAACTAAAATAAAAATAAAAAAAAATAACAAACTAAAAATAAAAACAAAACGAACAAAATAAAACTAAAAATAAAAATAAAAATAAAAATAAAAATAAAAATAAAAATAAAATAACGAAATAAAAATAAAAATAGTAAAAATAAAAACAAAAATAAAATAAAATTAAAAACAACAAAATAAAAATAAAAATAAAAATAACAAAATAAAAATAAAAATAAAAATAACAAACTAAAAATAAAAACAAAACGAACAAAATAAAAATAAAAATAAAAATTAAAATAAAATAAAAATAAAAATAAAAATAAAATAACGAAATATAAGTAAAAATAGTAAAAATAAAAACAAAAATTAAATAAAATTAAAAAACAAAATAAAAATAAAAATAAAAATAAAAATAAAAATAAAAAACTAAAAATAAAAACAAAACGAACAAAATAAAAATAAAAATAAAAATAAAAATAAAAATAAAAATAAAAATAAAATAAAAATAAAAATAAAAATAAAAATAAAAATGAAAATAAAACTAAAATAACGAAATAAAAATAAAAATAGTAAAAATAAAAACAAAAATAAAATAAATTTAAAAACAACAAAATAAAAATAAAAATAAAAATAAAAATAAAAATATCAAACTAAAAATAAAAACAAAACGAACAAAATAAAAATAAAAATAAAAATAAAAATAAAATAAAAATAAAAATAAAAATAAAAATAAAAATAAAAATAAAAATAAAAATAAAAATAAAATAACGAAATATAAGTAAAAATAGTAAAAATAAAAACAAAAGTAAAATAAAATTAAAACCAACAAAATAAAAATAAAAATAAAAATAACAAAATAAAAATAAAAATAAAAATAACAAAATAAAAATAAAAATAACAAACTAAAAATAAAAACAAACGAACAAAATAAAAATAAAAATAAAAATAAAAATAAAATAAAAATAAAAATAAAATAAAAATAAAAATAAAACTAAAACTAAAAATAAAAATAAAAATAAAATAACGAAATAAAAATAAAAATAGTAAAAATAAAACCAAAAATAAAATAAAATTAAAAACAACAAAATAAAACTAAAAATAAAAATAACAAAATAAAACTAAAAATAAAAATAAAAAACTAAAAATAAAACTGAAAATAAAACTAAAACTAAAAGTAAAACTAAAACTAAAACTCAAACTAAAATGAGAAATGCAAATGCAAATGCAAACGAGACAATCAAGCGCAGGTGTGGCTGCATGGCAGCGTCGCGGCCGCTCACCGGGGCCGTACGGGGGGAAGTTCCATCGGTTGTCGCCGCAGCCGCGCTCCGAGCCCGGCACGAAGCTCGTGGCGCCGTCCCGCTCCTGAAACCACACGGCTCGCCTTAAACCGCCGCATTTGCATCTCATTTGCATATCATCCGCATATCATTCGAATTCCATTTGAATATCGCAATGAGACGCCCACGTGAAACGGAGAATCCTCGCGGGCGGGTTCGGGTCCGGCGGGCGCACAGCCACGCTCAAATCAGGACTGGAAATTTTAATATAATTTGCATAATATTTGCATATCATTCGAATATCAATTGAATATTTGAATGTTTCACTATTTAACTGGCAATCCTCATGGGGCCGCTCATATCCCGTCAGCACAGAATTCACCTTAAACCGGGCCCGGAAATTTACATGACGTTTGCATATCATTTGCATGTCATTTGCATATTCGAATACGCCAGTATTGAATGGACAAACCCTATGGGGCCGTTCATGTCCTGTAAGCACGAGCCACGCTCCAACCAGGACCGGAATGGGGGTGAAATTTGCATCTAATTTGCATCTGATTTGCATGTTTTGTTATTTTCGTGTCCTGAAATTACAGAACCAGACTCAAAGCCGGGACTGGAAATTTACATCTCATTGGAATATTTGAAACTCATTTGAATATTTCAATACGTAATGGACGATCCTTGCAGGGCCGCTCATGTCCTGAAATCAAAGATCCCAATTTAAACCCAGGACTGGAATAATAGAAAATTTACATCTCATTTGAATATCATTCGAATTCAATTTCCATATTCTTATAATTCATTAACACAGGATCGTTATGTCCTGTAAAATCACAGAATCCAACTAAAGCTGGAACTGGGGCAGTGGAAAATTTGAATATTTAAATATAGTTTGAATAAAACGTGAAGAAAAATGAATGTCATTTGAATCTCATTTGAATATCGTTGAATATCATTCGAGCATTCTCATAATTAGCAAAGAATCCTCGTGGGCTTTCTGTCATGTCCTGAAATCCCAGAATCCCACTAAAAACTGGGATTCGAACAGTGGGAAATTTGCATCTCATTTGCATCTCATTTCTGTTCATGTCCTGAAATTACAGAAGCAGACTCAAAACTGAGACCGGACATTTACATCTCATTTGAATACCACTCAAATATTTGAATATTTCAATATTTAATGGGCACAGAACCACACTGAAACCAGGACTGGAAATTGAAATCTCATTTGAATATCATTTGCATACAACACAAATATTTCAATATTGAATCCTTGGGGGTCCATTCATGTCCTGCAAGAACGGAACCACACTGAAAATCCGGACTGGAATTGTGGAAAAATTTAAATATTTGAATATTTAAAATTCATATGAGTGCATAAATTAGATTGCATTGAATATTTAAATATTTACTATTTAAATAATCAATATTCATTTGAATATTTAATATCTGACGGACAAAACTCGCGCTGTCATTCGTGTCCTGGAAAATCACAAAACCCCAGCGAAAACCAGAACGGAAACAGCGGAATATTAGCATAATTACATCTAATTTGAATATCATTTGAATATAATTAGAGCCTTATTTGAATCTAATTAGAATACGTCGGGCTTTTGTTCAAGTCCAGGAAATCACAAAGCCCCAGTGAAAAGCAGAACTGGAATCGTGCAGATTTGGAATAATTAAAAGGAATTTGAATATAATTTGAATATTATTTTAATATTTGATAATTGATGGAAATCTTGGTTAAGGCTGGGTTAAATCCGGGCTGATTTTGGGGGGAAATTTGGGGTTTTTGGGGAATTTTTGGGGGGAAATTTGGGGATTTTGGGGGCAAATTTGGGGATTTTGGAGTGAAATTTGGGGAATTTTTGGGGTGAAATTTGGGGAATTTTGGGGTGAAATTTGGGGATTTTGGAGTGAAATTTGGGGAATTTTTGGGGTGAAATTTGGGGATTTTTGGGGTGAAATTTGGGGCCAAATTTGAGGATTTTGGGGGGGAAATTTGGGGATTTATGGGGTAAAATTTGGGGATTTTGGGGGGAAATTTGGGGATTTTGGGGGGAAATTTGGGGAATTTTTGGGGGGAAATTTGGGGATTTCGGAGCGAAATTTGGGGAATTTTTGGGGTGAAATTTGGGGATTTTGGGGTGAAATTTGGGGATTTTTGGGGTGAAATTTGGGGATTTTGGAGCGAAATTTGGGGAATTTTTGGGGTGAAATTTAGGGATTTTTGGGGTGAAATTTGGGGCCAAATTTGAGGATTTTGGGGGGGAAATTTGGGGATTTATGGGGCAAAATTTGGGGATTTTGGGGGGAAATTTGGGGATTTTGGGGGAAATTTGGGGAATTTTTGGGGTGAAATTTGGGGATTTTGGAGCGAAATTTGGGGAATTTTTGGGGTGAAATTTAGGGATTTTTGGGGTGAAATTTGGGGCCAAATTTGAGGATTTTGGGGGGGAAATTTGGGGATTTATGGGGCAAAATTTGGGGATTTTGGGGGGAAATTTGGGGATTTTGGGGGAAATTTGGGGATTTTGGAGTGAAATTTGGGGAATTTTTGGGGTGAAATTTGGGGATTTTGGGGGGAAATTTGGGGATTTTGGGGGGAAATTTGGGGAATTTTTGGGGGGAAATTTGGGGATTTTGGGGGCAAATTTGGGGATTTTGGAGTGAAATTTGGGGAATTTTTGGGGGGAAATTTGGGGATTTTGGGGGTGAAATTTGGGGATTTTTGGGGGAGGAAATTTGGGGATTTTGGGGGCAATTTTGGGGATTTTTGGAGGGAATTTTGGGGACTTTTGGGGGGAAATTTGGGGATTTTGGGGGGAATTTTGGGGATTTTTTGGGGAAAATTTGGGGGGGAATTTGGGATTTTGGGGGTGAAATTTGGGGATTTTGGGGGGAAATTTGGGGATTTTGGAGCGAAATTTGGGGAATTTTTGGGGGGAAATTTGGGGATTTTGGAGCGAAATTTGGGGAATTTTTGGGGGGAAATTTGGGGATTTTGGGGGCAAATTTGGGGATTTTGGAGTGAAATTTGGGGATTTTGCAGTGAAATTTGGGGAATTTTTGGGGTGAAATTTGGGGATTTTTGGGGTAAAATTTAGGGATTTTTGGGGTGAAATTTGGGGCCAAATTTGAGGATTTTGGGGGGGAAATTTGGGGATTTTGGGGGGAAATTTGGGGAATTTTTGGGGGGAAATTTGGGGATTTTGGAGTGAAATTTGGGGAATTTTTGGGGTGAAATTTGGGGATTTTTGGGGTAAAATTTAGGGATTTTTGGGGGGAAATTTGGGGATTTTGGAGTGAAATTTGGGGAATTTTTGGGGGGAAATTTGGGGATTTTGGGGGTGAAATTTGGGGATTTTTGGGGAGGAAATTTGGGGATTTTGGGGGCAATTTTGGGGATTTTTGGAGGGAATTTTGGGGACTTTTGGGGGGAAATTTGGGGATTTTGGGGGGAATTTTGGGGATTTTTTGGGGAAAATTTGGGGGGGAATTTGGGATTTTGGGGGTGAAATTTGGGGATTTTGGGGGGAAATTTGGGGATTTTGGAGCGAAATTTGGGGAATTTTTGGGGGGAAATTTGGGGATTTTGGAGCGAAATTTGGGGAATTTTTGGGGGGAAATTTGGGGATTTTGGGGGCAAATTTGGGGATTTTGGAGTGAAATTTGGGGATTTTGCAGTGAAATTTGGGGAATTTTTGGGGTGAAATTTGGGGATTTTTGGGGTAAAATTTAGGGATTTTTGGGGTGAAATTTGGGGCCAAATTTGAGGATTTTGGGGGGGAAATTTGGGGATTTTGGGGGGAAATTTGGGGAATTTTTGGGGGGAAATTTGGGGATTTTGGAGTGAAATTTGGGGAATTTTTGGGGTGAAATTTGGGGATTTTTGGGGTAAAATTTAGGGATTTTTGGGGGGAAATTTGGGGATTTTGGAGTGAAATTTGGGGAATTTTTGGGGGGGAATTTGGGGATTTTTGGGTGAAATTTGGGGATTTTTGGGGTGAAATTTGGGGAATTTTTGGGGTGAAATTTGGGGATTTTTGGGGTAAAATTTAGGGATTTTTGGGGTGAAATTTGGGGCCAAATTTGAGGATTTTGGGGGGGAAATTTGGCGATTTATGGGGCAAAATTTGGGGATTTTGGGGGGAAATTTGGGGATTTTGGGGGCAAATTTGGGGATTTTGGAGTGAAATTTGGGGAATTTTTGGGGGGGGATTTGGGGATTTTGGGGGTGAAATTTGGGGATTTTTGGGGGAGGAAATTTGGGGATTTTGGGGCAATTTTGGGGATTTTTGGAGGGAATTTTGGGGACTTTTAGGGGGAATTTTGGGGATTTTTTGGGGAAATTTGGGGGGGAATTTGGGATTTTGGGGGTGAAATTTGGGGATTTTGGGGGGAAATTTGGGGATTTTGGAGCGAAATTTGGGGAATTTTTGGGGTGAAATTTGGGGATTTTGGAGCGAAATTTGGGGAATTTTTGGGGGGAAATTTGGGGATTTTTGGGGTAAAATTTAGGGATTTTTGGGGTGAAATTTGGGGCCAAATTTGAGGATTTTGGGGGGGAAATTTGGGGATTTATGGGGCAAAATTTGCGGATTTGGGGGGGAAATTTGGGCAATTTTTGGGGGGAATTTGGGGATTTCGGAGCGAAATTTGGGGAATTTTTGGGGTGAAATTTGGGGATTTTGGGGTGAAATTTGGGATTTTTGGGGTGAAATTTGGGGATTTTTGGGGTGAAATTTGGTGCCAAATTTGAGGATTTTGGGGGGGAAATTTGGGGATTTATGGGGCAAAATTTGGGGATTTTGGGGGGAAATTTGGGCAATTTTTGGGGGAAATTTGGGGATTTCGGAGCGAAATTTGGGGAATTTTTGGGGTGAAATTTGGGGATTTTGGGGTGAAATTTGGGGATTTTGGGGTGAAATTTGGGGAATTTTTGGGGGGAAATTTGGGGATTTTGGGGGCAAATTTGGTGATTTTGGAGTGAAATTTGGGGATTTTTGGGGGGGAATTTGGGGATTTTGGGGGTGAAATTTGGGGATTTTTGGGGGGGAAATTTGGGGATTTTGGGGGCAATTTTGGGGATTTTGGAGTGAAATTTGGGATTTTGGGGGGGGAATTTGGGATTTTGGGGGTGAAAATTTGGGGATTTTTGGGGGGGGATATTGGGGATTTTGGGGGCAATTTTGGGGATTTTTGGAGGGAATTTTGGGGACTTTTGGGGGGAAATTTGGGGATTTTGGGGGGAATTTTGGGGATTTTTTGGGGGAAAATTTGGGGGGGGTATTTGGGATTTTGGGGGTGAAATTTGGGATTTTGGGGGGAATTTGGGGATTTTGGAGCGAAATTTGTGGAATTTTGGGGTGAAATTTGGGATTTTGGAGCGAAATTTGGGAATTTTTGGGGGAAATTTGGGGATTTTGGGGGCAAATTTGGGGATATTGGAGTGAAATTTGGGGATTTTTGGGGGGAATTTGGGGATTTTGCAGTGAAATTTGGGAATTTTTGGAGTGAAATTTGGGGATTTCTTGGGGTAAAATTTAGGGATTTTTGGGGTCGAAATTTGGGGCCAAAATTTGAGGATTTTGGGGGGGAAATTGGGATTTTATGGGGCAAAATTTGGGATTTTGGGGGGAAATTTGGGAATTTTGGGGGGAAATTTGGGGATTTTGGGGCAAATTTGGGATTTTGGAGTGAAATTTGGGGAATTTTTGGGGGGAAATTTGGGGGATTTTTGGGGTGAAATTTGGGGATTTTTGGGGTAAAATTTAGGGATTTTTGGGGTGAAATTTGGGGCCAAATTTGAGGATTTTGGGGGGGAAATTTGGCGATTTATGGGGCAAACTTGGGGATTTTCGGGGGAAATTTGGGGGATTTTGGGGGCAAATTTGGGGATTTTGGAGTGAAATTTGGGGAATTTTTGGGGGGGAATTTGGGGATTTTGGGGGTGAAATTTGGGGATTTTGGAGTGAAATTTGGGGAATTTTGGGGTGAAATTTGGGATTTTTGGGGTAAAATTTAAGGATTTTTGGGTGAAATTTGGGGCCAAATTTGAGGATTTTGGGGGGGAAATTTGGGGATTTATGGGGCAAAATTTGGGATTTGGGGGGGAAATTTGGGGATTTTGGGGGGAAATTTGGGGAATTTTTGGGGGGAAATTTGGGGATTTTGGGGGCGAAATTTGGGATTTTGGAGTGAAATTTGGGGAATTTTTGGGGGGGAATTTGGGGATTTTGGGGGTGAAATTTGGGGATTTTTGCGGGGAGGAAATTTGGGGATTTTGGGGCAATTTTGGGGATTTCTGGAGGGAATTTTGGGGACTTTAGGGGGAATTTTGGGGATTTTTTGGGGAAAATTGGGGGGGGAATTTGGGATTTTGGGGGGTGAAACTTTGGGATTTTGGGGGAAATTTGGGGATTTTGGAGCGAAATTTGGGGAATTTTTGGGGTGAAATTTGGGGATTTTGGAGCGAAATTTGGGGAATTTTTGGGGGGAAATTTGGGGATTTTGGGGGGCAAAATTTGGGATTTTGGAGTGAAATTTGGGGATTTTTGGGGTGAAATTTGGGGATTTGGAGTGAAATTTGGGGAATTCTTGGGGTGAATTTGGGGATTTTTGGGGTAAAATTTAGGGATTTTTGGGGGGAAATTTGGGGATTTTGGAGTGAAATTTGGGGAATTTTTGGGGTGAAATTTGGGGATTTTTGGGTGAAATTTGGGGATTTTTGGGGTGAAATTTGGGAATTTTGGGTGAAATTTGGGGATTTTTGGGGTAAAATTTAGGGATTTTTGGGTGAAAATTTTGGGGCCAAATTTGAGGAATTTTGGGGGGAAATTTGGCGATTTATGGGGGCAAAATTTGGGATTTTGGGGCAATTTTGGGATTTTTGGAGGGAATTTTGGGGACTTTGGGGGGAAATTTGGGGATTTTGGGGGGAATTTTGGGGATTTTTTGGGGGAAATTTGGGGTGAATTTGGGGATTTTGGTGGGGAATTTGGGGATTTTGGGGGAAATTTGGGGATTTGGGGGGGAAATTTGGGATTTTGGGATAAAATTTGGGGATTTTAGGGGGAAATTTGGGGATTTATGGGCAAATTTGGGGATTTGGGGGGAAATTTGGGAGTTTTGGTGGGAAATTTGGGGATTTTGCGGGGGGAAAATTGGGGATTTTGGAGGGAATTTTGTGTATTTTTGGGGGGGAAATTTGGGATTTTGGGGGGGAATTTGGGGATTTTGGGGGAAATTTGGGGATTTTTGGGGGAAATTTGGGATTTTGGGGGGGAAATTTGGGGATTTTTGGGTGAAATTTGGGGATTTTGCAGTGAAATTTGGGGAATTTTTGGGGTGAAATTTGGGGATTTTTGGGTAAAATTTAGGGATTTTTGGGTGAAATTTGGGGCCAAATTTGAGGATTTTGGGGGGGAAATTTGGGGATTTATGGGGTCAAAATTTGGGGATTTTGGGGGGAATTTTGGGGAATTTTTGGGGGAAATTTGGGGGGAATTTGGGATTTTGGGGTGAAATTTGGGGATTTTGGGGGGGGAAAATTTGGGGATTTTGGATAAAATTTGGGGATTTTGGGGGGGAAATTTGGGGATTTATGGGGCAAAATTTGGGGATTTGGGGGGGAAATTTGGGGATTTTTGGAGGGAATTTTGGGGACTTTTGGGGGGAAATTTGCAGATTTTTGGGGTGAAATTTGGGGGGAAATTTGGGGATTTTTCGGGGGGAAATTTGGGAAATTTTGGGGGGGAAATTTGGGGATTTTTGGGGTGAAATTTGGGGATTTCGGGGGGAAAATTTGGGGATTTTTGGGGTGAAATTTGGGGGGAAATTTGGGGATTATGGGGGGTGACATTTGGGGAGTTTTGGGGAAATTTGGGGATTTTGGAGGGAATTTTGGGTATTTTGGGGGGGAAATTTGGGGATTTTTGGGGGGAAATTTGGGGATTTTTGGGGTGAAAAAGTGGGATTTGGGGGTGAGAATCAGGGAGATTTTGGGGTGAGAATCAGGAGATTTTGGGGTGAAAAAGTGGGGACTTTGGGTGAGAATCAAGGAGATTTTGGGGTGAAAAGTGGGGATTTTGGGGTGAGAACTGTGAGATTTTGGGGTGATATGGGGGGATTTTGGGGTGACAATTGTGAGATTTTTGGGGTACAAAAGGGGAATTTTGGGGTGAGAATTGGGGGGGTTTGGGGTAGAAAAAGTGGGGATTTTTTGGGTGAGAACTGTGAGATTTCGGGGTGATATTGGGGGGATTTTGGGGTGACAACTGTGAGATTTCGGGGTGAAAAAGTGGGGATTTGGGTGTGAGAATCAGGGAGATTTTGGGGTGACAATTGTGAGATTTTTGGGTACAAAAGGGGAATTTTGGGGTGAGATTGGGGGGGTTTGGGTAGAAAAGTGGGGATTTTTGGGGGTGAGAAAGTGGGGATTTGGGGTGAGAATCAGGGAGATTTCGGGGTGTAAAAGTGGGGATTTTGGGGTGACAATTGTGAGATTTTGGGGTACAAAAGGGGAATTTTGGGGTGAGAATTGGGGGGTTTGGGGTAGAAAAGTGGAATTTCTGGGTGAGAACTGTGAGATTTTGGGGGTGAAAAGTGGGGATTGGGGGTGAGAATCAGGGAGATTTTGGGGTGATATTCAGGGATTTGGGGTGAGAATCAGGGAGATTTCGGGGTGACAATTGTGAGATTTTGGGGCACAAAAAGGGAATTTTGGGGTGAGAATTTGGGGGGGTTTGGGGTAGAAAAGTGGGGATTTTGGGTGAGAATCAGGGAGATTTCGGGTGACAATTGTGAGATTTTGGGGTACAAAAGGGGAATTTTGGGGTGAGAATTGGGGGGGTTTGGGTGAAAAGTGGGAATTTTGGGGTGAGAACTGTGAGATTTCGGGGTGATATTGGGGGGATTTTGGGGTGACAATTGTGAGATTTTGGGGTGTAAAAGTGGGGATTTTGGGTGAGAATCAGGAAGATTTTGGGTGATATTCGGGGATTTTGGGGTGACAATTGTGAGATTTCAGGGTGACAATTGTGAGATTTCGGGGTGAAAAAGTGGGGATTTGGGGTGAGAAATCAGGGAGATTTCGGGGTGACAATTGTGAGATTTTGGGGTACAAAAGGGGAATTTTGGGGTGAGAATCAGGGAGATTTTGGGGTGAAAAAGTGGGGATTTCGGGGTGAGAATCAAGGAGATTTTGGGGTGAAAAGTGGGGGATTTTGGGGTGAGAATCAGGGAGATTTTGGGGTGAGAATCAGGGAGATTTCGGGGTGAAAAAGTGGGGATTTTGGGGTGAGAATCAGGGAGATTCGGGGTGACAATTGTGAGATTTTGGGGCACAAAAAGGGAATTTTGGGGTGAGAATTTGGGGGGTTTGGGGTAGAAAAGTGGGAACTTTTGGGGTGGAAAAGAGGGGATTTGGGGTGAGAATCAGGGAGATTTCGGGGTGGTATTCGGATGATTTTGGGGTGATATTGGGGGGAATTTGGGGTGAGAATCAGGGCGATTTCGGGGTGACAAAGTGAGGATTTTGGGGTGAGAATCAGGGAGATTTCGGGGTGATATTGGGGGATTTTGGGGTGAAAACGTGGGGATTTGGGGCTGAGAATCAGGGAGATTTTGGGGTGATATTCGGGGATTTTGGGGTGAGAATCAGGGAGATTTTGGGGTGACAATTGTGAGATTTTGGGGTGAAAAAGTGGGGATTTGGGGGTGAGAATTGGGAGGTTTTGGTGTGAGAATTGGGGGGGTTTTGGGGTAGAAAAGTGGAATTTATGGGCTGAGAACTGTGAGATTTTGGGGTGTAAAAGTGGGGATTTGGGGGTGAGAATCAGGGAGATTTCGGGGTGAGAATCAGGGAGATTTTGGGGTGTAAAAAGTGGGGATTTTTGGGGTGAGAATCAGGGAGATTTTGGGGTGATATTCGGGGATTTTGGGGTGAGAATCAGGGAGATTTCGGGGTGACAATTGTGAGATTTGGGGCACAAAAAGGGAATTTTGGGGTGAGAATTGGGGGGGGTTTGGGGTAGAAAAGTGGGAATTTTTTGGGGTGGAAAAGTGGGGATTTGGGGGTGAGAATCAGGGAGATTTTGGGGTGATATTCAGGGATTTTGGGGTGAGAATCAGGGCGATTTCGGGGTGGTATTCGGAGATTTTGGGGTGGAAAAGTGGGGATTTTGGGGTGAGCATCAGGGAGATTTCGGGGTGATATTCGGGGATTTTGGGGTGAGAATCAGGGAGATTTCGGGGTGAGAATTGTGAGATTTTGGGGTACAAAAGGGGAATTTTGGGGTGAGAATTGGGGGGTTTGGGGTAGAAAAGTGGGGATTTTGGGGTGAGAACTGTGAGATTTTGGGGTGATATTGGGGGGATTTTGGGGTGACAATTGTGAGATTTTGGGTGTAAAAGTGGGGATTTGGGGTGAGAATCAGGGAGATTTCGGGGTGATATTCGGGGATTTTGGGGTGAGAATCGGGGAGATTTCGGGTGACAATTGGGAGATTTCGGGGTGAAAAAGTGGGGATTTTGGGGTGAGAATCAGGGAGATTTCAGGGTGACAATTGTGAGATTTTGGGGTGATATTCGGGGATTTTGGGGTGAGAATCAGGGAGATTTCGGGGTGACAATTGTGAGATTTTGGGGCACAAAAAGGGAATTTTGGGGTGAGAATTTGGGGGGGTTTGGGGTAGAAAAGTGGGAATTTTTGGGGTGAGAAAGTGGGGATTTGGGGGTGAGAATCAGGGAGATTCGGGGTGACAATTGTGAGATTTCGGGGCGAAAAAGTGGGATTTTGGGGTGAGAATCAGGGAGATTTTAGGGTGATATTCGGCGATTTTGGGGTGAGAAAGTGGGGATTTTGGGGTGAGAATCAGGGCGATTTTGGGGTGATATTCGGGATTTTGGGGTGAGAATCAGGGAGATTTTGGGGTGAGAATCAGGGCGATTTCGGGGTGACAATTGTGAGATTTCGGGGTGATATTCGGGGATTTGGGGGTGAGAACCAGGGCGATTTCGGGTGACAATTGTGAGATTTTTGGGGTACAAAAGGGGACTTTTGGGTGAGAATCAGGGAGATTTTGGGGTGGTATTCGGATATTTTGGGGTGGAAAAGTGGGGATTTTGGGGTGAGAATCAGGGCGATTTCGGGGTGATATTCGGGGATTTTGGGGTGAGAATCAGGGAGATTTCGGGGTGAGAATCAGGGCAATTTCGGGGTGACAATTGTGAGATTTCGGGGCGAAAAAGTGGGGATTTTGGGTGAGAATCAGGGTGATTTTGGGTGATATTCGGGATTTTGGGGTGAGAATCAGGGCGATTTTGGGGTGAGAATCAGGGCGATTTCGGGTGATATTCGGGGATTTTGGGGTGTAAAAGTGGGGATTTTGGGGTGAGAATCAGGGCGATTTCGGGGTGAAAATTGTGAGATTTCGGGGTGATATTCGGGATTTTGGGGTGAGAATCAGGGAGATTTTGGGGTGAGAATCAGGGCGATTTCGGGGTGAAAATTGTGAGATTTCGGGGTGATATTCGGGATTTTGGGGTGAGAATCAGGGCGATTTCGGGGGTGACAATTGTGAGATTTTGGGGTACAAAAGGGGACTTTTGGGGTGAGAACCAGGGCGATTTCGGGGTGATATTCGGGGATTTTGGGGTACAAAAGGGAATTTTGGCTCTCACGAGGCAGAGGCCGTCGAAGGGGGGCGCTGTGCCCGAAGCGCTGCAGCTCCTGCTGCCACCAGCGCCGGCAGGGGGCGCTGCTGAAATCCGGGAACCGCGCCCGGCCCGCCCGAGCCTGGGGAACAACGGTAATTAATTCATTAATTAGTTCATTAATTAGGTAATTAACTGATCAACCCCACTCGGAGTTAATGCAGCGCCGGCAGGGGGCGCTGCTGAAATCCGGGAACCGCGCCCGGGCCCGCCCGAGCCTGGGGAACAACGGTAATTAATTCATTAATTAGTTCATTAATTAGGTAATTAACTGATCAAACCCCACTCGGAGTTAATGCAGCGCCGGCAGGGGGCGCTGCTGAAATCCGGGAACCGCGCCCGGCCCGCCCGAGCCTGGGGAACAACGGGCAATTAATTCATTAATTAGTTCATTAATTAGGTAATTAACTGATCAACCCCACTCGGAGTTAATGCAGCGCCGGCAGGGGGCGCTGCTGAAATCCGGGAACCGCGCCCGGCCCGCCGGAGCCTGGGGAACAACGGTAATTAGTGCGTTAATTAGTGCGTTAATTAACCAATGAACCCCTGAAATCCGGGAACCGCGCCCGGCCCGCCCGAGCCTGGGGAACGGCGTTAATTAGTGCGTTAATTAGTGCGTTAATTAACCATGAACCCCTGAAATCCGGGAACCGCGCCCGGCCCGCCCGAGCCTGGGGGGGAACGGCGTTAATTAGTGCGTTAATTAGTGCGTTAATTAACCAATGAACCCCTGAAATCCGGGAACCGCGCCCGGCCCGCCCGAGCCTGGGGAACGGCGTTAATTAGTGCGTTAATTAGTGCGTTAATTAACCAATGAACCCCTGAAATCCGGAACCGCGCCCGGCCCGCCCGAGCCTGGGAAACACCGCTAATTAGTTCATTAATTAGTGCGTTAATTAGGTAATTAACCAATGAGCCCCTGAAATCCGGGAACCAGCGCCGGCCCGGCCGAGCCTGGGAAACACCGCTAATTAATTCATTAATTAGTGCGTTAATTAGGTAATTAACCAATGAGCCCCTGAAATCCGCCGGCCGAGCCTGGGAAACACCGCTAATTAGCTCATTAATTAGTGCGTTAATTAGGTAATTAACCATGAGCCGCTGAAATCCGCCCGGCCGAGCCTGGGAAACACCGCCTAATTAGTTCATTAATTAGTGCGTTAATTAGGTAATTAACCAATGAGCCCCTGAAATCCGGGGAACCGCGACCCGGCCCGGCCTAGCCTGGGGAAACCCCGCTAATTAATTCATTAATTAGTGCGTTAATTAATTAATAATTAGGTAATTAACCGATTAACCCTACTCAGAGTTAATGGCTTGTAATTAATTCCCTCTCCCACCATTACTGGCGATATTAATTATTAAAGTCCCTTTCTTATTAGCATCAAAGCTATTAATTATCCCTCCAATTAACATCAGGGGCTATTAATTAGTTAATTAAACTCTCCACTCGGAGCTTGGAATTACTTAATTAACTCTCTTGCTTATTAGCATCTGGGGTTTATAAATTAATCCCGTCTCCAATTAGTATCTGGGGCTATTAATTAATCCCCTCTCCAATTAACAGTAGGGGCTATTAATTAATTCCCTCTCCAATTATCTCCAAGGGCTATTAATTAATTCCCTCTCCAATTCATATGTAAGGCAATTAATTAATTAATCCCTTCTCCAATTAGTATCTGGGGCTATTAATTAATCCCCTCTCCAATTAACAGTAGGGGCTATTAATTAATCCCATCTCCAATTAACAGTAGGGGCTATTAATTAATTCCCTCTTCCAATTATCTCCAAGGGCTATTAATTAATTCCCTCTCCAATTCATATGTAAGGCAATTAATTAATTAATTCCCTCTCCTAATAATAAGGCTATTAAATTTAATTAAGTCTTAATGAATTATTGGTGTTATTAAAAGGACTTTTAATTTAAATTTAATTAAATTTAATTTACTTAATATAATTTAATGCTGTTTAATTAATATATAATATTATACTAATAATTGTAAATATAATAAAATATTAATTAATACAGTATTAGCATATAATAAATTACTAAAAATTAATATCAAATAATTAATAATAACATAAACGATAATTAATATAATATTAATCATAGTAGTAATTCAATACTTATAATATAATGGCATTAATTAATCATTGATTAGTTAGTGGTATTAATTAATCATGCAATTAATTATTATTTCCCCTTCACAATCAACACCAGGAGCAATTAATTTCTCCTGCAATCAACCCCTTAAGGATGACTTAATTAATTAATGACTCGCCTGCCCAATTAAGGGTGTGACACCATCGGACTCATTAACCCCTCCCCGAGGTCATTAATTCGTTAATTAATTAATGACTCACCTGCCCAATTCAAGGAGTGACACCATCGGACTCATTAACCCCCCAGAGATCATTAATTCGTTAATTAATTAATGACTCACCTGCCCAGCTAATGGGGTGACCCCATCAGACTTGTTAACGCCCCAGAGATCATTAATTCGTTAATTAATTAATGACTTACCTGCCCAATTAATGGGGTGACCCCATCAGACTCGTTAAGCCCCCAGAGGTCATTAATTAGTTAATTAATTGATTAATTACCTGCCCAATTAGTGAGGTGACACCATCAGACTCATTAACCCCTCCCGAGATCATTAATTCATTAATTAATTAATTATTACCTGCCCAATTAATGAAGTGATGCCGTCGGACTCGTTAACCCCTCCCTGAGATCATTAATTAGCTAATTAATTGATTAATTACCTACTCAATTAGCGGGGTGACCCCGTCCGACTCATTAACCCCTCCTTGAGTTCATTATTTCATTAATTAATGATTAATTACCTGCCCAATTAGTGTTGTGTCCCCATCAGGCTGTTGACCCTCCAAGATCATTACTTTGTTAATTAATTAATTAATGACTTACCTGCCCAATTAATGGGGTGACACTACTGGACCCCAGAGGTCATTAATTCATTAATTAATGATGAATTACCTGCCCAATTAGCGGGGTGAGCCCGTCGGACTCATTAATTCATTAATGAGTCATTAATTACCTGGCCAATTAGCGGGGTGACCCCCGTCGGGCTCATTATTTCATTAATGAGTCATTAATTACCTGGCCAATTAGCGGGGTGACCCCGTCGGACTCATTAGTTCATTAATGAGTCATTAATTACCTGCCCAATTAGCGGGTGACCCCATCGGGCTCATTATTTCATTAATGAGTCATTAATTACCTGCCCAATTAGTGGGGTGACCCCGTCGGACTCATTAGTTCATTAATGAGTCATTAATTACCTGCCCAATTAGCGGGTGAGCCCGTCAGACTCATGAATCCATGAATGAGTCATTAATTACCTGCCCAATTAGCGGTGTGAGCCCGTCAGACTCGTTAACCCACACCACGGCCCGGCTCCCTCTCCGAAGGTTCCGTAGGGGCTCCTGACTTAATCATTAATTAATGATGAATTACCTGGCCAATTAGTGGTGTAACGCTGTCTGGCTCATGAATCCATTAATGAGTCATTAATTACCTGCCCAATTAGCGGTGTGAGCCCGTCAGACTCATTAACCCACACCGCGGCCCGGCTCCCTCTCCGGAAGGTTCCGGAGGGGCTCCCGAGTGAATGAATGATTAATGAATGATTAATGAATGATTAATGAATGATTAATGAATGATTAATGAGTCATTAATTACCTGGCCAATTAGTGGAGTAACCCATCAGACTCATTAACCCACACCGCGGCCCGGCTCCCTCTCCGGAAGGTTCCGTAGGGGCTCCCGAGTGAATGAATGATTAATGAATGATTAATGAATGATTAATTAATGATTAATGAATGATTAATTAATGATTAATTACCTGCCCAATTAGTGGAGTAACCCCATCAGACTCGTTAACCCACACCGCGGCCCGGCTCCCTCTCCGGAAGGTTCCATAGGGGCTCCCGAGTCAATAAATCATTAATGAATCATTAATGAGTAATTATTACCTGCCTAATTAGCAGGGTGACCCCATCGGGCTCATGAATCCATTAATGAGTCATTAATTACCTGCCCAATTAGCGGTGTGAGCCCGTCAGACTCGTTAACCCACACCGCGGCCCGGCTCCTCTCCGGAAGGTTCCGTAGGGGCTCCCGACTTAATCAATCATTAATTAATGATTAATGAATGATTGATTACCTGCCCAATTAGCAGGGTGAGCCCATCAGACTCATGAATCCATTAATGAGTCATTAATTACCTGCCCAATTAGCGGTGTAACCCCGTCAGACTCATTAACCCACACCGCGGCCCGGCTCCCTCTCCGGAAGGTTCCGGAGGGGCTCCCGACTTAATCAATCATTAATTAATGATGAATTACCTGGCCAATCAGTGGGGTGACCCTGTCTGGCTCATGAATCCATTAATGAGTCATTAATTACCTGCCAATTAGCGGTGTGAGCCCGTCAGACTCGTTAACCCACGCCCCGGCCTGGCTCCCTCTCCGGAAGGTTCTGTAGGGGCTCCCAACTTAATCAATCATTAATTAATGATGAATTACCTGGCCAATTAGTGGTGTAACGCTGTCTGGCTCATGAATCCATTAATGAGTCATTAATTACCTGCCCAATTAGTGGAGTAACCCCATCAGACTCGTTAACCCACACCGCGGCCCGGCTCCCTCTCCGGAAGGTTCCGTAGGGGCTCCCGACTTAATCAATCATTAATGAATCATTCATTATTAGCGGGTGACCCATCAGACTCATGAATCCATTAATGACTCATTAATTACCTGCCCAATTAGCGGTGTGAGCCCGTCGGACTTGTTAACCCACACCGCGGCCCGGCTCCTCTCCCGGAAGGTTCCGTAGGGGCTCCCGAGTGAATGAATGATTAATTAATGATTAATGAATGATTAATTAATGATTAATTACCTGGCCAATTAGCGGTGTAACCCCATCAGACTCATTAACCCACACCGCGGCCCGGCTCCCTCTCCGGAAGGTTCCGTAGGGGCTCCCGAGTGAATGAATGATTAATGAATGATTAATGAATGATTAATGAATGATTAATGAATGATTAATGAGTCATTAATTACCTGCCCAATTAGTGGAGTAACCCCATCAGACTCGTTAACCCACACCGCGGCCCGGCTCCCTCTCCGGAGGTTCCGTAGGGGCTCCCAGGTGAATGAATGATTAATTAATGATTAATGAATGATTAATTAATGATTAATTACCTGCCCAATTAGCGGTGTAACCCCATCAGACTCATTAACCCACACCGCGGCCCGGCTCCCTCTCCGGAAGGTTCCGTAGCTGCTCCCGTCCGACAGCGGCCCCTCCCCGATGGCGGCGTCCTGGGAACGACAAAAATTCCACCAAAATTCACAAATTTCGCTTTTTCAAATTTTTAATTGAAATTTTGAATTAAAAAAAAAAATTTGAAAAAAAAAAAAAAAAAAAAGAAAAAAAATTAAAATTTCGGTCCTGAAAAATTGGTGGAAAAAAAATCGCGAATTTGGAGGTTTTTAAACACGAAAAAAAGGGGGAAATACAAAGAAAAAATTCAATATTTTCATGGTGAAAAGGTGAAAAAAATCCACAAATTTTTGTGGTTTTTTTACCTCAAAATAATCGCGAATTTTGCCTTTTTTTAACACAAAAAAAAAGGGGGAAAATACAAAAAAAAATTCAATATTTTCACACCCAAAAAAGTGAAAAAATCCCCAAATTTTTGTGGTTTTTCCCTCAAAATAATTGCGAATTTTGCCTTTTTTTAACACCAAAAAAAGGGGAAAATACAAAAAAAATTCAATATTTTCACACCCAAAAAAGTGAAAAAAAATCCCCAAATTTTTGTGGTTTTTCACCTCAAAAAAATCGCGAATTTTGCCTTTTTTAAACACCAAAAAAAGGGGAAAATACAAAAAAAATTCAATATATTCATGGCCGAAAAGGTGAAAAAATCCCCAAATTTTTGTGGTTTTTCACTCAAAAAATCGCGAATTTTGCCTTTTTAACCACCAAAAAAAGGGGAAAATACAAAAAAAAAAATTCAATTTTCACGGCCAAAAAGGTGAAAAAATCCCCAAATTTTTGTGGTTTTTCCCTCAAAATAATCGCGAATTTTGCCTTTTTTTAACACAAAAAAAAAGGGGAAAATACAAAAAAAATTTCAATATTTTCACACCCAAAAAAGTGAAAAAATCCCCAAATTTTTGTGGTTTTTTACCTCAAAAAAATTGTGAATTTTGCTGTTTTTAACCACCAAAAAAAGGGGGAAAATACAAAAAAAATTCAACATTTTCATGCCCAAAAAGGTGAAAAAATCCCCAAATTTTTGTGGTTTTACCTCAAAAAAAATCGTGAAATTTGCATTTTTTAACCACCAAAAAAAGGGGAAAATACAAAAAATATTCAATATTTTCATGCCCGAAAAGGTGAAAAAATCCCCAAATTTTTGTGGCTTTTTACCTCAAAAAAATCGCGAATTTTGCCTTTTTTAAACACCAAAAAAAGGGGGAAAATACAAAAAAAATTCAACATTTTCATGCCCAAAAAGGTGAAAAAATCCCCAAATTTTGTGGTTTTTCACCTCAAAAAAATCGCGAATTTTGCCTTTTTTAACCACCAAAAAAAGGGGGAAAATACAAAAAAAATTCAATATTTTCACACCCAAAAAGGTGAAAAAATCCACAAATTTTTGTGGTTTTTTCCCTAAAAAAATTTGTGAATTTTGCCATTTTTAAACACGAAAAGAAGGGGTAAAATAGAAAAAAAATTCAATATTTTATGTACTGAAAAGGTGAAAAAATCCCAAATTTTTGTGGTTTTTTACCTCAAAAAAATCGCGAATTTTGCGATTTTTAACCACCAAAAAAAGGGGGAAATACAAAAAAAATTCAATATTTTCATGCACGAAAAGGTGAAAAAATCCCCAAATTTTTGTGGTTTTTTCCCTAAAAAAATTGTGAATTTTGCCATTTTTAAACACGAAAAAAAGGGGGAAAATACAAAAAAATTCAATATTTTCACGCCCAAAAAGATGAAAAAATCCCAAATTTTTGTGTTTTTTTTACCTCAAAAAAAATCGTGAATTTTGCGATTTTTAACCATCAAAAAAAGGGGGAAAATACAAAAAAATAATTCAATATTTTCATGCCCAAAAAGGTGAAAAAATTCCCAAATTTTTGTGGTTTTTACCTCAAAAAAAAATCGCGAATTTTGCATTTTTTAAACACGAAAAAAAGGGGGAAAATACAAAAAAAATTCAATATTTTCATGGTAAAAAGGTGAAAAAATCCACAAATTTTTGTGGTTTTTTACCTCAAAAAAATCGCGAATTTTGCCTTTTTTAACCACCAAAAAAAGGGGGAAAATACAAAAAAAATTCAATATTTTCATGCACGAAAAGGTGAAAAACTCCCAAATTTTTGTGGTTTTTTCTCTAAAAAAATCGTGAATTTTGGCATTTTTAACCACCAAAAAAAGGGGGAAATACAAAAAAAATTCAATATTTTCATGCACGAAAAGGTGAAAAAATCCCAAATTTTTGTGGTTTTTTACCTCAAAAAAATCGCGAATTTTGCCTTTTTTAACCACCAAAAAAAGGGGGAAAATACAAAAAAAATTCAATATTTTCACGTCAAAAAGGTGAAAAAATCCCCAAATTTTTGTGGTTTTTCACCTCAAAAAAATCGCGAATTTTGCCTTTTTTAAACACCAAAAAAAGGGGAAAATACAAAAAAAATTCAATATTTTCATGCCCAAAAAGGTGAAAAAATCCACAAATTTTTGTGGTTTTTCACCTCAAAAAAATTGCGAATTTTGCCTTTTTTAAAACCAAAAAAAGGGGGAAAATACAAAAAAAAACATTCAATTTTCACGGCCAAAAAGGCGAAAAAATCCCCAAATTTTATTTTGAGATTTTTTGTTTAACGCTATTATTTGTGAGAAAAAAATTGGAATTTTTTCAATGGAAAAATGCCAAAATTTGGAGATTTTTTTTTTCTCGCTATTATTTGAGGGAAAAAACCGGCAAAAATTGGAATTTTTTGAATGGAAAAATGCCAAAATTTTGAGATTTTTTAAAATTTTTCCGCTATTTTTTGTGGAAAAAAATTGGAATTTTTTGAATGGAAAATGCCAAAATTTTGAGATTTTTTTTTTGTTTTTTCTCTCGCTATTATTTCAGGGAAAAAAACCAGCAAAAATTGGAATTTCTTGATGGAAAAATGCCAAAATTTTGAGATTTTTTTTTATTTTTCTTCGCTATTATTTGAGGAAAAAAAAGGGGCAAAAATTGGAATTTTTGGAATGGAAAAATGCCAAAATTTTGAGATTTTTGGGGTTTTTTGCTTTTATTTTAGGAAAAAACCCGGCAAAAATTGGACTTTTTTGAATGGAAAAATGCCAAACTTTTGAATTTTTTTTTTTTTCGCTATTATTTCTGGGAAAAAAATTGGAATTTTTTGAATGGAAAAATGCCAAATTTTGAGATTTTTTTTTTTTCCCGCTATTATTAGTGGGAATAAAATTGGAATTTTTTCAATGGAAAAACGCCAAAATTTTGATTTTTTTTTCGCTATCATTTGTGGGAAAAAAAATTGGAATTTTTTGAATAGAAAAATGCCAAAATTTTGAGATTTTTTTTTTTCTCGCTATTATTTGAGGGAAAAAACCAGCAAAAATTGGAATTTTTTGAATGGAAAAATGCCAAAATTTTGAGATTTTTTTTGTTTTCCCGCTATTATTAGGGTGGGAATATAAAATTGGAATTTTTTCAATGGAAAAATGCCAAAATTTGGAGATTTTTTTTTCCCCCGCTATTATTTGAGGGAAAAACCCCGGCAAAAATGGGAATTTTTGAATGGAAAAATGCCAAAATTTTGAGGGTTTTTTTTTTTCTCGCTATTATTTGAGGGAAAAAAAATGGCAAAAATTGGAATTTTTTGACATGGAAAAATGCCAAAATTTTGAGAATTTTTTTTTTTGTTATTATTTGTGGGAAAAAAAATTGGAATTTTTTGAATGGAAAAATGCCAAATTTTGGAGATTTTTTTTTATTTTCTCGCTATTATTTGAGGGAAAAAACCGGCAAAAATTGGAATTTTTTGAATGGAAAAATGCCAAAATTTTGAGGGTTTTTTTTTTTTTTTTCCACTATTATTTCTGGGAAAAAAAATTGGAATTTTTTGAATGGAAAAATGCCAAAATTTTGAGGTTTTTTTTTTTTTTCCACTATTATTTCTGGGAAAAAAATTGGAATTTTTTGACTGGAAAAATGCCAAAATTTGAGAGGTTTTTTTATATTTTTTCGCTATTATTTGTGGGAAAAAAAATTGGAATTGTTTGAATGGAAAAATGCCAAAATTTTGAGATTTTTTTTTTTCCCGCTATTATTAGTGGGAATAAAAATTGGAATTTTTTGAATGGAAAAATGCCAAATTTGGAGATTTTTTTTTTTCCCGCTATTATTTGAGGGGAAAAAAACCAGCAAAAATTGGAATTTTTTGAATGGAAAAATGCCAAATTTGGAGATTTAAGTTTAGAAGAGATTTTTTAAATTTTTCCGCTATTATTTGTGGGAAAAAAATTGGAATTTTTTGAATGGAAAAATGCGAAAATTTTGAGGTGGTTTTTTTTTTTTCCGCTATTATTTCTGGGACAAAAATTGGAATTTTTTGAATGGAAAAACGCCAAAATTTTTGGAGATTTTTTTTTATTTTCTCGCTATTATTTGAGGGAAAAAAAACGGGCAAAAATTGGAATTTTTTGAATGGAAAAATGCCAAAATTTTGAGAATTTTTTTTTTTTGTTATTATTTGTGGGAAAAAAAATTGGAATTTTTTGAATGGAAAAATGCCAAAATTTTGAGATTTTTTTATTTCCGCTATTATTTCTGGGAAAAAAATTGGAATTTTTTGAATGGAAAAATGCCAAAATTTTGAGGTTTTTTTTTTTTTTCCCCACTATATTTCTGGGAAAAAATTGGAATTTTTTGAATAGAAAAATGCCAAAATTTTGAGATTTTTTTGTTTTTCTGCTATTATTTCTGGGAAAAAAATTGGAATTTTTTGAATGGAAAAATGCCAAATTTTGGAGATTTTTTTTTATTTTCTCGCTATTATTTGAGGGAAAAAACCGGCAAAAAATTGGAATTTTTTGAATGGAAAAATGCCAAAATTTTGAGTTGGTTTTTTTTTTTCCGCTATTATTTCTGGGAAAAAAATTGGAATTTTTTGAATGGAAAAATGCGAAATTTTGAGTTTTTTTATTTTTTCCCACTATTACTTGTAGGGAAAAATTTGGAATTTTTTGAATGGAAAAACGCCAAAATTTTGATTTTTTTTTCGCTATCATTTGTGGGAAAAAAAATTGGAATTTTTTGAATGGAAAAATGCCAAAATTTTGAGTTTTTTTTTTTTTTTCCCACTATTATTTCTGGGAAAAAAAATGGAATTTATTTGAATAGAAAAATGCCAAAATTTTGAGGTTTTTTTTTTTTTTTCCCGCTATTATTTCTGGGAAAAAAATGGAATTTTTTGAATGGAAAAAAGCCAAAATTTTGAGGTTTTTTTTTTTTTCGCTATGTATTTGTGGGAAAAAAATTGGAATTTTTTGAATGGAAAAATGTCAAAATTTTGAGGGTTTTTTTTTTTTTCCCACTATTATTTCTGGGAAAAAATTTGGAATTTTTTGAATGGAAAAATGCCAAAATTTTGAGATTTTTTTTTGTTTTTTCTCGCTATTATTAGTGGGAATAAAAATTGGAATTTTTTCAATGGAAAAATGCCAAAATTTTGAGATTTTTTTTTTTTCTCGCTATTATTTGAGGGAAAAAAAACGGCAAAAATGGGGAATTTTTTGAATGGAAAAATGCCAAAATTTTGAGATTTTTTTTTTTTCCCGCTATTATTTCATGGGAAAAAAAAATGGAATTTTTTGAATGGAAAAATGCGAAAATTTTGAGGGTTTTTTTTTTTTCTCCGCTATTATTTGAGGGAAAAAACCAGCAAAAATTGGAATTTTTTGAATGGAAAAATGCCAAAATTTTGAGGTGTTTTTTTTTTTTTTTCCCACTATTATTTCTGGGAAAAAAAATGGAATTTTTTGAATGGAAAAATGCCAAAATTTTGAGATTTTTTTTATTTTCTCGCTATTATTTGAGGGAAAAAACGGCAAAAATTGGAATTTTTTGAATGGAAAAATGCCAAAATTTGGAGATTTTTTTTTTCTTTTTTCCGCTATTTTTTGTGGAAAACAATAGGAAATTTTTTGAATGGAAAAATGCCAAAATTTGGAGATTTTTTTTTTCTCGCTATTTATTTGAGGGAAAAAAAACGGCAAAAATTGGAATTTTTTGAATGGAAAAATGCCAAAATTTTGAGGGTTTTTTTTTTTTTTTTCCACTAATATTTCTGGGAAAAAAAATTGGAATTTTTTGAATGGAAAAATGCCAAAATTTTGAGGTTTTTTTATATTTTTTCGCTATTATTTGTGGGAAAAAAATTGAATTTTTTGAATGGAAAAATGCCAAAATTTTGAGTTTTTTTTTTTTTTCCCGCTATTATTTGAGGGAAAAAAATTGGAATTTTTTGAATGGAAAAATGCCAAAATTTTGAGATTTTTTTTTGTTTTTTCTCGCTATTATTAGTGGGAATAAAAATTGGAATTTTTTCAATGGAAAAATGCCAAAATTTGGAGTTTTTTTTTTTTTTCTCGCTATTATTTCAGGGAAAAAAAACCAGCAAAAATTGGAATTTCTTGATGGAAAAATGCCAAAATTTTGAGATTTTTTTTTATTTTTCTTCGCTATTATTTGAGGGAAAAAAAAGGGCAAAAATTGGAATTTTTGGAATGGAAAAATGCCAAAATTTTGAGATTTTTGGGGTTTTTTTGCTTTTATTTTAGGAAAAAACCCGGCAAAAATTGGAATTTTTTGAATGGAAAAATGCCAAACTTTTGAATTTTTTTTTTTTCGCTATTATTTCTGGGAAAAAAATTGGAATTTTTTGAATAGAAAAATGCCAAAATTTTGAGATTTTTTTTTTTTCTCGCTATTATTTGAGGGAAAAAAACCGCAAAATTGGCATTTTTT
>JAYKTQ010000232.1:0-129841 GCA_036010785.1 Ammospiza maritima maritima
AGCACCAACTACTCCAGGCCCATCAGGGCAGAGGCCCAAAAGTGCACAAGGCACAACATTTCTGGGCAGCATCCAGTGCCCGTGGCTGGGGGCACAGAGCCTTACATTCTCCAAGTATGGCAGGAGTTGCTCGGCCAGCTTCAGGGCGGTGGCACTGGGTATCTTGATGTTTTCCATCTGGAGCATGTGTACGAGCACAGGGAGGATGATGGCGACCGTCGCTACATCTGCATGCGCCATCTGCTCCAGCAGCTGTTGACAGAGGCCGCGTATTCCTCCACCCTGTGTGCAAGAGCAGGCCGTGCTGTGAAGCCGAGGACAGCCGCAGCACCAACAGCTGCTTGGGGCACTCGGGCAGCTGAAGCGAGAGGCAGGAGAGCTGGGAGCAGCTGCCTCGGCTGCCAAAGGCCAGCCAAGGCCAAAGGTCTGCGTTGCCCAGCCCCACGCTGTCAACGCGGCTTCAGACACTGCCCCTTCTCACCAGCGAGGGCTCCTTGCTGAGCTCCACGTGGCCTCTGAGCTCTGGGTGCAGCCTGTCCCTGCTCTCGCTCGGCAGGTGCCTGGACACAACCGACAGGGCACTGGCACTGTGCTTGTTCAAGTGCAGACCCTGCAGGGCAGTGACAGCCTCCAGCCTGCCCTCAGCCACTGCCCTGACTGAGTCTGCTGCACGCTCCGGGGAGGCCGAGGTGACATCAGGCTCTGCCCGCAGCTCGGCCGTGCCCTCGGTTGTTGCGGCGCTGGTGTTTCTGCGCCGAAGGCCCAGGAACCTCCACAGTATCTGCAACAGAAGGAAGGAAGGGCGGGAAGAGAGGGACGTTCCATGGCCTGCTCCAAGCGCAGCGATGGGCCGAGCAGTGCCAGCAGGCCCAGGCCAGGTGGGCATGGCCACACGTACCTTCGCTGCTGTGTGGAAGCGGCCGCGAGTGGGGTCCTGCTCTTGTGTCCCATCCTTGCCTACATCTGGCAAAGAGCAAATGCAGCCAGAGCTGAGGGGCTGCGGGAGAGGCCGGAGAACACAGCCCAGCCCTGCACGGCCCAGGCAGAGACAGGCCCCGGCTGCCCAGGGGATGGAGCACGGCCTGGGGGGCAGCCCCAGCCCCTCTTACGTCCTGTCTGCGGGGACGTCCACAGGGGCAGGGATGGGATGGGGCCAGGCCGGCCGCAGGCACCAGCCCTGCGGCCAGGCTCTGCCACTCACCGTCCTGCACTGGCTGCAACTTCTCTGGCTCTGCCGGCTGCTGCGCTGGGGAGGCTGCAGGGCCTTTGGTTTTCTTCCCCTTAAGCACCCGGAAGAGGCTGAGCACTCTGCCTGCCATCCTGCTTTCTGACCTGGGAAAAGCTCTGAGTCAGGGAGTCCTGCAGTCTGGCCGCAAGGCCAGCCGCAGGAGTAACGCCTTGCAAGAGCTGTGGTTCAGCGACGAAAGAGCCGGCTGTGTGGGGCTCCTCACAGCACAGCTCTGGCACGTCCTGTCCCGTGATGTGCACCGAGCACTGTGGCGTTGCTTCGTCACCACCAGCACCCACCTCACCACGTGTCACAAAGGGTCCTGTTCCATTCCGTTCCATGGTAACCGTGCGCCGTGTCAGCAAGGGCCCTTGGACACGCTGCTCTGGAGCCACCCCAACCCCACCCCAAATGCCTCTGTTTGGAAGAAATCCATTGCCCCAAGTGTCTAAGACAGCCCGGGACACACTAAGCCCAGCCAAGTGCTCAGGGGAGGACTCTCCACAGTGCCAGGCCAGCACAGCCCAGCTCGCTGCTGGCTCTGGAGCAGAGCAGCTTCCAGCAAGCACGGGGCAAACGCATCTTGCCAAGTGTTAAAACACACCAGATAGGGGAAGTGGCATGAATGTGTGCATCAGGGCCTTTGAATTCACAGCTCCCCAAGAGAGCTTTGGGGCACTCAGCTGGACAAACAGGATCCGGCTCCGACCTGTGCTCAAAGGTGGGCAACAAACCCTGCCGCAGGTGCTTGGCTTGGTCTCTGCAGGCCCAGGCAGATGCCAAAGCTGCTCTTCACATCCTTCCCCTGAGCCTCAGCCAAGTGCAAGGACTGAAGGAAACACAGGAAGTCAAATGGAGACACTTGCACCTGTCTCACAGGGGGCTCCTGGGGAAGCAGTTTCCTTGGGAATCAAGCCCCTCTCTTCCAAGGGCACTTCCCCAAATGTGTACAGTTCCTGGGCAACACCAACCCACCTTTAAGTGCGGGGTGCGGAGGTTCATGGACATCACACCATAACCAATATGATCCAGTGAAGCTAAATTTATTATTCCTAAAAAGACTCTATTTATAATAAATCTCTACTGTCCACGTGTCTCTAGCTAATACATGATTAGTTAATCCTAGCTCTTCACACATGTAAAATAGAATGCTGATTGGATCATCTAATTTTTCACACGTCTTGCTGGGGTTGTATGGCCCACCCATGGCTCACTTTCCCAAGCTTGCTGACAAACTTGCTGAGTCCTGCTGACTCTTCTTCTTGCATCTTTTCCAAGGATATACCGACCCCATTTCTGAATATGTCCATAATTCATTCTTTGTGAACGTGTTCATTGTCCATTATTAAAAGCAGGCTGGATTGTGCATCGGCTGAATATGGCCATTGTCTTGCAAAAACTCCTCCACCTGCAAAATACCTTCAACAGTTGCCCACTTTTGTTTTTTGCACAAGCCAGACTGATTTAAAAGCACGGTCAATTACTTTTTGCACACAGCGTAGTAAGCAAGGCACTATTAGCAGAATTGAAAAAAGAATGAAATACAAAGCCAATAATATTTAAAGTTATTTATTAATTACACAGCCAAGAATACCTAATGCCAAAGCATACTAAGTCCTTGAGCCAGCCTCTTATTCCCCAGGATTTTAGGCACTCATCAAAAGAATTCTAAACAACTGTCAACTTTATCGTGTTCTCTTTAAGCAATGACACTTTCTTGTCAATAGATTCAGAGTGCTCAGAGAGATTCATCCCTTCAAAATCTTCACACCCATCTCCCTGTGCTAGCAACAGAAACTCCATAACATCCTGTAACACAGCGTGGCGTATGCTGCCTACATCAGTGGTAAGCTCATTCAGTACTTCAGATGTAAGTTAATTTGTTTGTCTGTCCAACAAGCCAATCGTTTGAATTGTGTAAGGGCCTGTGATGAAGCTACTGCTGGTGTAAAAAGTGATGCCAGTATAACCAAAGGCATATTCTACAATTCTACATTATCCTTACAGTCTGAGCCTAATAGATGCACACTACCTTTTGGACCTTGGAATTTGTGCCTGATGTCAAGCATCTGTTGAATGCTAGGGGCAAACAGTGTCAATTTCCCAAAACAGCACAGTCCTCCTCATGCTTTCTGAGGAATCGCACGCTAAGCTTTATCTCCACAAATGAGAAAATCTCCAGGAGGTGACATCCTTGCAGATTTTGGTCTTAGGGATACAGCCCATGTCCAATTAGGCACAGTATGCCGTGGTATTTTGTAATACCGGGAAGAAACAGGAGATATCCAAGTGCTATCATGGCCGGGTTTTCCTGATTTCTCCCTCATCAGCTCTTTACCCCTGTGGTACTCATAGAACAAACAAAACTTTCCTGGGTGCTGATCCCAAAATATCCAATTCCTGTGGTCACTGACTTGTAGTATTTAAACCTTGAGCAATTGTAAATGCCTGAACTCCTACAGGATTTCTAGAGATGCTTTGTTTTTCACACCAAATTTCTGTGATCATCCCATTTTGATTAGTACACCAATTTGAACAGGCCTTATTTAAGTTGCCATAAATTTGAGCTCTGGTCCAATTTCCAAATTCTTCCATTGAGTCTAAAGGAATTCCAATTAAACAGGTGCCAAATGGATCCAAAGGCGGAGCTAGTGATAGGCAGAAAGATTCTTGCCTTGTTCTGTTAGCCTATGTAACCCTCATGTTAGCTCGCTGCTCTGTTTTGTATACCCCCTGTGTTTCCTTAATCACTCCACTAAGCAACATTGTTAATATTTGCCAGACTGGTGCCATTGTTGCCCTTGTTGTCCATCATGCCTGCACTTTGCTCAAACTGCTTTAGCTTGTTCTCACTCCAAATCTCTCAAGTGATGTGTTTGTGGTATTGCTATTCTTACTCTACATTTTGTAGCTATTATCTTGCTCTCTAGCACAATTTGGTTTACTACTGCAATTAAAGCAAGTTTAAACTGCAATCACAGTAACAATCTTTGCTTATCTATTTCTATCAAAGATACATCTTGGAGAAAACTCTGATATCTTCTTGAGTTACGCCTTAAAAGTTTAGCTAATGCCATTCTCGGGGTAAATACTGTTAAGTGTGCAAGAGCAGTTGTTGCATATTAGTTTAATAGGCCTAAATTTTTGCTTTTGCCAAAGCGGTCATTAAAAGAAACAAAGGGGAACAAGATCTGCTCGTCATTATGATGAGAACTGTAGAAGTGATTTCATGCCTTGGAAGGCTGCAAACAGGCTTTGTTTTTACCCCAACTGACTTCAGCAATGCATTGAAACTATTAGATCAGGTTGGATGTTGGCTGAGTAAACAAACTAATGCCACATCCACTGCAATCAGTGACATGTTGACCGATGTTAATAGTGTTAGACATGCTACCCTTCAAAATAGAGCAGCAATTGATTTTTGTTTACTGGCACAAGGCCACGGTTGTGAGGAATTTGAAGGATTGTGTTGTATGAACCTGTCAGATCATTCTGAATCCACCCACAAAAGCATACCAAACCTGAAAGATTTGACAGCCCAAATTAAAGAAGATGGTGGGTCCTGGTTAGATGATTTGTTCCAAGGATGGAGCTTTGCACCTTGGCTAAGGGAACTTTGCAAGACAGGTCTCTATGTATTGGGTGTTTTGGTAGTGATATTAATAGGAATACCTTGCATATTTCAGTGTGTGTGACGCATGATGAACAAAACTGTCCAAGAAATTTTTATCATACAAGAGAGAGAGGTAGGAAATGGATTGACAGAGAGTTCTTGAAATCTCACGGAGATGGTGGATGAAGGTATAGAAATGGAGGAAGGTTTTGAGTTAAGACCCTGGAACAGACGAGACTTTTTTGGAACAATGACTTGTAACTATTGTCAGGCGTAATTTATGCCCTTTCCACTGACTGGACCTTCACAGCATTAGATTGCTGTGTTGTAACATAGCAATGCTTAGTTCCAGCAAGAACATGCTTTAAGCAGAGAATAAACAAAAAATATTAGAGTAAGAGTACAAAATAAATGACAAGTAATGAATGACACGATTGGGAAGGTTTCTTTTTGGGTGCACAGAGAGGGGCAATTGTGGGAATCCTTAAAATGAGAGGGTTTTGGGAAAGCTGCAAAAGGCAGGCCTTAGATACAGCAGAATTGTGAGCGGAGCTAAAGCAACAGTCATGAGATAGGTCAGCAGAAAAATTATTTAAACTGTAGAAAAAGCAAGGGCAAATCGAACAATAGGCCTGTGAAATAATGCTTGTCTGAATAGCTCTCTAAGCTGCAGAAAGTTTATCTAGCAAGATATTAGGAAGCTTAAAGCTTAAAAATGGAGCTCTTTGCCTTGTGTCTTACAATGAAGTATTGTATCTGAAATAAGCAAGCATTGTTTTAACCAAACATACGTGTGGTTATGGTGATTGGATAGAACTTCTGTCAGTATGCTTTTGCTTTGTGTGATTGGTCAAGAAACTTATAAAGAAAATTGTAACGTATGTTTTTTGGCCTGCTGCCTGGATTTTGAGCTGCTAGCATCTTCCCATTAGCATAATCATGTAATGAATGAGACTGATGCTGAAAAATAAACAGCTCGAGGCCCTTTCCATAGCAGCCCCGTCTCGTTCGCATCTGTAAATAGCCCCCGGCCGGTGTCACCCTTCAGCATGCTCAGCATGACCTTGAACTCCATGGTGCTGTGCCACTGAAGCAGCAGGACAGGTACCTTTGCAGCCTGAGCTGCCCTTGTTCCTCTCTGCCCGTGCACAGAACACAGCGTGGAAGAGAACGGCAGCAGGGCGCTGCGTGTCCCCGCGCTCAGGATTTGTGCCGCTTCAGCTCCATGGACACATGGGTAAAGTGACAAATGTAAACTGTTTATTAGGGAAGGCAAAGTGAAGGGTGAACTGGGAGGCAAAAAAGGGGATGGGCAGGGCAGGGCTGGAGGGAGGGAGAAGGGGAGGGAGGGAGGGAGGGAGGGAGGGAGAGGAGGGAGGAGGGGAGGGAGGGGGGGGGAGGGAGAGGAGGGAGGAGGGGAGGGAGGGGGGGGAGGGAGGGAGGGGAGGGAGGAGGGGAGGGAGGCAGGGGGGTAGAATGTCAAGGCGCTCCTGGAGCTTCCCACAGGCTCAGCTGTGACCAAGAAGAGCTGTGCCTGGAGTTCCAGCTGGTCCCCTGTGCTCTGCAGGTGGTCTCATCTTCACTGGGAAATGGGGGTTGATGAAGGACACAGGTTCTTCTGGTCCTGCAGACCAAGTTCGGCAGCTCTTGCCTCGAAGTTCAGCTGGATAAATTTGTTGATGAAGGAGGGGCACTCATATTCCCTCAGGGCTTGAAGGGCTGGAAAAAAGAAGCACAGGGCCACGGTTAGAGGCCGGATTGCGGGAATCCAGGGTAATGCTCCTGCCAGGGCCATCCCAGCCGGCTCCTGCTATGGCCAGAAGGGAGGCGGAGACAAGGGCTCGGGCCGGAAGGTGCTGGCCTCGGCCCCCACACGTGTGCCTGAAAGCTCTCCGGGCTCTGCCCCCGCCGCCCCTCATCCGTCCGCACAGGGAGCAGAGCCCTCGGCAGCCCGGGCAGGGATTGTAACTCCGGAGCCGGGATTTGTAGCTGCCCCTGACGGCCCCCAGTGGCACCCGCGCGGCTGCCCCCACTCACCCTGACTGAGGACCTGGAGCTCCTCCTTCTGGCCCATCATGAGCACTCCAGCGACCCCTGGCAAGACAGAGCCCGTGGCGGCGCCAGGAGGCACAGCTGCCCGATACAGGGGCTGCCAGCCCTGCAGCCACACATACCCTCCGGGGACATGGAGGGGCGTGGGGCTGCTGGCTCACCGATCAACCTGACGGCCGCCTGTCGCAGGCGCTTCTGTGGGCTCTGCAGGAAGGGCAGGGCCCAGCGCAGGTGCTCGGCCGCTCGGCTCTCGTCGTCAAGCAGCTGCGGGGAGGACCGACGGGGAAGGCTTGATGCGGGCTCTGGCCCTCGGCCGGGCGCTCCCTGCGCCCAGCAGCGGCCGAGCTGGCCCGCACGGGCCAGGGCAGGGGCACAGCTGCCAGCCGCAGCACGGGAGGCAGGAGGCTTCTCCAGCCCGCAGCTGGGGCTCCCTGGCTGTCCTTACCAGGTGCTCGGCGAACTTCATCCGCTGCTGCTTCGTCAGCAGCTCCTCCAGGTCCCTCCTCCTCTGGAAGCGGGCTGCACAAAGCAGGGCTTGGAAAGAGGCCTGGAGAGCAGCAGAGAGCCGCAGGTGGCACCAGAGCCCAGGGCACAGGACCCGCATGCCTGTGCCAAGGCCAGGGAAGGCCGGAGCCTGCAAGCTGCCAGGGCAGGAGGCAGCCCAGCTCCTTGCCAGGGATGCAGCAGCGTCACACAAAACCTGACCTTTGCCACACGCCAGTTGTCATCGTGCCAGTGCAAGAAGAGAGGGAGCAGGCTCTGGCTCACAATTCTCATGAGAGGCTTTTCCCCCTCTTCGTCTACCAGCTCCATCACTTTGCTGAAGAGCCGAATGGAGAGCAGCTGCGCCTGGCTGTCGTCCTGGAGGAAAGGAAGAGACCTCAGCACCAACTACTCCAGGCCCATCAGGGCAGAGGCCCAAAAGTGCACAAGGCACAACATTTCTGGGCAGCATCCAGTGCCCGTGGCTGGGGGCACAGAGCCTTACATTCTCCAAGTATGGCAGGAGTTGCTCGGCCAGCTTCAGGGCGGTGGCACTGGGTATCTTGATGTTTTCCATCTGGAGCATGTGTACGAGCACAGGGAGGATGATGGCGACCGTCGCTACATCTGCATGCGCCATCTGCTCCAGCAGCTGTTGACAGAGGCCGCGTATTCCTCCACCCTGTGTGCAAGAGCAGGCCGTGCTGTGAAGCCGAGGACAGCCGCAGCACCAACAGCTGCTTGGGGCACTCGGGCAGCTGAAGCGAGAGGCAGGAGAGCTGGGAGCAGCTGCCTCGGCTGCCAAAGGCCAGCCAAGGCCAAAGGTCTGCGTTGCCCAGCCCCACGCTGTCAACGCGGCTTCAGACACTGCCCCTTCTCACCAGCGAGGGCTCCTTGCTGAGCTCCACGTGGCCTCTGAGCTCTGGGTGCAGCCTGTCCCTGCTCTCGCTCGGCAGGTGCCTGGACACAACCGACAGGGCACTGGCACTGTGCTTGTTCAAGTGCAGACCCTGCAGGGCAGTGACAGCCTCCAGCCTGCCCTCAGCCACTGCCCTGACTGAGTCTGCTGCACGCTCCGGGGAGGCCGAGGTGACATCAGGCTCTGCCCGCAGCTCGGCCGTGCCCTCGGTTGTTGCGGCGCTGGTGTTTCTGCGCCGAAGGCCCAGGAACCTCCACAGTATCTGCAACAGAAGGAAGGAAGGGCGGGAAGAGAGGGACGTTCCATGGCCTGCTCCAAGCGCAGCGATGGGCCGAGCAGTGCCAGCAGGCCCAGGCCAGGTGGGCATGGCCACACGTACCTTCGCTGCTGTGTGGAAGCGGCCGCGAGTGGGGTCCTGCTCTTGTGTCCCATCCTTGCCTACATCTGGCAAAGAGCAAATGCAGCCAGAGCTGAGGGGCTGCGGGAGAGGCCGGAGAACACAGCCCAGCCCTGCACGGCCCAGGCAGAGACAGGCCCCGGCTGCCCAGGGGATGGAGCACGGCCTGGGGGGCAGCCCCAGCCCCTCTTACGTCCTGTCTGCGGGGACGTCCACAGGGGCAGGGATGGGATGGGGCCAGGCCGGCCGCAGGCACCAGCCCTGCGGCCAGGCTCTGCCACTCACCGTCCTGCACTGGCTGCAACTTCTCTGGCTCTGCCGGCTGCTGCGCTGGGGAGGCTGCAGGGCCTTTGGTTTTCTTCCCCTTAAGCACCCGGAAGAGGCTGAGCACTCTGCCTGCCATCCTGCTTTCTGACCTGGGAAAAGCTCTGAGTCAGGGAGTCCTGCAGTCTGGCCGCAAGGCCAGCCGCAGGAGTAACGCCTTGCAAGAGCTGTGGTTCAGCGACGAAAGAGCCGGCTGTGTGGGGCTCCTCACAGCACAGCTCTGGCACGTCCTGTCCCGTGATGTGCACCGAGCACTGTGGCGTTGCTTCGTCACCACCAGCACCCACCTCACCACGTGTCACAAAGGGTCCTGTTCCATTCCGTTCCATGGTAACCGTGCGCCGTGTCAGCAAGGGCCCTTGGACACGCTGCTCTGGAGCCACCCCAACCCCACCCCAAATGCCTCTGTTTGGAAGAAATCCATTGCCCCAAGTGTCTAAGACAGCCCGGGACACACTAAGCCCAGCCAAGTGCTCAGGGGAGGACTCTCCACAGTGCCAGGCCAGCACAGCCCAGCTCGCTGCTGGCTCTGGAGCAGAGCAGCTTCCAGCAAGCACGGGGCAAACGCATCTTGCCAAGTGTTAAAACACACCAGATAGGGGAAGTGGCATGAATGTGTGCATCAGGGCCTTTGAATTCACAGCTCCCCAAGAGAGCTTTGGGGCACTCAGCTGGACAAACAGGATCCGGCTCCGACCTGTGCTCAAAGGTGGGCAACAAACCCTGCCGCAGGTGCTTGGCTTGGTCTCTGCAGGCCCAGGCAGATGCCAAAGCTGCTCTTCACATCCTTCCCCTGAGCCTCAGCCAAGTGCAAGGACTGAAGGAAACACAGGAAGTCAAATGGAGACACTTGCACCTGTCTCACAGGGGGCTCCTGGGGAAGCAGTTTCCTTGGGAATCAAGCCCCTCTCTTCCAAGGGCACTTCCCCAAATGTGTACAGTTCCTGGGCAACACCAACCCACCTTTAAGTGCGGGGTGCGGAGGTTCATGGACATCACACCATAACCAATATGATCCAGTGAAGCTAAATTTATTATTCCTAAAAAGACTCTATTTATAATAAATCTCTACTGTCCACGTGTCTCTAGCTAATACATGATTAGTTAATCCTAGCTCTTCACACATGTAAAATAGAATGCTGATTGGATCATCTAATTTTTCACACGTCTTGCTGGGGTTGTATGGCCCACCCATGGCTCACTTTCCCAAGCTTGCTGACAAACTTGCTGAGTCCTGCTGACTCTTCTTCTTGCATCTTTTCCAAGGATATACCGACCCCATTTCTGAATATGTCCATAATTCATTCTTTGTGAACGTGTTCATTGTCCATTATTAAAAGCAGGCTGGATTGTGCATCGGCTGAATATGGCCATTGTCTTGCAAAAACTCCTCCACCTGCAAAATACCTTCAACAGTTGCCCACTTTTGTTTTTTGCACAAGCCAGACTGATTTAAAAGCACGGTCAATTACTTTTTGCACACAGCGTAGTAAGCAAGGCACTATTAGCAGAATTGAAAAAAGAATGAAATACAAAGCCAATAATATTTAAAGTTATTTATTAATTACACAGCCAAGAATACCTAATGCCAAAGCATACTAAGTCCTTGAGCCAGCCTCTTATTCCCCAGGATTTTAGGCACTCATCAAAAGAATTCTAAACAACTGTCAACTTTATCGTGTTCTCTTTAAGCAATGACACTTTCTTGTCAATAGATTCAGAGTGCTCAGAGAGATTCATCCCTTCAAAATCTTCACACCCATCTCCCTGTGCTAGCAACAGAAACTCCATAACATCCTGTAACACAGCGTGGCGTATGCTGCCTACATCAGTGGTAAGCTCATTCAGTACTTCAGATGTAAGTTAATTTGTTTGTCTGTCCAACAAGCCAATCGTTTGAATTGTGTAAGGGCCTGTGATGAAGCTACTGCTGGTGTAAAAAGTGATGCCAGTATAACCAAAGGCATATTCTACAATTCTACATTATCCTTACAGTCTGAGCCTAATAGATGCACACTACCTTTTGGACCTTGGAATTTGTGCCTGATGTCAAGCATCTGTTGAATGCTAGGGGCAAACAGTGTCAATTTCCCAAAACAGCACAGTCCTCCTCATGCTTTCTGAGGAATCGCACGCTAAGCTTTATCTCCACAAATGAGAAAATCTCCAGGAGGTGACATCCTTGCAGATTTTGGTCTTAGGGATACAGCCCATGTCCAATTAGGCACAGTATGCCGTGGTATTTTGTAATACCGGGAAGAAACAGGAGATATCCAAGTGCTATCATGGCCGGGTTTTCCTGATTTCTCCCTCATCAGCTCTTTACCCCTGTGGTACTCATAGAACAAACAAAACTTTCCTGGGTGCTGATCCCAAAATATCCAATTCCTGTGGTCACTGACTTGTAGTATTTAAACCTTGAGCAATTGTAAATGCCTGAACTCCTACAGGATTTCTAGAGATGCTTTGTTTTTCACACCAAATTTCTGTGATCATCCCATTTTGATTAGTACACCAATTTGAACAGGCCTTATTTAAGTTGCCATAAATTTGAGCTCTGGTCCAATTTCCAAATTCTTCCATTGAGTCTAAAGGAATTCCAATTAAACAGGTGCCAAATGGATCCAAAGGCGGAGCTAGTGATAGGCAGAAAGATTCTTGCCTTGTTCTGTTAGCCTATGTAACCCTCATGTTAGCTCGCTGCTCTGTTTTGTATACCCCCTGTGTTTCCTTAATCACTCCACTAAGCAACATTGTTAATATTTGCCAGACTGGTGCCATTGTTGCCCTTGTTGTCCATCATGCCTGCACTTTGCTCAAACTGCTTTAGCTTGTTCTCACTCCAAATCTCTCAAGTGATGTGTTTGTGGTATTGCTATTCTTACTCTACATTTTGTAGCTATTATCTTGCTCTCTAGCACAATTTGGTTTACTACTGCAATTAAAGCAAGTTTAAACTGCAATCACAGTAACAATCTTTGCTTATCTATTTCTATCAAAGATACATCTTGGAGAAAACTCTGATATCTTCTTGAGTTACGCCTTAAAAGTTTAGCTAATGCCATTCTCGGGGTAAATACTGTTAAGTGTGCAAGAGCAGTTGTTGCATATTAGTTTAATAGGCCTAAATTTTTGCTTTTGCCAAAGCGGTCATTAAAAGAAACAAAGGGGAACAAGATCTGCTCGTCATTATGATGAGAACTGTAGAAGTGATTTCATGCCTTGGAAGGCTGCAAACAGGCTTTGTTTTTACCCCAACTGACTTCAGCAATGCATTGAAACTATTAGATCAGGTTGGATGTTGGCTGAGTAAACAAACTAATGCCACATCCACTGCAATCAGTGACATGTTGACCGATGTTAATAGTGTTAGACATGCTACCCTTCAAAATAGAGCAGCAATTGATTTTTGTTTACTGGCACAAGGCCACGGTTGTGAGGAATTTGAAGGATTGTGTTGTATGAACCTGTCAGATCATTCTGAATCCACCCACAAAAGCATACCAAACCTGAAAGATTTGACAGCCCAAATTAAAGAAGATGGTGGGTCCTGGTTAGATGATTTGTTCCAAGGATGGAGCTTTGCACCTTGGCTAAGGGAACTTTGCAAGACAGGTCTCTATGTATTGGGTGTTTTGGTAGTGATATTAATAGGAATACCTTGCATATTTCAGTGTGTGTGACGCATGATGAACAAAACTGTCCAAGAAATTTTTATCATACAAGAGAGAGAGGTAGGAAATGGATTGACAGAGAGTTCTTGAAATCTCACGGAGATGGTGGATGAAGGTATAGAAATGGAGGAAGGTTTTGAGTTAAGACCCTGGAACAGACGAGACTTTTTTGGAACAATGACTTGTAACTATTGTCAGGCGTAATTTATGCCCTTTCCACTGACTGGACCTTCACAGCATTAGATTGCTGTGTTGTAACATAGCAATGCTTAGTTCCAGCAAGAACATGCTTTAAGCAGAGAATAAACAAAAAATATTAGAGTAAGAGTACAAAATAAATGACAAGTAATGAATGACACGATTGGGAAGGTTTCTTTTTGGGTGCACAGAGAGGGGCAATTGTGGGAATCCTTAAAATGAGAGGGTTTTGGGAAAGCTGCAAAAGGCAGGCCTTAGATACAGCAGAATTGTGAGCGGAGCTAAAGCAACAGTCATGAGATAGGTCAGCAGAAAAATTATTTAAACTGTAGAAAAAGCAAGGGCAAATCGAACAATAGGCCTGTGAAATAATGCTTGTCTGAATAGCTCTCTAAGCTGCAGAAAGTTTATCTAGCAAGATATTAGGAAGCTTAAAGCTTAAAAATGGAGCTCTTTGCCTTGTGTCTTACAATGAAGTATTGTATCTGAAATAAGCAAGCATTGTTTTAACCAAACATACGTGTGGTTATGGTGATTGGATAGAACTTCTGTCAGTATGCTTTTGCTTTGTGTGATTGGTCAAGAAACTTATAAAGAAAATTGTAACGTATGTTTTTTGGCCTGCTGCCTGGATTTTGAGCTGCTAGCATCTTCCCATTAGCATAATCATGTAATGAATGAGACTGATGCTGAAAAATAAACAGCTCGAGGCCCTTTCCATAGCAGCCCCGTCTCGTTCGCATCTGTAAATAGCCCCCGGCCGGTGTCACCCTTCAGCATGCTCAGCATGACCTTGAACTCCATGGTGCTGTGCCACTGAAGCAGCAGGACAGGTACCTTTGCAGCCTGAGCTGCCCTTGTTCCTCTCTGCCCGTGCACAGAACACAGCGTGGAAGAGAACGGCAGCAGGGCGCTGCGTGTCCCCGCGCTCAGGATTTGTGCCGCTTCAGCTCCATGGACACATGGGTAAAGTGACAAATGTAAACTGTTTATTAGGGAAGGCAAAGTGAAGGGTGAACTGGGAGGCAAAAAAGGGGATGGGCAGGGCAGGGCTGGAGGGAGGGAGAAGGGGAGGGAGGGAGGGAGGGAGGGAGGGAGAGGAGGGAGGAGGGGAGGGAGGGGGGGGGAGGGAGAGGAGGGAGGAGGGGAGGGAGGGGGGGGAGGGAGGGAGGGGAGGGAGGAGGGGAGGGAGGCAGGGGGGTAGAATGTCAAGGCGCTCCTGGAGCTTCCCACAGGCTCAGCTGTGACCAAGAAGAGCTGTGCCTGGAGTTCCAGCTGGTCCCCTGTGCTCTGCAGGTGGTCTCATCTTCACTGGGAAATGGGGGTTGATGAAGGACACAGGTTCTTCTGGTCCTGCAGACCAAGTTCGGCAGCTCTTGCCTCGAAGTTCAGCTGGATAAATTTGTTGATGAAGGAGGGGCACTCATATTCCCTCAGGGCTTGAAGGGCTGGAAAAAAGAAGCACAGGGCCACGGTTAGAGGCCGGATTGCGGGAATCCAGGGTAATGCTCCTGCCAGGGCCATCCCAGCCGGCTCCTGCTATGGCCAGAAGGGAGGCGGAGACAAGGGCTCGGGCCGGAAGGTGCTGGCCTCGGCCCCCACACGTGTGCCTGAAAGCTCTCCGGGCTCTGCCCCCGCCGCCCCTCATCCGTCCGCACAGGGAGCAGAGCCCTCGGCAGCCCGGGCAGGGATTGTAACTCCGGAGCCGGGATTTGTAGCTGCCCCTGACGGCCCCCAGTGGCACCCGCGCGGCTGCCCCCACTCACCCTGACTGAGGACCTGGAGCTCCTCCTTCTGGCCCATCATGAGCACTCCAGCGACCCCTGGCAAGACAGAGCCCGTGGCGGCGCCAGGAGGCACAGCTGCCCGATACAGGGGCTGCCAGCCCTGCAGCCACACATACCCTCCGGGGACATGGAGGGGCGTGGGGCTGCTGGCTCACCGATCAACCTGACGGCCGCCTGTCGCAGGCGCTTCTGTGGGCTCTGCAGGAAGGGCAGGGCCCAGCGCAGGTGCTCGGCCGCTCGGCTCTCGTCGTCAAGCAGCTGCGGGGAGGACCGACGGGGAAGGCTTGATGCGGGCTCTGGCCCTCGGCCGGGCGCTCCCTGCGCCCAGCAGCGGCCGAGCTGGCCCGCACGGGCCAGGGCAGGGGCACAGCTGCCAGCCGCAGCACGGGAGGCAGGAGGCTTCTCCAGCCCGCAGCTGGGGCTCCCTGGCTGTCCTTACCAGGTGCTCGGCGAACTTCATCCGCTGCTGCTTCGTCAGCAGCTCCTCCAGGTCCCTCCTCCTCTGGAAGCGGGCTGCACAAAGCAGGGCTTGGAAAGAGGCCTGGAGAGCAGCAGAGAGCCGCAGGTGGCACCAGAGCCCAGGGCACAGGACCCGCATGCCTGTGCCAAGGCCAGGGAAGGCCGGAGCCTGCAAGCTGCCAGGGCAGGAGGCAGCCCAGCTCCTTGCCAGGGATGCAGCAGCGTCACACAAAACCTGACCTTTGCCACACGCCAGTTGTCATCGTGCCAGTGCAAGAAGAGAGGGAGCAGGCTCTGGCTCACAATTCTCATGAGAGGCTTTTCCCCCTCTTCGTCTACCAGCTCCATCACTTTGCTGAAGAGCCGAATGGAGAGCAGCTGCGCCTGGCTGTCGTCCTGGAGGAAAGGAAGAGACCTCAGCACCAACTACTCCAGGCCCATCAGGGCAGAGGCCCAAAAGTGCACAAGGCACAACATTTCTGGGCAGCATCCAGTGCCCGTGGCTGGGGGCACAGAGCCTTACATTCTCCAAGTATGGCAGGAGTTGCTCGGCCAGCTTCAGGGCGGTGGCACTGGGTATCTTGATGTTTTCCATCTGGAGCATGTGTACGAGCACAGGGAGGATGATGGCGACCGTCGCTACATCTGCATGCGCCATCTGCTCCAGCAGCTGTTGACAGAGGCCGCGTATTCCTCCACCCTGTGTGCAAGAGCAGGCCGTGCTGTGAAGCCGAGGACAGCCGCAGCACCAACAGCTGCTTGGGGCACTCGGGCAGCTGAAGCGAGAGGCAGGAGAGCTGGGAGCAGCTGCCTCGGCTGCCAAAGGCCAGCCAAGGCCAAAGGTCTGCGTTGCCCAGCCCCACGCTGTCAACGCGGCTTCAGACACTGCCCCTTCTCACCAGCGAGGGCTCCTTGCTGAGCTCCACGTGGCCTCTGAGCTCTGGGTGCAGCCTGTCCCTGCTCTCGCTCGGCAGGTGCCTGGACACAACCGACAGGGCACTGGCACTGTGCTTGTTCAAGTGCAGACCCTGCAGGGCAGTGACAGCCTCCAGCCTGCCCTCAGCCACTGCCCTGACTGAGTCTGCTGCACGCTCCGGGGAGGCCGAGGTGACATCAGGCTCTGCCCGCAGCTCGGCCGTGCCCTCGGTTGTTGCGGCGCTGGTGTTTCTGCGCCGAAGGCCCAGGAACCTCCACAGTATCTGCAACAGAAGGAAGGAAGGGCGGGAAGAGAGGGACGTTCCATGGCCTGCTCCAAGCGCAGCGATGGGCCGAGCAGTGCCAGCAGGCCCAGGCCAGGTGGGCATGGCCACACGTACCTTCGCTGCTGTGTGGAAGCGGCCGCGAGTGGGGTCCTGCTCTTGTGTCCCATCCTTGCCTACATCTGGCAAAGAGCAAATGCAGCCAGAGCTGAGGGGCTGCGGGAGAGGCCGGAGAACACAGCCCAGCCCTGCACGGCCCAGGCAGAGACAGGCCCCGGCTGCCCAGGGGATGGAGCACGGCCTGGGGGGCAGCCCCAGCCCCTCTTACGTCCTGTCTGCGGGGACGTCCACAGGGGCAGGGATGGGATGGGGCCAGGCCGGCCGCAGGCACCAGCCCTGCGGCCAGGCTCTGCCACTCACCGTCCTGCACTGGCTGCAACTTCTCTGGCTCTGCCGGCTGCTGCGCTGGGGAGGCTGCAGGGCCTTTGGTTTTCTTCCCCTTAAGCACCCGGAAGAGGCTGAGCACTCTGCCTGCCATCCTGCTTTCTGACCTGGGAAAAGCTCTGAGTCAGGGAGTCCTGCAGTCTGGCCGCAAGGCCAGCCGCAGGAGTAACGCCTTGCAAGAGCTGTGGTTCAGCGACGAAAGAGCCGGCTGTGTGGGGCTCCTCACAGCACAGCTCTGGCACGTCCTGTCCCGTGATGTGCACCGAGCACTGTGGCGTTGCTTCGTCACCACCAGCACCCACCTCACCACGTGTCACAAAGGGTCCTGTTCCATTCCGTTCCATGGTAACCGTGCGCCGTGTCAGCAAGGGCCCTTGGACACGCTGCTCTGGAGCCACCCCAACCCCACCCCAAATGCCTCTGTTTGGAAGAAATCCATTGCCCCAAGTGTCTAAGACAGCCCGGGACACACTAAGCCCAGCCAAGTGCTCAGGGGAGGACTCTCCACAGTGCCAGGCCAGCACAGCCCAGCTCGCTGCTGGCTCTGGAGCAGAGCAGCTTCCAGCAAGCACGGGGCAAACGCATCTTGCCAAGTGTTAAAACACACCAGATAGGGGAAGTGGCATGAATGTGTGCATCAGGGCCTTTGAATTCACAGCTCCCCAAGAGAGCTTTGGGGCACTCAGCTGGACAAACAGGATCCGGCTCCGACCTGTGCTCAAAGGTGGGCAACAAACCCTGCCGCAGGTGCTTGGCTTGGTCTCTGCAGGCCCAGGCAGATGCCAAAGCTGCTCTTCACATCCTTCCCCTGAGCCTCAGCCAAGTGCAAGGACTGAAGGAAACACAGGAAGTCAAATGGAGACACTTGCACCTGTCTCACAGGGGGCTCCTGGGGAAGCAGTTTCCTTGGGAATCAAGCCCCTCTCTTCCAAGGGCACTTCCCCAAATGTGTACAGTTCCTGGGCAACACCAACCCACCTTTAAGTGCGGGGTGCGGAGGTTCATGGACATCACACCATAACCAATATGATCCAGTGAAGCTAAATTTATTATTCCTAAAAAGACTCTATTTATAATAAATCTCTACTGTCCACGTGTCTCTAGCTAATACATGATTAGTTAATCCTAGCTCTTCACACATGTAAAATAGAATGCTGATTGGATCATCTAATTTTTCACACGTCTTGCTGGGGTTGTATGGCCCACCCATGGCTCACTTTCCCAAGCTTGCTGACAAACTTGCTGAGTCCTGCTGACTCTTCTTCTTGCATCTTTTCCAAGGATATACCGACCCCATTTCTGAATATGTCCATAATTCATTCTTTGTGAACGTGTTCATTGTCCATTATTAAAAGCAGGCTGGATTGTGCATCGGCTGAATATGGCCATTGTCTTGCAAAAACTCCTCCACCTGCAAAATACCTTCAACAGTTGCCCACTTTTGTTTTTTGCACAAGCCAGACTGATTTAAAAGCACGGTCAATTACTTTTTGCACACAGCGTAGTAAGCAAGGCACTATTAGCAGAATTGAAAAAAGAATGAAATACAAAGCCAATAATATTTAAAGTTATTTATTAATTACACAGCCAAGAATACCTAATGCCAAAGCATACTAAGTCCTTGAGCCAGCCTCTTATTCCCCAGGATTTTAGGCACTCATCAAAAGAATTCTAAACAACTGTCAACTTTATCGTGTTCTCTTTAAGCAATGACACTTTCTTGTCAATAGATTCAGAGTGCTCAGAGAGATTCATCCCTTCAAAATCTTCACACCCATCTCCCTGTGCTAGCAACAGAAACTCCATAACATCCTGTAACACAGCGTGGCGTATGCTGCCTACATCAGTGGTAAGCTCATTCAGTACTTCAGATGTAAGTTAATTTGTTTGTCTGTCCAACAAGCCAATCGTTTGAATTGTGTAAGGGCCTGTGATGAAGCTACTGCTGGTGTAAAAAGTGATGCCAGTATAACCAAAGGCATATTCTACAATTCTACATTATCCTTACAGTCTGAGCCTAATAGATGCACACTACCTTTTGGACCTTGGAATTTGTGCCTGATGTCAAGCATCTGTTGAATGCTAGGGGCAAACAGTGTCAATTTCCCAAAACAGCACAGTCCTCCTCATGCTTTCTGAGGAATCGCACGCTAAGCTTTATCTCCACAAATGAGAAAATCTCCAGGAGGTGACATCCTTGCAGATTTTGGTCTTAGGGATACAGCCCATGTCCAATTAGGCACAGTATGCCGTGGTATTTTGTAATACCGGGAAGAAACAGGAGATATCCAAGTGCTATCATGGCCGGGTTTTCCTGATTTCTCCCTCATCAGCTCTTTACCCCTGTGGTACTCATAGAACAAACAAAACTTTCCTGGGTGCTGATCCCAAAATATCCAATTCCTGTGGTCACTGACTTGTAGTATTTAAACCTTGAGCAATTGTAAATGCCTGAACTCCTACAGGATTTCTAGAGATGCTTTGTTTTTCACACCAAATTTCTGTGATCATCCCATTTTGATTAGTACACCAATTTGAACAGGCCTTATTTAAGTTGCCATAAATTTGAGCTCTGGTCCAATTTCCAAATTCTTCCATTGAGTCTAAAGGAATTCCAATTAAACAGGTGCCAAATGGATCCAAAGGCGGAGCTAGTGATAGGCAGAAAGATTCTTGCCTTGTTCTGTTAGCCTATGTAACCCTCATGTTAGCTCGCTGCTCTGTTTTGTATACCCCCTGTGTTTCCTTAATCACTCCACTAAGCAACATTGTTAATATTTGCCAGACTGGTGCCATTGTTGCCCTTGTTGTCCATCATGCCTGCACTTTGCTCAAACTGCTTTAGCTTGTTCTCACTCCAAATCTCTCAAGTGATGTGTTTGTGGTATTGCTATTCTTACTCTACATTTTGTAGCTATTATCTTGCTCTCTAGCACAATTTGGTTTACTACTGCAATTAAAGCAAGTTTAAACTGCAATCACAGTAACAATCTTTGCTTATCTATTTCTATCAAAGATACATCTTGGAGAAAACTCTGATATCTTCTTGAGTTACGCCTTAAAAGTTTAGCTAATGCCATTCTCGGGGTAAATACTGTTAAGTGTGCAAGAGCAGTTGTTGCATATTAGTTTAATAGGCCTAAATTTTTGCTTTTGCCAAAGCGGTCATTAAAAGAAACAAAGGGGAACAAGATCTGCTCGTCATTATGATGAGAACTGTAGAAGTGATTTCATGCCTTGGAAGGCTGCAAACAGGCTTTGTTTTTACCCCAACTGACTTCAGCAATGCATTGAAACTATTAGATCAGGTTGGATGTTGGCTGAGTAAACAAACTAATGCCACATCCACTGCAATCAGTGACATGTTGACCGATGTTAATAGTGTTAGACATGCTACCCTTCAAAATAGAGCAGCAATTGATTTTTGTTTACTGGCACAAGGCCACGGTTGTGAGGAATTTGAAGGATTGTGTTGTATGAACCTGTCAGATCATTCTGAATCCACCCACAAAAGCATACCAAACCTGAAAGATTTGACAGCCCAAATTAAAGAAGATGGTGGGTCCTGGTTAGATGATTTGTTCCAAGGATGGAGCTTTGCACCTTGGCTAAGGGAACTTTGCAAGACAGGTCTCTATGTATTGGGTGTTTTGGTAGTGATATTAATAGGAATACCTTGCATATTTCAGTGTGTGTGACGCATGATGAACAAAACTGTCCAAGAAATTTTTATCATACAAGAGAGAGAGGTAGGAAATGGATTGACAGAGAGTTCTTGAAATCTCACGGAGATGGTGGATGAAGGTATAGAAATGGAGGAAGGTTTTGAGTTAAGACCCTGGAACAGACGAGACTTTTTTGGAACAATGACTTGTAACTATTGTCAGGCGTAATTTATGCCCTTTCCACTGACTGGACCTTCACAGCATTAGATTGCTGTGTTGTAACATAGCAATGCTTAGTTCCAGCAAGAACATGCTTTAAGCAGAGAATAAACAAAAAATATTAGAGTAAGAGTACAAAATAAATGACAAGTAATGAATGACACGATTGGGAAGGTTTCTTTTTGGGTGCACAGAGAGGGGCAATTGTGGGAATCCTTAAAATGAGAGGGTTTTGGGAAAGCTGCAAAAGGCAGGCCTTAGATACAGCAGAATTGTGAGCGGAGCTAAAGCAACAGTCATGAGATAGGTCAGCAGAAAAATTATTTAAACTGTAGAAAAAGCAAGGGCAAATCGAACAATAGGCCTGTGAAATAATGCTTGTCTGAATAGCTCTCTAAGCTGCAGAAAGTTTATCTAGCAAGATATTAGGAAGCTTAAAGCTTAAAAATGGAGCTCTTTGCCTTGTGTCTTACAATGAAGTATTGTATCTGAAATAAGCAAGCATTGTTTTAACCAAACATACGTGTGGTTATGGTGATTGGATAGAACTTCTGTCAGTATGCTTTTGCTTTGTGTGATTGGTCAAGAAACTTATAAAGAAAATTGTAACGTATGTTTTTTGGCCTGCTGCCTGGATTTTGAGCTGCTAGCATCTTCCCATTAGCATAATCATGTAATGAATGAGACTGATGCTGAAAAATAAACAGCTCGAGGCCCTTTCCATAGCAGCCCCGTCTCGTTCGCATCTGTAAATAGCCCCCGGCCGGTGTCACCCTTCAGCATGCTCAGCATGACCTTGAACTCCATGGTGCTGTGCCACTGAAGCAGCAGGACAGGTACCTTTGCAGCCTGAGCTGCCCTTGTTCCTCTCTGCCCGTGCACAGAACACAGCGTGGAAGAGAACGGCAGCAGGGCGCTGCGTGTCCCCGCGCTCAGGATTTGTGCCGCTTCAGCTCCATGGACACATGGGTAAAGTGACAAATCTAAACTGTTTATTAGGGAAGGCAAAGTGAAGGGTGAACTGGGAGGCAAAAAAGGGGATGGGCAGGGCAGGGCTGGAGGGAGGGAGAAGGGGAGGGAGGGAGGGAGAAGGGGAGGGAGGGAGGGAGGGAGGGAGGGAGGGAGAGGAGGGAGGAGGGGAGGGAGGGGGGGAGGGAGGGAGAGGAGGGAGGAGGGGAGGGAGGGGGGGGAGGGAGGGAGGGGAGGGAGGAGGGGAGGGAGGCAGGGGGGTAGAATGTCAACGCGCTCCTGGAGCTTCCCACAGGCTCAGCTGTGACCAAGAAGAGCTGTGCCTGGAGTTCCAGCTGGTCCCCTGTGCTCTGCAGGTGGTCTCATCTTCACTGGGAAATGGGGGTTGATGAAGGACACAGGTTCTTCTGGTCCTGCAGACCAAGTTCGGCAGCTCTTGCCTCGAAGTTCAGCTGGATAAATTTGTTGATGAAGGAGGGGCACTCATATTCCCTCAGGGCTTGAAGGGCTGGAAAAAAGAAGCACAGGGCCACGGTTAGAGGCCGGATTGCGGGAATCCAGGGTAATGCTCCTGCCAGGGCCATCCCAGCCGGCTCCTGCTATGGCCAGAAGGGAGGCGGAGACAAGGGCTCGGGCCGGAAGGTGCTGGCCTCGGCCCCCACACGTGTGCCTGAAAGCTCTCCGGGCTCTGCCCCCGCCGCCCCTCATCCGTCCGCACAGGGAGCAGAGCCCTCGGCAGCCCGGGCAGGGATTGTAACTCCGGAGCCGGGATTTGTAGCTGCCCCTGACGGCCCCCACTGGCACCCGCGCGGCTGCCCCCACTCACCCTGACTGAGGACCTGGAGCTCCTCCTTCTGGCCCATCATGAGCACTCCAGCGACCCCTGGCAAGACAGAGCCCGTGGCGGCGCCAGGAGGCACAGCTGCCCGATACAGGGGCTGCCAGCCCTGCAGCCACACATACCCTCCGGGGACATGGAGGGGCGTGGGGCTGCTGGCTCACCGATCAACCTGACGGCCGCCTGTCGCAGGCGCTTCTGTGGGCTCTGCAGGAAGGGCAGGGCCCAGCGCAGGTGCTCGGCCGCTCGGCTCTCGTCGTCAAGCAGCTGCGGGGAGGACCGACGGGGAAGGCTTGATGCGGGCTCTGGCCCTCGGCCGGGCGCTCCCTGCGCCCAGCAGCGGCCGAGCTGGCCCGCACGGGCCAGGGCAGGGGCACAGCTGCCAGCCGCAGCACGGGAGGCAGGAGGCTTCTCCAGCCCGCAGCTGGGGCTCCCTGGCTGTCCTTACCAGGCGCTCGGCGAACTTCATCCGCTGCTGCTTCGTCAGCAGCTCCTCCAGGTCCCTCCTCCTCTGGAAGCGGGCTGCACAAAGCAGGGCTTGGAAAGAGGCCTGGAGAGCAGCAGAGAGCCGCAGGTGGCACCAGAGCCCAGGGCACAGGACCCGCATGCCTGTGCCAAGGCCAGGGAAGGCCGGAGCCTGCAAGCTGCCAGGGCAGGAGGCAGCCCAGCTCCTTGCCAGGGATGCAGCAGCGTCACACAAAACCTGACCTTTGCCACACGCCAGTTGTCATCGTGCCAGTGCAAGAAGAGAGGGAGCAGGCTCTGGCTCACAATTCTCATGAGAGGCTTTTCCCCCTCTTCGTCTACCAGCTCCATCACTTTGCTGAAGAGCCGAATGGAGAGCAGCTGCGCCTGGCTGTCGTCCTGGAGGAAAGGAAGAGACCTCAGCACCAACTACTCCAGGCCCATCAGGGCAGAGGCCCAAAAGTGCACAAGGCACAACATTTCTGGGCAGCATCCAGTGCCCGTGGCTGGGGGCACAGAGCCTTACATTCTCCAAGTATGGCAGGAGTTGCTCGGCCAGCTTCAGGGCGGTGGCACTGGGTATCTTGATGTTTTCCATCTGGAGCATGTGTACGAGCACAGGGAGGATGATGGCGACCGTCGCTACATCTGCATGCGCCATCTGCTCCAGCAGCTGTTGACAGAGGCCGCGTATTCCTCCACCCTGTGTGCAAGAGCAGGCCGTGCTGTGAAGCCGAGGACAGCCGCAGCACCAACAGCTGCTTGGGGCACTCGGGCAGCTGAAGCGAGAGGCAGGAGAGCTGGGAGCAGCTGCCTCGGCTGCCAAAGGCCAGCCAAGGCCAAAGGTCTGCGTTGCCCAGCCCCACGCTGTCAACGCGGCTTCAGACACTGCCCCTTCTCACCAGCGAGGGCTCCTTGCTGAGCTCCACGTGGCCTCTGAGCTCTGGGTGCAGCCTGTCCCTGCTCTCGCTCGGCAGGTGCCTGGACACAACCGACAGGGCACTGGCACTGTGCTTGTTCAAGTGCAGACCCTGCAGGGCAGTGACAGCCTCCAGCCTGCCCTCAGCCACTGCCCTGACTGAGTCTGCTGCACGCTCCGGGGAGGCCGAGGTGACATCAGGCTCTGCCCGCAGCTCGGCCGTGCCCTCGGTTGTTGCGGCGCTGGTGTTTCTGCGCCGAAGGCCCAGGAACCTCCACAGTATCTGCAACAGAAGGAAGGAAGGGCGGGAAGAGAGGGACGTTCCATGGCCTGCTCCAAGCGCAGCGATGGGCCGAGCAGTGCCAGCAGGCCCAGGCCAGGTGGGCATGGCCACACGTACCTTCGCTGCTGTGTGGAAGCGGCCGCGAGTGGGGTCCTGCTCTTGTGTCCCATCCTTGCCTACATCTGGCAAAGAGCAAATGCAGCCAGAGCTGAGGGGCTGCGGGAGAGGCCGGAGAACACAGCCCAGCCCTGCACGGCCCAGGCAGAGACAGGCCCCGGCTGCCCAGGGGATGGAGCACGGCCTGGGGGGCAGCCCCAGCCCCTCTTACGTCCTGTCTGCGGGGACGTCCACAGGGGCAGGGATGGGATGGGGCCAGGCCGGCCACAGGCACCAGCCCTGCGGCCAGGCTCTGCCACTCACCGTCCTGCACTGGCTGCAACTTCTCTGGCTCTGCCGGCTGCTGCGCTGGGGAGGCTGCAGGGCCTTTGGTTTTCTTCCCCTTAAGCACCCGGAAGAGGCTGAGCACTCTGCCTGCCATCCTGCTTTCTGACCTGGGAAAAGCTCTGAGTCAGGGAGTCCTGCAGTCTGGCCGCAAGGCCAGCCGCAGGAGTAACGCCTTGCAAGAGCTGTGGTTCAGCGACGAAAGAGCCGGCTGTGTGGGGCTCCTCACAGCACAGCTCTGGCACGTCCTGTCCCGTGATGTGCACCGAGCACTGTGGCGTTGCTTCGTCACCACCAGCACCCACCTCACCACGTGTCACAAAGGGTCCTGTTCCATTCCGTTCCATGGTAACCGTGCGCCGTGTCAGCAAGGGCCCTTGGACACGCTGCTCTGGAGCCACCCCAACCCCACCCCAAATGCCTCTGTTTGGAAGAAATCCATTGCCCCAAGTGTCTAAGACAGCCCGGGACACACTAAGCCCAGCCAAGTGCTCAGGGGAGGACTCTCCACAGTGCCAGGCCAGCACAGCCCAGCTCGCTGCTGGCTCTGGAGCAGAGCAGCTTCCAGCAAGCACGGGGCAAACGCATCTTGCCAAGTGTTAAAACACACCAGATAGGGGAAGTGGCATGAATGTGTGCATCAGGGCCTTTGAATTCACAGCTCCCCAAGAGAGCTTTGGGGCACTCAGCTGGACAAACAGGATCCGGCTCCGACCTGTGCTCAAAGGTGGGCAACAAACCCTGCCGCAGGTGCTTGGCTTGGTCTCTGCAGGCCCAGGCAGATGCCAAAGCTGCTCTTCACATCCTTCCCCTGAGCCTCAGCCAAGTGCAAGGACTGAAGGAAACACAGGAAGTCAAATGGAGACACTTGCACCTGTCTCACAGGGGGCTCCTGGGGAAGCAGTTTCCTTGGGAATCAAGCCCCTCTCTTCCAAGGGCACTTCCCCAAATGTGTACAGTTCCTGGGCAACACCAACCCACCTTTAAGTGCGGGGTGCGGAGGTTCATGGACATCACACCATAACCAATATGATCCAGTGAAGCTAAATTTATTATTCCTAAAAAGACTCTATTTATAATAAATCTCTACTGTCCACGTGTCTCTAGCTAATACATGATTAGTTAATCCTAGCTCTTCACACATGTAAAATAGAATGCTGATTGGATCATCTAATTTTTCACACGTCTTGCTGGGGTTGTATGGCCCACCCATGGCTCACTTTCCCAAGCTTGCTGACAAACTTGCTGAGTCCTGCTGACTCTTCTTCTTGCATCTTTTCCAAGGATATACCGACCCCATTTCTGAATATGTCCATAATTCATTCTTTGTGAACGTGTTCATTGTCCATTATTAAAAGCAGGCTGGATTGTGCATCGGCTGAATATGGCCATTGTCTTGCAAAAACTCCTCCACCTGCAAAATACCTTCAACAGTTGCCCACTTTTGTTTTTTGCACAAGCCAGACTGATTTAAAAGCACGGTCAATTACTTTTTGCACACAGCGTAGTAAGCAAGGCACTATTAGCAGAATTGAAAAAAGAATGAAATACAAAGCCAATAATATTTAAAGTTATTTATTAATTACACAGCCAAGAATACCTAATGCCAAAGCATACTAAGTCCTTGAGCCAGCCTCTTATTCCCCAGGATTTTAGGCACTCATCAAAAGAATTCTAAACAACTGTCAACTTTATCGTGTTCTCTTTAAGCAATGACACTTTCTTGTCAATAGATTCAGAGTGCTCAGAGAGATTCATCCCTTCAAAATCTTCACACCCATCTCCCTGTGCTAGCAACAGAAACTCCATAACATCCTGTAACACAGCGTGGCGTATGCTGCCTACATCAGTGGTAAGCTCATTCAGTACTTCAGATGTAAGTTAATTTGTTTGTCTGTCCAACAAGCCAATCGTTTGAATTGTGTAAGGGCCTGTGATGAAGCTACTGCTGGTGTAAAAAGTGATGCCAGTATAACCAAAGGCATATTCTACAATTCTACATTATCCTTACAGTCTGAGCCTAATAGATGCACACTACCTTTTGGACCTTGGAATTTGTGCCTGATGTCAAGCATCTGTTGAATGCTAGGGGCAAACAGTGTCAATTTCCCAAAACAGCACAGTCCTCCTCATGCTTTCTGAGGAATCGCACGCTAAGCTTTATCTCCACAAATGAGAAAATCTCCAGGAGGTGACATCCTTGCAGATTTTGGTCTTAGGGATACAGCCCATGTCCAATTAGGCACAGTATGCCGTGGTATTTTGTAATACCGGGAAGAAACAGGAGATATCCAAGTGCTATCATGGCCGGGTTTTCCTGATTTCTCCCTCATCAGCTCTTTACCCCTGTGGTACTCATAGAACAAACAAAACTTTCCTGGGTGCTGATCCCAAAATATCCAATTCCTGTGGTCACTGACTTGTAGTATTTAAACCTTGAGCAATTGTAAATGCCTGAACTCCTACAGGATTTCTAGAGATGCTTTGTTTTTCACACCAAATTTCTGTGATCATCCCATTTTGATTAGTACACCAATTTGAACAGGCCTTATTTAAGTTGCCATAAATTTGAGCTCTGGTCCAATTTCCAAATTCTTCCATTGAGTCTAAAGGAATTCCAATTAAACAGGTGCCAAATGGATCCAAAGGCGGAGCTAGTGATAGGCAGAAAGATTCTTGCCTTGTTCTGTTAGCCTATGTAACCCTCATGTTAGCTCGCTGCTCTGTTTTGTATACCCCCTGTGTTTCCTTAATCACTCCACTAAGCAACATTGTTAATATTTGCCAGACTGGTGCCATTGTTGCCCTTGTTGTCCATCATGCCTGCACTTTGCTCAAACTGCTTTAGCTTGTTCTCACTCCAAATCTCTCAAGTGATGTGTTTGTGGTATTGCTATTCTTACTCTACATTTTGTAGCTATTATCTTGCTCTCTAGCACAATTTGGTTTACTACTGCAATTAAAGCAAGTTTAAACTGCAATCACAGTAACAATCTTTGCTTATCTATTTCTATCAAAGATACATCTTGGAGAAAACTCTGATATCTTCTTGAGTTACGCCTTAAAAGTTTAGCTAATGCCATTCTCGGGGTAAATACTGTTAAGTGTGCAAGAGCAGTTGTTGCATATTAGTTTAATAGGCCTAAATTTTTGCTTTTGCCAAAGCGGTCATTAAAAGAAACAAAGGGGAACAAGATCTGCTCGTCATTATGATGAGAACTGTAGAAGTGATTTCATGCCTTGGAAGGCTGCAAACAGGCTTTGTTTTTACCCCAACTGACTTCAGCAATGCATTGAAACTATTAGATCAGGTTGGATGTTGGCTGAGTAAACAAACTAATGCCACATCCACTGCAATCAGTGACATGTTGACCGATGTTAATAGTGTTAGACATGCTACCCTTCAAAATAGAGCAGCAATTGATTTTTGTTTACTGGCACAAGGCCACGGTTGTGAGGAATTTGAAGGATTGTGTTGTATGAACCTGTCAGATCATTCTGAATCCACCCACAAAAGCATACCAAACCTGAAAGATTTGACAGCCCAAATTAAAGAAGATGGTGGGTCCTGGTTAGATGATTTGTTCCAAGGATGGAGCTTTGCACCTTGGCTAAGGGAACTTTGCAAGACAGGTCTCTATGTATTGGGTGTTTTGGTAGTGATATTAATAGGAATACCTTGCATATTTCAGTGTGTGTGACGCATGATGAACAAAACTGTCCAAGAAATTTTTATCATACAAGAGAGAGAGGTAGGAAATGGATTGACAGAGAGTTCTTGAAATCTCACGGAGATGGTGGATGAAGGTATAGAAATGGAGGAAGGTTTTGAGTTAAGACCCTGGAACAGACGAGACTTTTTTGGAACAATGACTTGTAACTATTGTCAGGCGTAATTTATGCCCTTTCCACTGACTGGACCTTCACAGCATTAGATTGCTGTGTTGTAACATAGCAATGCTTAGTTCCAGCAAGAACATGCTTTAAGCAGAGAATAAACAAAAAATATTAGAGTAAGAGTACAAAATAAATGACAAGTAATGAATGACACGATTGGGAAGGTTTCTTTTTGGGTGCACAGAGAGGGGCAATTGTGGGAATCCTTAAAATGAGAGGGTTTTGGGAAAGCTGCAAAAGGCAGGCCTTAGATACAGCAGAATTGTGAGCGGAGCTAAAGCAACAGTCATGAGATAGGTCAGCAGAAAAATTATTTAAACTGTAGAAAAAGCAAGGGCAAATCGAACAATAGGCCTGTGAAATAATGCTTGTCTGAATAGCTCTCTAAGCTGCAGAAAGTTTATCTAGCAAGATATTAGGAAGCTTAAAGCTTAAAAATGGAGCTCTTTGCCTTGTGTCTTACAATGAAGTATTGTATCTGAAATAAGCAAGCATTGTTTTAACCAAACATACGTGTGGTTATGGTGATTGGATAGAACTTCTGTCAGTATGCTTTTGCTTTGTGTGATTGGTCAAGAAACTTATAAAGAAAATTGTAACGTATGTTTTTTGGCCTGCTGCCTGGATTTTGAGCTGCTAGCATCTTCCCATTAGCATAATCATGTAATGAATGAGACTGATGCTGAAAAATAAACAGCTCGAGGCCCTTTCCATAGCAGCCCCGTCTCGTTCGCATCTGTAAATAGCCCCCGGCCGGTGTCACCCTTCAGCATGCTCAGCATGACCTTGAACTCCATGGTGCTGTGCCACTGAAGCAGCAGGACAGGTACCTTTGCAGCCTGAGCTGCCCTTGTTCCTCTCTGCCCGTGCACAGAACACAGCGTGGAAGAGAACGGCAGCAGGGCGCTGCGTGTCCCCGCGCTCAGGATTTGTGCCGCTTCAGCTCCATGGACACATGGGTAAAGTGACAAATCTAAACTGTTTATTAGGGAAGGCAAAGTGAAGGGTGAACTGGGAGGCAAAAAAGGGGATGGGCAGGGCAGGGCTGGAGGGAGGGAGAAGGGGAGGGAGGGAGGGAGAAGGGGAGGGAGGGAGGGAGGGAGGGAGGGAGAGGAGGGAGGAGGGGAGGGAGGGGGGGAGGGAGGGAGAGGAGGGAGGAGGGGAGGGAGGGGGGGGAGGGAGGGAGGGGAGGGAGGAGGGGAGGGAGGCAGGGGGGTAGAATGTCAACGCGCTCCTGGAGCTTCCCACAGGCTCAGCTGTGACCAAGAAGAGCTGTGCCTGGAGTTCCAGCTGGTCCCCTGTGCTCTGCAGGTGGTCTCATCTTCACTGGGAAATGGGGGTTGATGAAGGACACAGGTTCTTCTGGTCCTGCAGACCAAGTTCGGCAGCTCTTGCCTCGAAGTTCAGCTGGATAAATTTGTTGATGAAGGAGGGGCACTCATATTCCCTCAGGGCTTGAAGGGCTGGAAAAAAGAAGCACAGGGCCACGGTTAGAGGCCGGATTGCGGGAATCCAGGGTAATGCTCCTGCCAGGGCCATCCCAGCCGGCTCCTGCTATGGCCAGAAGGGAGGCGGAGACAAGGGCTCGGGCCGGAAGGTGCTGGCCTCGGCCCCCACACGTGTGCCTGAAAGCTCTCCGGGCTCTGCCCCCGCCGCCCCTCATCCGTCCGCACAGGGAGCAGAGCCCTCGGCAGCCCGGGCAGGGATTGTAACTCCGGAGCCGGGATTTGTAGCTGCCCCTGACGGCCCCCACTGGCACCCGCGCGGCTGCCCCCACTCACCCTGACTGAGGACCTGGAGCTCCTCCTTCTGGCCCATCATGAGCACTCCAGCGACCCCTGGCAAGACAGAGCCCGTGGCGGCGCCAGGAGGCACAGCTGCCCGATACAGGGGCTGCCAGCCCTGCAGCCACACATACCCTCCGGGGACATGGAGGGGCGTGGGGCTGCTGGCTCACCGATCAACCTGACGGCCGCCTGTCGCAGGCGCTTCTGTGGGCTCTGCAGGAAGGGCAGGGCCCAGCGCAGGTGCTCGGCCGCTCGGCTCTCGTCGTCAAGCAGCTGCGGGGAGGACCGACGGGGAAGGCTTGATGCGGGCTCTGGCCCTCGGCCGGGCGCTCCCTGCGCCCAGCAGCGGCCGAGCTGGCCCGCACGGGCCAGGGCAGGGGCACAGCTGCCAGCCGCAGCACGGGAGGCAGGAGGCTTCTCCAGCCCGCAGCTGGGGCTCCCTGGCTGTCCTTACCAGGCGCTCGGCGAACTTCATCCGCTGCTGCTTCGTCAGCAGCTCCTCCAGGTCCCTCCTCCTCTGGAAGCGGGCTGCACAAAGCAGGGCTTGGAAAGAGGCCTGGAGAGCAGCAGAGAGCCGCAGGTGGCACCAGAGCCCAGGGCACAGGACCTGCATGCCTGTGCCAAGGCCAGGGAAGGCCGGAGCCTGCAAGCTGCCAGGGCAGGAGGCAGCCCAGCTCCTTGCCAGGGATGCAGCAGCGTCACACAAAACCTGACCTTTGCCACACGCCAGTTGTCATCGTGCCAGTGCAAGAAGAGAGGGAGCAGGCTCTGGCTCACAATTCTCATGAGAGGCTTTTCCCCCTCTTCGTCTACCAGCTCCATCACTTTGCTGAAGAGCCGAATGGAGAGCAGCTGCGCCTGGCTGTCGTCCTGGAGGAAAGGAAGAGACCTCAGCACCAACTACTCCAGGCCCATCAGGGCAGAGGCCCAAAAGTGCACAAGGCACAACATTTCTGGGCAGCATCCAGTGCCCGTGGCTGGGGGCACAGAGCCTTACATTCTCCAAGTATGGCAGGAGTTGCTCGGCCAGCTTCAGGGCGGTGGCACTGGGTATCTTGATGTTTTCCATCTGGAGCATGTGTACGAGCACAGGGAGGATGATGGCGACCGTCGCTACATCTGCATGCGCCATCTGCTCCAGCAGCTGTTGACAGAGGCCGCGTATTCCTCCACCCTGTGTGCAAGAGCAGGCCGTGCTGTGAAGCCGAGGACAGCCGCAGCACCAACAGCTGCTTGGGGCACTCGGGCAGCTGAAGCGAGAGGCAGGAGAGCTGGGAGCAGCTGCCTCGGCTGCCAAAGGCCAGCCAAGGCCAAAGGTCTGCGTTGCCCAGCCCCACGCTGTCAACGCGGCTTCAGACACTGCCCCTTCTCACCAGCGAGGGCTCCTTGCTGAGCTCCACGTGGCCTCTGAGCTCTGGGTGCAGCCTGTCCCTGCTCTCGCTCGGCAGGTGCCTGGACACAACCGACAGGGCACTGGCACTGTGCTTGTTCAAGTGCAGACCCTGCAGGGCAGTGACAGCCTCCAGCCTGCCCTCAGCCACTGCCCTGACTGAGTCTGCTGCACGCTCCGGGGAGGCCGAGGTGACATCAGGCTCTGCCCGCAGCTCGGCCGTGCCCTCGGTTGTTGCGGCGCTGGTGTTTCTGCGCCGAAGGCCCAGGAACCTCCACAGTATCTGCAACAGAAGGAAGGAAGGGCGGGAAGAGAGGGACGTTCCATGGCCTGCTCCAAGCGCAGCGATGGGCCGAGCAGTGCCAGCAGGCCCAGGCCAGGTGGGCATGGCCACACGTACCTTCGCTGCTGTGTGGAAGCGGCCGCGAGTGGGGTCCTGCTCTTGTGTCCCATCCTTGCCTACATCTGGCAAAGAGCAAATGCAGCCAGAGCTGAGGGGCTGCGGGAGAGGCCGGAGAACACAGCCCAGCCCTGCACGGCCCAGGCAGAGACAGGCCCCGGCTGCCCAGGGGATGGAGCACGGCCTGGGGGGCAGCCCCAGCCCCTCTTACGTCCTGTCTGCGGGGACGTCCACAGGGGCAGGGATGGGATGGGGCCAGGCCGGCCGCAGGCACCAGCCCTGCGGCCAGGCTCTGCCACTCACCGTCCTGCACTGGCTGCAACTTCTCTGGCTCTGCCGGCTGCTGCGCTGGGGAGGCTGCAGGGCCTTTGGTTTTCTTCCCCTTAAGCACCCGGAAGAGGCTGAGCACTCTGCCTGCCATCCTGCTTTCTGACCTGGGAAAAGCTCTGAGTCAGGGAGTCCTGCAGTCTGGCCGCAAGGCCAGCCGCAGGAGTAACGCCTTGCAAGAGCTGTGGTTCAGCGACGAAAGAGCCGGCTGTGTGGGGCTCCTCACAGCACAGCTCTGGCACGTCCTGTCCCGTGATGTGCACCGAGCACTGTGGCGTTGCTTCGTCACCACCAGCACCCACCTCACCACGTGTCACAAAGGGTCCTGTTCCATTCCGTTCCATGGTAACCGTGCGCCGTGTCAGCAAGGGCCCTTGGACACGCTGCTCTGGAGCCACCCCAACCCCACCCCAAATGCCTCTGTTTGGAAGAAATCCATTGCCCCAAGTGTCTAAGACAGCCCGGGACACACTAAGCCCAGCCAAGTGCTCAGGGGAGGACTCTCCACAGTGCCAGGCCAGCACAGCCCAGCTCGCTGCTGGCTCTGGAGCAGAGCAGCTTCCAGCAAGCACGGGGCAAACGCATCTTGCCAAGTGTTAAAACACACCAGATAGGGGAAGTGGCATGAATGTGTGCATCAGGGCCTTTGAATTCACAGCTCCCCAAGAGAGCTTTGGGGCACTCAGCTGGACAAACAGGATCCGGCTCCGACCTGTGCTCAAAGGTGGGCAACAAACCCTGCCGCAGGTGCTTGGCTTGGTCTCTGCAGGCCCAGGCAGATGCCAAAGCTGCTCTTCACATCCTTCCCCTGAGCCTCAGCCAAGTGCAAGGACTGAAGGAAACACAGGAAGTCAAATGGAGACACTTGCACCTGTCTCACAGGGGGCTCCTGGGGAAGCAGTTTCCTTGGGAATCAAGCCCCTCTCTTCCAAGGGCACTTCCCCAAATGTGTACAGTTCCTGGGCAACACCAACCCACCTTTAAGTGCGGGGTGCGGAGGTTCATGGACATCACACCATAACCAATATGATCCAGTGAAGCTAAATTTATTATTCCTAAAAAGACTCTATTTATAATAAATCTCTACTGTCCACGTGTCTCTAGCTAATACATGATTAGTTAATCCTAGCTCTTCACACATGTAAAATAGAATGCTGATTGGATCATCTAATTTTTCACACGTCTTGCTGGGGTTGTATGGCCCACCCATGGCTCACTTTCCCAAGCTTGCTGACAAACTTGCTGAGTCCTGATGACTCTTCTTCTTGCATCTTTTCCAAGGATATACCGACCCCATTTCTGAATATGTCCATAATTCATTCTTTGTGAACGTGTTCATTGTCCATTATTAAAAGCAGGCTGGATTGTGCATCGGCTGAATATGGCCATTGTCTTGCAAAAACTCCTCCACCTGCAAAATACCTTCAACAGTTGCCCACTTTTGTTTTTTGCACAAGCCAGACTGATTTAAAAGCACGGTCAATTACTTTTTGCACACAGCGTAGTAAGCAAGGCACTATTAGCAGAATTGAAAAAAGAATGAAATACAAAGCCAATAATATTTAAAGTTATTTATTAATTACACAGCCAAGAATACCTAATGCCAAAGCATACTAAGTCCTTGAGCCAGCCTCTTATTCCCCAGGATTTTAGGCACTCATCAAAAGAATTCTAAACAACTGTCAACTTTATCGTGTTCTCTTTAAGCAATGACACTTTCTTGTCAATAGATTCAGAGTGCTCAGAGAGATTCATCCCTTCAAAATCTTCACACCCATCTCCCTGTGCTAGCAACAGAAACTCCATAACATCCTGTAACACAGCGTGGCGTATGCTGCCTACATCAGTGGTAAGCTCATTCAGTACTTCAGATGTAAGTTAATTTGTTTGTCTGTCCAACAAGCCAATCGTTTGAATTGTGTAAGGGCCTGTGATGAAGCTACTGCTGGTGTAAAAAGTGATGCCAGTATAACCAAAGGCATATTCTACAATTCTACATTATCCTTACAGTCTGAGCCTAATAGATGCACACTACCTTTTGGACCTTGGAATTTGTGCCTGATGTCAAGCATCTGTTGAATGCTAGGGGCAAACAGTGTCAATTTCCCAAAACAGCACAGTCCTCCTCATGCTTTCTGAGGAATCGCACGCTAAGCTTTATCTCCACAAATGAGAAAATCTCCAGGAGGTGACATCCTTGCAGATTTTGGTCTTAGGGATACAGCCCATGTCCAATTAGGCACAGTATGCCGTGGTATTTTGTAATACCGGGAAGAAACAGGAGATATCCAAGTGCTATCATGGCCGGGTTTTCCTGATTTCTCCCTCATCAGCTCTTTACCCCTGTGGTACTCATAGAACAAACAAAACTTTCCTGGGTGCTGATCCCAAAATATCCAATTCCTGTGGTCACTGACTTGTAGTATTTAAACCTTGAGCAATTGTAAATGCCTGAACTCCTACAGGATTTCTAGAGATGCTTTGTTTTTCACACCAAATTTCTGTGATCATCCCATTTTGATTAGTACACCAATTTGAACAGGCCTTATTTAAGTTGCCATAAATTTGAGCTCTGGTCCAATTTCCAAATTCTTCCATTGAGTCTAAAGGAATTCCAATTAAACAGGTGCCAAATGGATCCAAAGGCGGAGCTAGTGATAGGCAGAAAGATTCTTGCCTTGTTCTGTTAGCCTATGTAACCCTCATGTTAGCTCGCTGCTCTGTTTTGTATACCCCCTGTGTTTCCTTAATCACTCCACTAAGCAACATTGTTAATATTTGCCAGACTGGTGCCATTGTTGCCCTTGTTGTCCATCATGCCTGCACTTTGCTCAAACTGCTTTAGCTTGTTCTCACTCCAAATCTCTCAAGTGATGTGTTTGTGGTATTGCTATTCTTACTCTACATTTTGTAGCTATTATCTTGCTCTCTAGCACAATTTGGTTTACTACTGCAATTAAAGCAAGTTTAAACTGCAATCACAGTAACAATCTTTGCTTATCTATTTCTATCAAAGATACATCTTGGAGAAAACTCTGATATCTTCTTGAGTTACGCCTTAAAAGTTTAGCTAATGCCATTCTCGGGGTAAATACTGTTAAGTGTGCAAGAGCAGTTGTTGCATATTAGTTTAATAGGCCTAAATTTTTGCTTTTGCCAAAGCGGTCATTAAAAGAAACAAAGGGGAACAAGATCTGCTCGTCATTATGATGAGAACTGTAGAAGTGATTTCATGCCTTGGAAGGCTGCAAACAGGCTTTGTTTTTACCCCAACTGACTTCAGCAATGCATTGAAACTATTAGATCAGGTTGGATGTTGGCTGAGTAAACAAACTAATGCCACATCCACTGCAATCAGTGACATGTTGACCGATGTTAATAGTGTTAGACATGCTACCCTTCAAAATAGAGCAGCAATTGATTTTTGTTTACTGGCACAAGGCCACGGTTGTGAGGAATTTGAAGGATTGTGTTGTATGAACCTGTCAGATCATTCTGAATCCACCCACAAAAGCATACCAAACCTGAAAGATTTGACAGCCCAAATTAAAGAAGATGGTGGGTCCTGGTTAGATGATTTGTTCCAAGGATGGAGCTTTGCACCTTGGCTAAGGGAACTTTGCAAGACAGGTCTCTATGTATTGGGTGTTTTGGTAGTGATATTAATAGGAATACCTTGCATATTTCAGTGTGTGTGACGCATGATGAACAAAACTGTCCAAGAAATTTTTATCATACAAGAGAGAGAGGTAGGAAATGGATTGACAGAGAGTTCTTGAAATCTCACGGAGATGGTGGATGAAGGTATAGAAATGGAGGAAGGTTTTGAGTTAAGACCCTGGAACAGACGAGACTTTTTTGGAACAATGACTTGTAACTATTGTCAGGCGTAATTTATGCCCTTTCCACTGACTGGACCTTCACAGCATTAGATTGCTGTGTTGTAACATAGCAATGCTTAGTTCCAGCAAGAACATGCTTTAAGCAGAGAATAAACAAAAAATATTAGAGTAAGAGTACAAAATAAATGACAAGTAATGAATGACACGATTGGGAAGGTTTCTTTTTGGGTGCACAGAGAGGGGCAATTGTGGGAATCCTTAAAATGAGAGGGTTTTGGGAAAGCTGCAAAAGGCAGGCCTTAGATACAGCAGAATTGTGAGCGGAGCTAAAGCAACAGTCATGAGATAGGTCAGCAGAAAAATTATTTAAACTGTAGAAAAAGCAAGGGCAAATCGAACAATAGGCCTGTGAAATAATGCTTGTCTGAATAGCTCTCTAAGCTGCAGAAAGTTTATCTAGCAAGATATTAGGAAGCTTAAAGCTTAAAAATGGAGCTCTTTGCCTTGTGTCTTACAATGAAGTATTGTATCTGAAATAAGCAAGCATTGTTTTAACCAAACATACGTGTGGTTATGGTGATTGGATAGAACTTCTGTCAGTATGCTTTTGCTTTGTGTGATTGGTCAAGAAACTTATAAAGAAAATTGTAACGTATGTTTTTTGGCCTGCTGCCTGGATTTTGAGCTGCTAGCATCTTCCCATTAGCATAATCATGTAATGAATGAGACTGATGCTGAAAAATAAACAGCTCGAGGCCCTTTCCATAGCAGCCCCGTCTCGTTCGCATCTGTAAATAGCCCCCGGCCGGTGTCACCCTTCAGCATGCTCAGCATGACCTTGAACTCCATGGTGCTGTGCCACTGAAGCAGCAGGACAGGTACCTTTGCAGCCTGAGCTGCCCTTGTTCCTCTCTGCCCGTGCACAGAACACAGCGTGGAAGAGAACGGCAGCAGGGCGCTGCGTGTCCCCGCGCTCAGGATTTGTGCCGCTTCAGCTCCATGGACACATGGGTAAAGTGACAAATGTAAACTGTTTATTAGGGAAGGCAAAGTGAAGGGTGAACTGGGAGGCAAAAAAGGGGATGGGCAGGGCAGGGCTGGAGGGAGGGAGAAGGGGAGGGAGGGAGGGAGAAGGGGAGGGAGGGAGGGAGGGAGGGAGGGAGGGAGAGGAGGGAGGAGGGGAGGGAGGGGGGGAGGGAGGGAGAGGAGGGAGGAGGGGAGGGAGGGGGGGGAGGGAGGGAGGGGAGGGAGGAGGGGAGGGAGGCAGGGGGGTAGAATGTCAAGGCGCTCCTGGAGCTTCCCACAGGCTCAGCTGTGACCAAGAAGAGCTGTGCCTGGAGTTCCAGCTGGTCCCCTGTGCTCTGCAGGTGGTCTCATCTTCACTGGGAAATGGGGGTTGATGAAGGACACAGGTTCTTCTGGTCCTGCAGACCAAGTTCGGCAGCTCTTGCCTCGAAGTTCAGCTGGATAAATTTGTTGATGAAGGAGGGGCACTCATATTCCGTCAGGGCTTGAAGGGCTGGAAAAAAGAAGCACAGGGCCACGGTTAGAGGCCGGATTGCGGGAATCCAGGGTAATGCTCCTGCCAGGGCCATCCCAGCCGGCTCCTGCTATGGCCAGAAGGGAGGCGGAGACAAGGGCTCGGGCCGGAAGGTGCTGGCCTCGGCCCCCACACGTGTGCCTGAAAGCTCTCCGGGCTCTGCCCCCGCCGCCCCTCATCCGTCCGCACAGGGAGCAGAGCCCTCGGCAGCCCGGGCAGGGATTGTAACTCCGGAGCCGGGATTTGTAGCTGCCCCTGACGGCCCCCAGTGGCACCCGCGCGGCTGCCCCCACTCACCCTGACTGAGGACCTGGAGCTCCTCCTTCTGGCCCATCATGAGCACTCCAGCGACCCCTGGCAAGACAGAGCCCGTGGCGGCGCCAGGAGGCACAGCTGCCCGATACAGGGGCTGCCAGCCCTGCAGCCACACATACCCTCCGGGGACATGGAGGGGCGTGGGGCTGCTGGCTCACCGATCAACCTGACGGCCGCCTGTCGCAGGCGCTTCTGTGGGCTCTGCAGGAAGGGCAGGGCCCAGCGCAGGTGCTCGGCCGCTCGGCTCTCGTCGTCAAGCAGCTGCGGGGAGGACCGACGGGGAAGGCTTGATGCGGGCTCTGGCCCTCGGCCGGGCGCTCCCTGCGCCCAGCAGCGGCCGAGCTGGCCCGCACGGGCCAGGGCAGGGGCACAGCTGCCAGCCGCAGCACGGGAGGCAGGAGGCTTCTCCAGCCCGCAGCTGGGGCTCCCTGGCTGTCCTTACCAGGTGCTCGGCGAACTTCATCCGCTGCTGCTTCGTCAGCAGCTCCTCCAGGTCCCTCCTCCTCTGGAAGCGGGCTGCACAAAGCAGGGCTTGGAAAGAGGCCTGGAGAGCAGCAGAGAGCCGCAGGTGGCACCAGAGCCCAGGGCACAGGACCCGCATGCCTGTGCCAAGGCCAGGGAAGGCCGGAGCCTGCAAGCTGCCAGGGCAGGAGGCAGCCCAGCTCCTTGCCAGGGATGCAGCAGCGTCACACAAAACCTGACCTTTGCCACACGCCAGTTGTCATCGTGCCAGTGCAAGAAGAGAGGGAGCAGGCTCTGGCTCACAATTCTCATGAGAGGCTTTTCCCCCTCTTCGTCTACCAGCTCCATCACTTTGCTGAAGAGCCGAATGGAGAGCAGCTGCGCCTGGCTGTCGTCCTGGAGGAAAGGAAGAGACCTCAGCACCAACTACTCCAGGCCCATCAGGGCAGAGGCCCAAAAGTGCACAAGGCACAACATTTCTGGGCAGCATCCAGTGCCCGTGGCTGGGGGCACAGAGCCTTACATTCTCCAAGTATGGCAGGAGTTGCTCGGCCAGCTTCAGGGCGGTGGCACTGGGTATCTTGATGTTTTCCATCTGGAGCATGTGTACGAGCACAGGGAGGATGATGGCGACCGTCGCTACATCTGCATGCGCCATCTGCTCCAGCAGCTGTTGACAGAGGCCGCGTATTCCTCCACCCTGTGTGCAAGAGCAGGCCGTGCTGTGAAGCCGAGGACAGCCGCAGCACCAACAGCTGCTTGGGGCACTCGGGCAGCTGAAGCGAGAGGCAGGAGAGCTGGGAGCAGCTGCCTCGGCTGCCAAAGGCCAGCCAAGGCCAAAGGTCTGCGTTGCCCAGCCCCACGCTGTCAACGCGGCTTCAGACACTGCCCCTTCTCACCAGCGAGGGCTCCTTGCTGAGCTCCACGTGGCCTCTGAGCTCTGGGTGCAGCCTGTCCCTGCTCTCGCTCGGCAGGTGCCTGGACACAACCGACAGGGCACTGGCACTGTGCTTGTTCAAGTGCAGACCCTGCAGGGCAGTGACAGCCTCCAGCCTGCCCTCAGCCACTGCCCTGACTGAGTCTGCTGCACGCTCCGGGGAGGCCGAGGTGACATCAGGCTCTGCCCGCAGCTCGGCCGTGCCCTCGGTTGTTGCGGCGCTGGTGTTTCTGCGCCGAAGGCCCAGGAACCTCCACAGTATCTGCAACAGAAGGAAGGAAGGGCGGGAAGAGAGGGACGTTCCATGGCCTGCTCCAAGCGCAGCGATGGGCCGAGCAGTGCCAGCAGGCCCAGGCCAGGTGGGCATGGCCACACGTACCTTCGCTGCTGTGTGGAAGCGGCCGCGAGTGGGGTCCTGCTCTTGTGTCCCATCCTTGCCTACATCTGGCAAAGAGCAAATGCAGCCAGAGCTGAGGGGCTGCGGGAGAGGCCGGAGAACACAGCCCAGCCCTGCACGGCCCAGGCAGAGACAGGCCCCGGCTGCCCAGGGGATGGAGCACGGCCTGGGGGGCAGCCCCAGCCCCTCTTACGTCCTGTCTGCGGGGACGTCCACAGGGGCAGGGATGGGATGGGGCCAGGCCGGCCGCAGGCACCAGCCCTGCGGCCAGGCTCTGCCACTCACCGTCCTGCACTGGCTGCAACTTCTCTGGCTCTGCCGGCTGCTGCGCTGGGGAGGCTGCAGGGCCTTTGGTTTTCTTCCCCTTAAGCACCCGGAAGAGGCTGAGCACTCTGCCTGCCATCCTGCTTTCTGACCTGGGAAAAGCTCTGAGTCAGGGAGTCCTGCAGTCTGGCCGCAAGGCCAGCCGCAGGAGTAACGCCTTGCAAGAGCTGTGGTTCAGCGACGAAAGAGCCGGCTGTGTGGGGCTCCTCACAGCACAGCTCTGGCACGTCCTGTCCCGTGATGTGCACCGAGCACTGTGGCGTTGCTTCGTCACCACCAGCACCCACCTCACCACGTGTCACAAAGGGTCCTGTTCCATTCCGTTCCATGGTAACCGTGCGCCGTGTCAGCAAGGGCCCTTGGACACGCTGCTCTGGAGCCACCCCAACCCCACCCCAAATGCCTCTGTTTGGAAGAAATCCATTGCCCCAAGTGTCTAAGACAGCCCGGGACACACTAAGCCCAGCCAAGTGCTCAGGGGAGGACTCTCCACAGTGCCAGGCCAGCACAGCCCAGCTCGCTGCTGGCTCTGGAGCAGAGCAGCTTCCAGCAAGCACGGGGCAAACGCATCTTGCCAAGTGTTAAAACACACCAGATAGGGGAAGTGGCATGAATGTGTGCATCAGGGCCTTTGAATTCACAGCTCCCCAAGAGAGCTTTGGGGCACTCAGCTGGACAAACAGGATCCGGCTCCGACCTGTGCTCAAAGGTGGGCAACAAACCCTGCCGCAGGTGCTTGGCTTGGTCTCTGCAGGCCCAGGCAGATGCCAAAGCTGCTCTTCACATCCTTCCCCTGAGCCTCAGCCAAGTGCAAGGACTGAAGGAAACACAGGAAGTCAAATGGAGACACTTGCACCTGTCTCACAGGGGGCTCCTGGGGAAGCAGTTTCCTTGGGAATCAAGCCCCTCTCTTCCAAGGGCACTTCCCCAAATGTGTACAGTTCCTGGGCAACACCAACCCACCTTTAAGTGCGGGGTGCGGAGGTTCATGGACATCACACCATAACCAATATGATCCAGTGAAGCTAAATTTATTATTCCTAAAAAGACTCTATTTATAATAAATCTCTACTGTCCACGTGTCTCTAGCTAATACATGATTAGTTAATCCTAGCTCTTCACACATGTAAAATAGAATGCTGATTGGATCATCTAATTTTTCACACGTCTTGCTGGGGTTGTATGGCCCACCCATGGCTCACTTTCCCAAGCTTGCTGACAAACTTGCTGAGTTCTGATGACTCTTCTTCTTGCATCTTTTCCAAGGATATACCGACCCCATTTCTGAATATGTCCATAATTCATTCTTTGTGAACGTGTTCATTGTCCATTATTAAAAGCAGGCTGGATTGTGCATCGGCTGAATATGGCCATTGTCTTGCAAAAACTCCTCCACCTGCAAAATACCTTCAACAGTTGCCCACTTTTGTTTTTTGCACAAGCCAGACTGATTTAAAAGCACGGTCAATTACTTTTTGCACACAGCGTAGTAAGCAAGGCACTATTAGCAGAATTGAAAAAAGAATGAAATACAAAGCCAATAATATTTAAAGTTATTTATTAATTACACAGCCAAGAATACCTAATGCCAAAGCATACTAAGTCCTTGAGCCAGCCTCTTATTCCCCAGGATTTTAGGCACTCATCAAAAGAATTCTAAACAACTGTCAACTTTATCGTGTTCTCTTTAAGCAATGACACTTTCTTGTCAATAGATTCAGAGTGCTCAGAGAGATTCATCCCTTCAAAATCTTCACACCCATCTCCCTGTGCTAGCAACAGAAACTCCATAACATCCTGTAACACAGCGTGGCGTATGCTGCCTACATCAGTGGTAAGCTCATTCAGTACTTCAGATGTAAGTTAATTTGTTTGTCTGTCCAACAAGCCAATCGTTTGAATTGTGTAAGGGCCTGTGATGAAGCTACTGCTGGTGTAAAAAGTGATGCCAGTATAACCAAAGGCATATTCTACAATTCTACATTATCCTTACAGTCTGAGCCTAATAGATGCACACTACCTTTTGGACCTTGGAATTTGTGCCTGATGTCAAGCATCTGTTGAATGCTAGGGGCAAACAGTGTCAATTTCCCAAAACAGCACAGTCCTCCTCATGCTTTCTGAGGAATCGCACGCTAAGCTTTATCTCCACAAATGAGAAAATCTCCAGGAGGTGACATCCTTGCAGATTTTGGTCTTAGGGATACAGCCCATGTCCAATTAGGCACAGTATGCCGTGGTATTTTGTAATACCGGGAAGAAACAGGAGATATCCAAGTGCTATCATGGCCGGGTTTTCCTGATTTCTCCCTCATCAGCTCTTTACCCCTGTGGTACTCATAGAACAAACAAAACTTTCCTGGGTGCTGATCCCAAAATATCCAATTCCTGTGGTCACTGACTTGTAGTATTTAAACCTTGAGCAATTGTAAATGCCTGAACTCCTACAGGATTTCTAGAGATGCTTTGTTTTTCACACCAAATTTCTGTGATCATCCCATTTTGATTAGTACACCAATTTGAACAGGCCTTATTTAAGTTGCCATAAATTTGAGCTCTGGTCCAATTTCCAAATTCTTCCATTGAGTCTAAAGGAATTCCAATTAAACAGGTGCCAAATGGATCCAAAGGCGGAGCTAGTGATAGGCAGAAAGATTCTTGCCTTGTTCTGTTAGCCTATGTAACCCTCATGTTAGCTCGCTGCTCTGTTTTGTATACCCCCTGTGTTTCCTTAATCACTCCACTAAGCAACATTGTTAATATTTGCCAGACTGGTGCCATTGTTGCCCTTGTTGTCCATCATGCCTGCACTTTGCTCAAACTGCTTTAGCTTGTTCTCACTCCAAATCTCTCAAGTGATGTGTTTGTGGTATTGCTATTCTTACTCTACATTTTGTAGCTATTATCTTGCTCTCTAGCACAATTTGGTTTACTACTGCAATTAAAGCAAGTTTAAACTGCAATCACAGTAACAATCTTTGCTTATCTATTTCTATCAAAGATACATCTTGGAGAAAACTCTGATATCTTCTTGAGTTACGCCTTAAAAGTTTAGCTAATGCCATTCTCGGGGTAAATACTGTTAAGTGTGCAAGAGCAGTTGTTGCATATTAGTTTAATAGGCCTAAATTTTTGCTTTTGCCAAAGCGGTCATTAAAAGAAACAAAGGGGAACAAGATCTGCTCGTCATTATGATGAGAACTGTAGAAGTGATTTCATGCCTTGGAAGGCTGCAAACAGGCTTTGTTTTTACCCCAACTGACTTCAGCAATGCATTGAAACTATTAGATCAGGTTGGATGTTGGCTGAGTAAACAAACTAATGCCACATCCACTGCAATCAGTGACATGTTGACCGATGTTAATAGTGTTAGACATGCTACCCTTCAAAATAGAGCAGCAATTGATTTTTGTTTACTGGCACAAGGCCACGGTTGTGAGGAATTTGAAGGATTGTGTTGTATGAACCTGTCAGATCATTCTGAATCCACCCACAAAAGCATACCAAACCTGAAAGATTTGACAGCCCAAATTAAAGAAGATGGTGGGTCCTGGTTAGATGATTTGTTCCAAGGATGGAGCTTTGCACCTTGGCTAAGGGAACTTTGCAAGACAGGTCTCTATGTATTGGGTGTTTTGGTAGTGATATTAATAGGAATACCTTGCATATTTCAGTGTGTGTGACGCATGATGAACAAAACTGTCCAAGAAATTTTTATCATACAAGAGAGAGAGGTAGGAAATGGATTGACAGAGAGTTCTTGAAATCTCACGGAGATGGTGGATGAAGGTATAGAAATGGAGGAAGGTTTTGAGTTAAGACCCTGGAACAGACGAGACTTTTTTGGAACAATGACTTGTAACTATTGTCAGGCGTAATTTATGCCCTTTCCACTGACTGGACCTTCACAGCATTAGATTGCTGTGTTGTAACATAGCAATGCTTAGTTCCAGCAAGAACATGCTTTAAGCAGAGAATAAACAAAAAATATTAGAGTAAGAGTACAAAATAAATGACAAGTAATGAATGACACGATTGGGAAGGTTTCTTTTTGGGTGCACAGAGAGGGGCAATTGTGGGAATCCTTAAAATGAGAGGGTTTTGGGAAAGCTGCAAAAGGCAGGCCTTAGATACAGCAGAATTGTGAGCGGAGCTAAAGCAACAGTCATGAGATAGGTCAGCAGAAAAATTATTTAAACTGTAGAAAAAGCAAGGGCAAATCGAACAATAGGCCTGTGAAATAATGCTTGTCTGAATAGCTCTCTAAGCTGCAGAAAGTTTATCTAGCAAGATATTAGGAAGCTTAAAGCTTAAAAATGGAGCTCTTTGCCTTGTGTCTTACAATGAAGTATTGTATCTGAAATAAGCAAGCATTGTTTTAACCAAACATACGTGTGGTTATGGTGATTGGATAGAACTTCTGTCAGTATGCTTTTGCTTTGTGTGATTGGTCAAGAAACTTATAAAGAAAATTGTAACGTATGTTTTTTGGCCTGCTGCCTGGATTTTGAGCTGCTAGCATCTTCCCATTAGCATAATCATGTAATGAATGAGACTGATGCTGAAAAATAAACAGCTCGAGGCCCTTTCCATAGCAGCCCCGTCTCGTTCGCATCTGTAAATAGCCCCCGGCCGGTGTCACCCTTCAGCATGCTCAGCATGACCTTGAACTCCATGGTGCTGTGCCACTGAAGCAGCAGGACAGGTACCTTTGCAGCCTGAGCTGCCCTTGTTCCTCTCTGCCCGTGCACAGAACACAGCGTGGAAGAGAACGGCAGCAGGGCGCTGCGTGTCCCCGCGCTCAGGATTTGTGCCGCTTCAGCTCCATGGACACATGGGTAAAGTGACAAATCTAAACTGTTTATTAGGGAAGGCAAAGTGAAGGGTGAACTGGGAGGCAAAAAAGGGGATGGGCAGGGCAGGGCTGGAGGGAGGGAGAAGGGGAGGGAGGGAGGGAGAAGGGGAGGGAGGGAGGGAGGGAGGGAGGGAGGGAGAGGAGGGAGGAGGGGAGGGAGGGGGGGAGGGAGGGAGAGGAGGGAGGAGGGGAGGGAGGGGGGGGAGGGAGGGAGGGGAGGGAGGAGGGGAGGGAGGCAGGGGGGTAGAATGTCAAGGCGCTCCTGGAGCTTCCCACAGGCTCAGCTGTGACCAAGAAGAGCTGTGCCTGGAGTTCCAGCTGGTCCCCTGTGCTCTGCAGGTGGTCTCATCTTCACTGGGAAATGGGGGTTGATGAAGGACACAGGTTCTTCTGGTCCTGCAGACCAAGTTCGGCAGCTCTTGCCTCGAAGTTCAGCTGGATAAATTTGTTGATGAAGGAGGGGCACTCATATTCCGTCAGGGCTTGAAGGGCTGGAAAAAAGAAGCACAGGGCCACGGTTAGAGGCCGGATTGCGGGAATCCAGGGTAATGCTCCTGCCAGGGCCATCCCAGCCGGCTCCTGCTATGGCCAGAAGGGAGGCGGAGACAAGGGCTCGGGCCGGAAGGTGCTGGCCTCGGCCCCCACACGTGTGCCTGAAAGCTCTCCGGGCTCTGCCCCCGCCGCCCCTCATCCGTCCGCACAGGGAGCAGAGCCCTCGGCAGCCCGGGCAGGGATTGTAACTCCGGAGCCGGGATTTGTAGCTGCCCCTGACGGCCCCCAGTGGCACCCGCGCGGCTGCCCCCACTCACCCTGACTGAGGACCTGGAGCTCCTCCTTCTGGCCCATCATGAGCACTCCAGCGACCCCTGGCAAGACAGAGCCCGTGGCGGCGCCAGGAGGCACAGCTGCCCGATACAGGGGCTGCCAGCCCTGCAGCCACACATACCCTCCGGGGACATGGAGGGGCGTGGGGCTGCTGGCTCACCGATCAACCTGACGGCCGCCTGTCGCAGGCGCTTCTGTGGGCTCTGCAGGAAGGGCAGGGCCCAGCGCAGGTGCTCGGCCGCTCGGCTCTCGTCGTCAAGCAGCTGCGGGGAGGACCGACGGGGAAGGCTTGATGCGGGCTCTGGCCCTCGGCCGGGCGCTCCCTGCGCCCAGCAGCGGCCGAGCTGGCCCGCACGGGCCAGGGCAGGGGCACAGCTGCCAGCCGCAGCACGGGAGGCAGGAGGCTTCTCCAGCCCGCAGCTGGGGCTCCCTGGCTGTCCTTACCAGGTGCTCGGCGAACTTCATCCGCTGCTGCTTCGTCAGCAGCTCCTCCAGGTCCCTCCTCCTCTGGAAGCGGGCTGCACAAAGCAGGGCTTGGAAAGAGGCCTGGAGAGCAGCAGAGAGCCGCAGGTGGCACCAGAGCCCAGGGCACAGGACCCGCATGCCTGTGCCAAGGCCAGGGAAGGCCGGAGCCTGCAAGCTGCCAGGGCAGGAGGCAGCCCAGCTCCTTGCCAGGGATGCAGCAGCGTCACACAAAACCTGACCTTTGCCACACGCCAGTTGTCATCGTGCCAGTGCAAGAAGAGAGGGAGCAGGCTCTGGCTCACAATTCTCATGAGAGGCTTTTCCCCCTCTTCGTCTACCAGCTCCATCACTTTGCTGAAGAGCCGAATGGAGAGCAGCTGCGCCTGGCTGTCGTCCTGGAGGAAAGGAAGAGACCTCAGCACCAACTACTCCAGGCCCATCAGGGCAGAGGCCCAAAAGTGCACAAGGCACAACATTTCTGGGCAGCATCCAGTGCCCGTGGCTGGGGGCACAGAGCCTTACATTCTCCAAGTATGGCAGGAGTTGCTCGGCCAGCTTCAGGGCGGTGGCACTGGGTATCTTGATGTTTTCCATCTGGAGCATGTGTACGAGCACAGGGAGGATGATGGCGACCGTCGCTACATCTGCATGCGCCATCTGCTCCAGCAGCTGTTGACAGAGGCCGCGTATTCCTCCACCCTGTGTGCAAGAGCAGGCCGTGCTGTGAAGCCGAGGACAGCCGCAGCACCAACAGCTGCTTGGGGCACTCGGGCAGCTGAAGCGAGAGGCAGGAGAGCTGGGAGCAGCTGCCTCGGCTGCCAAAGGCCAGCCAAGGCCAAAGGTCTGCGTTGCCCAGCCCCACGCTGTCAACGCGGCTTCAGACACTGCCCCTTCTCACCAGCGAGGGCTCCTTGCTGAGCTCCACGTGGCCTCTGAGCTCTGGGTGCAGCCTGTCCCTGCTCTCGCTCGGCAGGTGCCTGGACACAACCGACAGGGCACTGGCACTGTGCTTGTTCAAGTGCAGACCCTGCAGGGCAGTGACAGCCTCCAGCCTGCCCTCAGCCACTGCCCTGACTGAGTCTGCTGCACGCTCCGGGGAGGCCGAGGTGACATCAGGCTCTGCCCGCAGCTCGGCCGTGCCCTCGGTTGTTGCGGCGCTGGTGTTTCTGCGCCGAAGGCCCAGGAACCTCCACAGTATCTGCAACAGAAGGAAGGAAGGGCGGGAAGAGAGGGACGTTCCATGGCCTGCTCCAAGCGCAGCGATGGGCCGAGCAGTGCCAGCAGGCCCAGGCCAGGTGGGCATGGCCACACGTACCTTCGCTGCTGTGTGGAAGCGGCCGCGAGTGGGGTCCTGCTCTTGTGTCCCATCCTTGCCTACATCTGGCAAAGAGCAAATGCAGCCAGAGCTGAGGGGCTGCGGGAGAGGCCGGAGAACACAGCCCAGCCCTGCACGGCCCAGGCAGAGACAGGCCCCGGCTGCCCAGGGGATGGAGCACGGCCTGGGGGGCAGCCCCAGCCCCTCTTACGTCCTGTCTGCGGGGACGTCCACAGGGGCAGGGATGGGATGGGGCCAGGCCAGCCGCAGGCACCAGCCCTGCGGCCAGGCTCTGCCACTCACCGTCCTGCACTGGCTGCAACTTCTCTGGCTCTGCCGGCTGCTGCGCTGGGGAGGCTGCAGGGCCTTTGGTTTTCTTCCCCTTAAGCACCCGGAAGAGGCTGAGCACTCTGCCTGCCATCCTGCTTTCTGACCTGGGAAAAGCTCTGAGTCAGGGAGTCCTGCAGTCTGGCCGCAAGGCCAGCCGCAGGAGTAACGCCTTGCAAGAGCTGTGGTTCAGCGACGAAAGAGCCGGCTGTGTGGGGCTCCTCACAGCACAGCTCTGGCACGTCCTGTCCCGTGATGTGCACCGAGCACTGTGGCGTTGCTTCGTCACCACCAGCACCCACCTCACCACGTGTCACAAAGGGTCCTGTTCCATTCCGTTCCATGGTAACCGTGCGCCGTGTCAGCAAGGGCCCTTGGACACGCTGCTCTGGAGCCACCCCAACCCCACCCCAAATGCCTCTGTTTGGAAGAAATCCATTGCCCCAAGTGTCTAAGACAGCCCGGGACACACTAAGCCCAGCCAAGTGCTCAGGGGAGGACTCTCCACAGTGCCAGGCCAGCACAGCCCAGCTCGCTGCTGGCTCTGGAGCAGAGCAGCTTCCAGCAAGCACGGGGCAAACGCATCTTGCCAAGTGTTAAAACACACCAGATAGGGGAAGTGGCATGAATGTGTGCATCAGGGCCTTTGAATTCACAGCTCCCCAAGAGAGCTTTGGGGCACTCAGCTGGACAAACAGGATCCGGCTCCGACCTGTGCTCAAAGGTGGGCAACAAACCCTGCCGCAGGTGCTTGGCTTGGTCTCTGCAGGCCCAGGCAGATGCCAAAGCTGCTCTTCACATCCTTCCCCTGAGCCTCAGCCAAGTGCAAGGACTGAAGGAAACACAGGAAGTCAAATGGAGACACTTGCACCTGTCTCACAGGGGGCTCCTGGGGAAGCAGTTTCCTTGGGAATCAAGCCCCTCTCTTCCAAGGGCACTTCCCCAAATGTGTACAGTTCCTGGGCAACACCAACCCACCTTTAAGTGCGGGGTGCGGAGGTTCATGGACATCACACCATAACCAATATGATCCAGTGAAGCTAAATTTATTATTCCTAAAAAGACTCTATTTATAATAAATCTCTACTGTCCACGTGTCTCTAGCTAATACATGATTAGTTAATCCTAGCTCTTCACACATGTAAAATAGAATGCTGATTGGATCATCTAATTTTTCACACGTCTTGCTGGGGTTGTATGGCCCACCCATGGCTCACTTTCCCAAGCTTGCTGACAAACTTGCTGAGTTCTGATGACTCTTCTTCTTGCATCTTTTCCAAGGATATACCGACCCCATTTCTGAATATGTCCATAATTCATTCTTTGTGAACGTGTTCATTGTCCATTATTAAAAGCAGGCTGGATTGTGCATCGGCTGAATATGGCCATTGTCTTGCAAAAACTCCTCCACCTGCAAAATACCTTCAACAGTTGCCCACTTTTGTTTTTTGCACAAGCCAGACTGATTTAAAAGCACGGTCAATTACTTTTTGCACACAGCGTAGTAAGCAAGGCACTATTAGCAGAATTGAAAAAAGAATGAAATACAAAGCCAATAATATTTAAAGTTATTTATTAATTACACAGCCAAGAATACCTAATGCCAAAGCATACTAAGTCCTTGAGCCAGCCTCTTATTCCCCAGGATTTTAGGCACTCATCAAAAGAATTCTAAACAACTGTCAACTTTATCGTGTTCTCTTTAAGCAATGACACTTTCTTGTCAATAGATTCAGAGTGCTCAGAGAGATTCATCCCTTCAAAATCTTCACACCCATCTCCCTGTGCTAGCAACAGAAACTCCATAACATCCTGTAACACAGCGTGGCGTATGCTGCCTACATCAGTGGTAAGCTCATTCAGTACTTCAGATGTAAGTTAATTTGTTTGTCTGTCAAACAAGCCAATCGTTTGAATTGTGTAAGGGCCTGTGATGAAGCTACTGCTGGTGTAAAAAGTGATGCCAGTATAACCAAAGGCATATTCTACAATTCTACATTATCCTTACAGTCTGAGCCTAATAGATGCACACTACCTTTTGGACCTTGGAATTTGTGCCTGATGTCAAGCATCTGTTGAATGCTAGGGGCAAACAGTGTCAATTTCCCAAAACAGCACAGTCCTCCTCATGCTTTCTGAGGAATCGCACGCTAAGCTTTATCTCCACAAATGAGAAAATCTCCAGGAGGTGACATCCTTGCAGATTTTGGTCTTAGGGATACAGCCCATGTCCAATTAGGCACAGTATGCCGTGGTATTTTGTAATACCGGGAAGAAACAGGAGATATCCAAGTGCTATCATGGCCGGGTTTTCCTGATTTCTCCCTCATCAGCTCTTTACCCCTGTGGTACTCATAGAACAAACAAAACTTTCCTGGGTGCTGATCCCAAAATATCCAATTCCTGTGGTCACTGACTTGTAGTATTTAAACCTTGAGCAATTGTAAATGCCTGAACTCCTACAGGATTTCTAGAGATGCTTTGTTTTTCACACCAAATTTCTGTGATCATCCCATTTTGATTAGTACACCAATTTGAACAGGCCTTATTTAAGTTGCCATAAATTTGAGCTCTGGTCCAATTTCCAAATTCTTCCATTGAGTCTAAAGGAATTCCAATTAAACAGGTGCCAAATGGATCCAAAGGCGGAGCTAGTGATAGGCAGAAAGATTCTTGCCTTGTTCTGTTAGCCTATGTAACCCTCATGTTAGCTCGCTGCTCTGTTTTGTATACCCCCTGTGTTTCCTTAATCACTCCACTAAGCAACATTGTTAATATTTGCCAGACTGGTGCCATTGTTGCCCTTGTTGTCCATCATGCCTGCACTTTGCTCAAACTGCTTTAGCTTGTTCTCACTCCAAATCTCTCAAGTGATGTGTTTGTGGTATTGCTATTCTTACTCTACATTTTGTAGCTATTATCTTGCTCTCTAGCACAATTTGGTTTACTACTGCAATTAAAGCAAGTTTAAACTGCAATCACAGTAACAATCTTTGCTTATCTATTTCTATCAAAGATACATCTTGGAGAAAACTCTGATATCTTCTTGAGTTACGCCTTAAAAGTTTAGCTAATGCCATTCTCGGGGTAAATACTGTTAAGTGTGCAAGAGCAGTTGTTGCATATTAGTTTAATAGGCCTAAATTTTTGCTTTTGCCAAAGCGGTCATTAAAAGAAACAAAGGGGAACAAGATCTGCTCGTCATTATGATGAGAACTGTAGAAGTGATTTCATGCCTTGGAAGGCTGCAAACAGGCTTTGTTTTTACCCCAACTGACTTCAGCAATGCATTGAAACTATTAGATCAGGTTGGATGTTGGCTGAGTAAACAAACTAATGCCACATCCACTGCAATCAGTGACATGTTGACCGATGTTAATAGTGTTAGACATGCTACCCTTCAAAATAGAGCAGCAATTGATTTTTGTTTACTGGCACAAGGCCACGGTTGTGAGGAATTTGAAGGATTGTGTTGTATGAACCTGTCAGATCATTCTGAATCCACCCACAAAAGCATACCAAACCTGAAAGATTTGACAGCCCAAATTAAAGAAGATGGTGGGTCCTGGTTAGATGATTTGTTCCAAGGATGGAGCTTTGCACCTTGGCTAAGGGAACTTTGCAAGACAGGTCTCTATGTATTGGGTGTTTTGGTAGTGATATTAATAGGAATACCTTGCATATTTCAGTGTGTGTGACGCATGATGAACAAAACTGTCCAAGAAATTTTTATCATACAAGAGAGAGAGGTAGGAAATGGATTGACAGAGAGTTCTTGAAATCTCACGGAGATGGTGGATGAAGGTATAGAAATGGAGGAAGGTTTTGAGTTAAGACCCTGGAACAGACGAGACTTTTTTGGAACAATGACTTGTAACTATTGTCAGGCGTAATTTATGCCCTTTCCACTGACTGGACCTTCACAGCATTAGATTGCTGTGTTGTAACATAGCAATGCTTAGTTCCAGCAAGAACATGCTTTAAGCAGAGAATAAACAAAAAATATTAGAGTAAGAGTACAAAATAAATGACAAGTAATGAATGACACGATTGGGAAGGTTTCTTTTTGGGTGCACAGAGAGGGGCAATTGTGGGAATCCTTAAAATGAGAGGGTTTTGGGAAAGCTGCAAAAGGCAGGCCTTAGATACAGCAGAATTGTGAGCGGAGCTAAAGCAACAGTCATGAGATAGGTCAGCAGAAAAATTATTTAAACTGTAGAAAAAGCAAGGGCAAATCGAACAATAGGCCTGTGAAATAATGCTTGTCTGAATAGCTCTCTAAGCTGCAGAAAGTTTATCTAGCAAGATATTAGGAAGCTTAAAGCTTAAAAATGGAGCTCTTTGCCTTGTGTCTTACAATGAAGTATTGTATCTGAAATAAGCAAGCATTGTTTTAACCAAACATACGTGTGGTTATGGTGATTGGATAGAACTTCTGTCAGTATGCTTTTGCTTTGTGTGATTGGTCAAGAAACTTATAAAGAAAATTGTAACGTATGTTTTTTGGCCTGCTGCCTGGATTTTGAGCTGCTAGCATCTTCCCATTAGCATAATCATGTAATGAATGAGACTGATGCTGAAAAATAAACAGCTCGAGGCCCTTTCCATAGCAGCCCCGTCTCGTTCGCATCTGTAAATAGCCCCCGGCCGGTGTCACCCTTCAGCATGCTCAGCATGACCTTGAACTCCATGGTGCTGTGCCACTGAAGCAGCAGGACAGGTACCTTTGCAGCCTGAGCTGCCCTTGTTCCTCTCTGCCCGTGCACAGAACACAGCGTGGAAGAGAACGGCAGCAGGGCGCTGCGTGTCCCCGCGCTCAGGATTTGTGCCGCTTCAGCTCCATGGACACATGGGTAAAGTGACAAATCTAAACTGTTTATTAGGGAAGGCAAAGTGAAGGGTGAACTGGGAGGCAAAAAAGGGGATGGGCAGGGCAGGGCTGGAGGGAGGGAGAAGGGGAGGGAGGGAGGGAGAAGGGGAGGGAGGGAGGGAGGGAGGGAGGGAGAGGAGGGAGGAGGGGAGGGAGGGGGGGAGGGAGGGAGAGGAGGGAGGAGGGGAGGGAGGGGGGGGAGGGAGGGAGGGGAGGGAGGAGGGGAGGGAGGCAGGGGGGTAGAATGTCAACGCGCTCCTGGAGCTTCCCACAGGCTCAGCTGTGACCAAGAAGAGCTGTGCCTGGAGTTCCAGCTGGTCCCCTGTGCTCTGCAGGTGGTCTCATCTTCACTGGGAAATGGGGGTTGATGAAGGACACAGGTTCTTCTGGTCCTGCAGACCAAGTTCGGCAGCTCTTGCCTCGAAGTTCAGCTGGATAAATTTGTTGATGAAGGAGGGGCACTCATATTCCCTCAGGGCTTGAAGGGCTGGAAAAAAGAAGCACAGGGCCACGGTTAGAGGCCGGATTGCGGGAATCCAGGGTAATGCTCCTGCCAGGGCCATCCCAGCCGGCTCCTGCTATGGCCAGAAGGGAGGCGGAGACAAGGGCTCGGGCCGGAAGGTGCTGGCCTCGGCCCCCACACGTGTGCCTGAAAGCTCTCCGGGCTCTGCCCCCGCCGCCCCTCATCCGTCCGCACAGGGAGCAGAGCCCTCGGCAGCCCGGGCAGGGATTGTAACTCCGGAGCCGGGATTTGTAGCTGCCCCTGACGGCCCCCACTGGCACCCGCGCGGCTGCCCCCACTCACCCTGACTGAGGACCTGGAGCTCCTCCTTCTGGCCCATCATGAGCACTCCAGCGACCCCTGGCAAGACAGAGCCCGTGGCGGCGCCAGGAGGCACAGCTGCCCGATACAGGGGCTGCCAGCCCTGCAGCCACACATACCCTCCGGGGACATGGAGGGGCGTGGGGCTGCTGGCTCACCGATCAACCTGACGGCCGCCTGTCGCAGGCGCTTCTGTGGGCTCTGCAGGAAGGGCAGGGCCCAGCGCAGGTGCTCGGCCGCTCGGCTCTCGTCGTCAAGCAGCTGCGGGGAGGACCGACGGGGAAGGCTTGATGCGGGCTCTGGCCCTCGGCCGGGCGCTCCCTGCGCCCAGCAGCGGCCGAGCTGGCCCGCACGGGCCAGGGCAGGGGCACAGCTGCCAGCCGCAGCACGGGAGGCAGGAGGCTTCTCCAGCCCGCAGCTGGGGCTCCCTGGCTGTCCTTACCAGGCGCTCGGCGAACTTCATCCGCTGCTGCTTCGTCAGCAGCTCCTCCAGGTCCCTCCTCCTCTGGAAGCGGGCTGCACAAAGCAGGGCTTGGAAAGAGGCCTGGAGAGCAGCAGAGAGCCGCAGGTGGCACCAGAGCCCAGGGCACAGGACCCGCATGCCTGTGCCAAGGCCAGGGAAGGCCGGAGCCTGCAAGCTGCCAGGGCAGGAGGCAGCCCAGCTCCTTGCCAGGGATGCAGCAGCGTCACACAAAACCTGACCTTTGCCACACGCCAGTTGTCATCGTGCCAGTGCAAGAAGAGAGGGAGCAGGCTCTGGCTCACAATTCTCATGAGAGGCTTTTCCCCCTCTTCGTCTACCAGCTCCATCACTTTGCTGAAGAGCCGAATGGAGAGCAGCTGCGCCTGGCTGTCGTCCTGGAGGAAAGGAAGAGACCTCAGCACCAACTACTCCAGGCCCATCAGGGCAGAGGCCCAAAAGTGCACAAGGCACAACATTTCTGGGCAGCATCCAGTGCCCGTGGCTGGGGGCACAGAGCCTTACATTCTCCAAGTATGGCAGGAGTTGCTCGGCCAGCTTCAGGGCGGTGGCACTGGGTATCTTGATGTTTTCCATCTGGAGCATGTGTACGAGCACAGGGAGGATGATGGCGACCGTCGCTACATCTGCATGCGCCATCTGCTCCAGCAGCTGTTGACAGAGGCCGCGTATTCCTCCACCCTGTGTGCAAGAGCAGGCCGTGCTGTGAAGCCGAGGACAGCCGCAGCACCAACAGCTGCTTGGGGCACTCGGGCAGCTGAAGCGAGAGGCAGGAGAGCTGGGAGCAGCTGCCTCGGCTGCCAAAGGCCAGCCAAGGCCAAAGGTCTGCGTTGCCCAGCCCCACGCTGTCAACGCGGCTTCAGACACTGCCCCTTCTCACCAGCGAGGGCTCCTTGCTGAGCTCCACGTGGCCTCTGAGCTCTGGGTGCAGCCTGTCCCTGCTCTCGCTCGGCAGGTGCCTGGACACAACCGACAGGGCACTGGCACTGTGCTTGTTCAAGTGCAGACCCTGCAGGGCAGTGACAGCCTCCAGCCTGCCCTCAGCCACTGCCCTGACTGAGTCTGCTGCACGCTCCGGGGAGGCCGAGGTGACATCAGGCTCTGCCCGCAGCTCGGCCGTGCCCTCGGTTGTTGCGGCGCTGGTGTTTCTGCGCCGAAGGCCCAGGAACCTCCACAGTATCTGCAACAGAAGGAAGGAAGGGCGGGAAGAGAGGGACGTTCCATGGCCTGCTCCAAGCGCAGCGATGGGCCGAGCAGTGCCAGCAGGCCCAGGCCAGGTGGGCATGGCCACACGTACCTTCGCTGCTGTGTGGAAGCGGCCGCGAGTGGGGTCCTGCTCTTGTGTCCCATCCTTGCCTACATCTGGCAAAGAGCAAATGCAGCCAGAGCTGAGGGGCTGCGGGAGAGGCCGGAGAACACAGCCCAGCCCTGCACGGCCCAGGCAGAGACAGGCCCCGGCTGCCCAGGGGATGGAGCACGGCCTGGGGGGCAGCCCCAGCCCCTCTTACGTCCTGTCTGCGGGGACGTCCACAGGGGCAGGGATGGGATGGGGCCAGGCCGGCCGCAGGCACCAGCCCTGCGGCCAGGCTCTGCCACTCACCGTCCTGCACTGGCTGCAACTTCTCTGGCTCTGCCGGCTGCTGCGCTGGGGAGGCTGCAGGGCCTTTGGTTTTCTTCCCCTTAAGCACCCGGAAGAGGCTGAGCACTCTGCCTGCCATCCTGCTTTCTGACCTGGGAAAAGCTCTGAGTCAGGGAGTCCTGCAGTCTGGCCGCAAGGCCAGCCGCAGGAGTAACGCCTTGCAAGAGCTATGGTTCAGCGACGAAAGAGCCGGCTGTGTGGGGCTCCTCACAGCACAGCTCTGGCACGTCCTGTCCCGTGATGTGCACCGAGCACTGTGGCGTTGCTTCGTCACCACCAGCACCCACCTCACCACGTGTCACAAAGGGTCCTGTTCCATTCCGTTCCATGGTAACCGTGCGCCGTGTCAGCAAGGGCCCTTGGACACGCTGCTCTGGAGCCACCCCAACCCCACCCCAAATGCCTCTGTTTGGAAGAAATCCATTGCCCCAAGTGTCTAAGACAGCCCGGGACACACTAAGCCCAGCCAAGTGCTCAGGGGAGGACTCTCCACAGTGCCAGGCCAGCACAGCCCAGCTCGCTGCTGGCTCTGGAGCAGAGCAGCTTCCAGCAAGCACGGGGCAAACGCATCTTGCCAAGTGTTAAAACACACCAGATAGGGGAAGTGGCATGAATGTGTGCATCAGGGCCTTTGAATTCACAGCTCCCCAAGAGAGCTTTGGGGCACTCAGCTGGACAAACAGGATCCGGCTCCGACCTGTGCTCAAAGGTGGGCAACAAACCCTGCCGCAGGTGCTTGGCTTGGTCTCTGCAGGCCCAGGCAGATGCCAAAGCTGCTCTTCACATCCTTCCCCTGAGCCTCAGCCAAGTGCAAGGACTGAAGGAAACACAGGAAGTCAAATGGAGACACTTGCACCTGTCTCACAGGGGGCTCCTGGGGAAGCAGTTTCCTTGGGAATCAAGCCCCTCTCTTCCAAGGGCACTTCCCCAAATGTGTACAGTTCCTGGGCAACACCAACCCACCTTTAAGTGCGGGGTGCGGAGGTTCATGGACATCACACCATAACCAATATGATCCAGTGAAGCTAAATTTATTATTCCTAAAAAGACTCTATTTATAATAAATCTCTACTGTCCACGTGTCTCTAGCTAATACATGATTAGTTAATCCTAGCTCTTCACACATGTAAAATAGAATGCTGATTGGATCATCTAATTTTTCACACGTCTTGCTGGGGTTGTATGGCCCACCCATGGCTCACTTTCCCAAGCTTGCTGACAAACTTGCTGAGTCCTGCTGACTCTTCTTCTTGCATCTTTTCCAAGGATATACCGACCCCATTTCTGAATATGTCCATAATTCATTCTTTGTGAACGTGTTCATTGTCCATTATTAAAAGCAGGCTGGATTGTGCATCGGCTGAATATGGCCATTGTCTTGCAAAAACTCCTCCACCTGCAAAATACCTTCAACAGTTGCCCACTTTTGTTTTTTGCACAAGCCAGACTGATTTAAAAGCACGGTCAATTACTTTTTGCACACAGCGTAGTAAGCAAGGCACTATTAGCAGAATTGAAAAAAGAATGAAATACAAAGCCAATAATATTTAAAGTTATTTATTAATTACACAGCCAAGAATACCTAATGCCAAAGCATACTAAGTCCTTGAGCCAGCCTCTTATTCCCCAGGATTTTAGGCACTCATCAAAAGAATTCTAAACAACTGTCAACTTTATCGTGTTCTCTTTAAGCAATGACACTTTCTTGTCAATAGATTCAGAGTGCTCAGAGAGATTCATCCCTTCAAAATCTTCACACCCATCTCCCTGTGCTAGCAACAGAAACTCCATAACATCCTGTAACACAGCGTGGCGTATGCTGCCTACATCAGTGGTAAGCTCATTCAGTACTTCAGATGTAAGTTAATTTGTTTGTCTGTCAAACAAGCCAATCGTTTGAATTGTGTAAGGGCCTGTGATGAAGCTACTGCTGGTGTAAAAAGTGATGCCAGTATAACCAAAGGCATATTCTACAATTCTACATTATCCTTACAGTCTGAGCCTAATAGATGCACACTACCTTTTGGACCTTGGAATTTGTGCCTGATGTCAAGCATCTGTTGAATGCTAGGGGCAAACAGTGTCAATTTCCCAAAACAGCACAGTCCTCCTCATGCTTTCTGAGGAATCGCACGCTAAGCTTTATCTCCACAAATGAGAAAATCTCCAGGAGGTGACATCCTTGCAGATTTTGGTCTTAGGGATACAGCCCATGTCCAATTAGGCACAGTATGCCGTGGTATTTTGTAATACCGGGAAGAAACAGGAGATATCCAAGTGCTATCATGGCCGGGTTTTCCTGATTTCTCCCTCATCAGCTCTTTACCCCTGTGGTACTCATAGAACAAACAAAACTTTCCTGGGTGCTGATCCCAAAATATCCAATTCCTGTGGTCACTGACTTGTAGTATTTAAACCTTGAGCAATTGTAAATGCCTGAACTCCTACAGGATTTCTAGAGATGCTTTGTTTTTCACACCAAATTTCTGTGATCATCCCATTTTGATTAGTACACCAATTTGAACAGGCCTTATTTAAGTTGCCATAAATTTGAGCTCTGGTCCAATTTCCAAATTCTTCCATTGAGTCTAAAGGAATTCCAATTAAACAGGTGCCAAATGGATCCAAAGGCGGAGCTAGTGATAGGCAGAAAGATTCTTGCCTTGTTCTGTTAGCCTATGTAACCCTCATGTTAGCTCGCTGCTCTGTTTTGTATACCCCCTGTGTTTCCTTAATCACTCCACTAAGCAACATTGTTAATATTTGCCAGACTGGTGCCATTGCTGCCCTTGTTGTCCATCATGCCTGCACTTTGCTCAAACTGCTTTAGCTTGTTCTCACTCCAAATCTCTCAAGTGATGTGTTTGTGGTATTGCTATTCTTACTCTACATTTTGTAGCTATTATCTTGCTCTCTAGCACAATTTGGTTTACTACTGCAATTAAAGCAAGTTTAAACTGCAATCACAGTAACAATCTTTGCTTATCTATTTCTATCAAAGATACATCTTGGAGAAAACTCTGATATCTTCTTGAGTTACGCCTTAAAAGTTTAGCTAATGCCATTCTCGGGGTAAATACTGTTAAGTGTGCAAGAGCAGTTACTTTCCCAGCTGGAGTAATGTATCTACAAGGCCTTATGTCATGCAAACTCCTGGTCCTTTATCAGGTTTTCTTTGCAGGGATCTATTAGGCCAGTTTAGACTGTTCTTGGATCAGCAGAAGCCTGTGACCTTGGAAATGATCTAGGGGAGTCCTGTGTGCTCGTGGCCAAACTGAACAGAATTTTCAGCTTCCTAAATTCTCCATAGACTCCTGACTTCCAACCAGTCATCAGAGCAAAACAACTTCACAGAAATGGACTGGCTTTGGAGTTTTGTCCTTTTGGTTGGGGATTTTTTATTTTTTTGTTTTTTGTTTTTTTTTTTTTTTGGTGGTTTTCCTTGTGGGTGTTTGTATTTGGTTTTCTTTTTGCCTTTTTTTTTTTCTTTGTGCAGTTTTCTTGGGGGATTTTGTTTTTCTTCATCCTGAAGGAGCTCTTCTGCCCCACATGTCTTGCTGATGTCATTTATGTGACTGTTACAGTTACCCCTACTACATCTGCAGTTTATTTTTATGAGAATGCTATCTTTTTGTCAATAAGAGAATGCTATCTTTTTGTCAGTAATAACTACTTTGAAAGAACATCAGGTTACAGGACAAATAGAGAGCATGTGGTGTTTTCCATGTGCCCCCAAAGAAAAAAAACAGGTATTTTTTAATCTTCTAGTTTTATGCTTATCAAGAAGTGTCCAAGAGACACATCCAAGTGGCATGATCAGATAAAACTGTACTGTAGGCATTTCTCAGGAGAGAGCCTCCAGCCCAGACATGGTATATTCCTCAGATCCATGGCACTTTTCCATACCTGATTCCCACTCTTTCCCATGACTATTAGAATCCTAGCCATTGGCCCAAGCCCTGCTCAGATCAGTCTCTAGGAAAACACATCAAGCCCTTTGTGATTCTGCAGCACAACCCAATGAATCTGCCTCTTGCCCATAACAGCTGCCAGTGCTGTGCTCTCAGATAAGACCTGGTGGGGCTGAGACCAGAGCCCAGGGGATTCTGTGTCTACCATCACCTGTTGGGACAAAAAGGGCACTGATCCACAACTTGGTGTGGCTGATCTCAAGGCCCATCCTCTTGTCTCCTGAATGGGGGCAACAGCTTGTACAGGGCTCAGGCTGGCTGTGGCTTCTTCCCACTGCTTGACAGTGCTCATGCTTGGGCTTTGCTGGCCTTGTTATGCTAGCTGCCCTATCCCTGAGGGCTGGAGGGACTGCAGAGGCTGGAGCCTTCCTTAGCTGGGAGAGGGGCATCTTGGAGCTCAGCCTGCTCATAAACAGGTCAGGGTCCTGATGCTGAAAGCCACTTTTGGGCTTGGTTACAGCATGAGGTGCTCTGGTTTACAAATGGAAAGGCATTCTTTTGGTAAACTGCTGAAAGGTGGGGAAGATGTCCTTCACTCCTGGGATTGCATCTCCCCGTGCTTTGTTTCCTGTCAAGAGAACTCTTCAAAGGACTGTACAAAATTAGTCTCTGTGCCAGCCATCTGTGCACTGCAACGTAGCCATGCATGTTCATCTCCACACCTTTGTTTCCTTTCTTCAGGTACCTTGTGGGCAAGGAACTCTGGCTGGTTATGGAGTACATGGATGGAGGCGCTCTGAGTCATGTCATCTACAAGACCTGCCTGTCACATTGCATCCATCAGTTGGGAGGTCAGCAATCCCATCTGTGTTTCCAAGGGCTTGGGTAGGATTGGCTTGGAAACAGGGGCTCAGATCAGGAGTGATTTCATGTGCCAAGCTTGGTTTCTATGTTGCTGGTATGCTATGGGAAAGTAAAAGCATCTCAAGTGAAAGGCCTGCCAGTGCGCCTGCACTCCCTGTACTCAGTGCCAGTAGTCTTCACTCCTGCTGTTGCATTCTCGTTCTGTCTCTTGTATTTTTATTTTTATTTGTTCTCCATCTTGCTTCCCTAAACTTTTGCCTGTCTTCATTGCATTCCTTTCCTGTGAAAGAAAAGGTGCTGGTGGCAGGATTTGAAACAAACAGCAAAGAAAAAAAAGAGAAACTAATTTCTCTCAGTCCTCAGCTAAAAAGGACAGGAGTGCAGCCAAAATGCTCTTTGCTTCTGAGCATGTCCACTGCAGCAGCAGTCATCCTGGCTGGTTTGCAGGGGACAGTCTACAACAGCAGGTGCTGTTGCTCTTTCAAAAGCTGACGTGCCTTTCCTCAGAAAGGTCCTGCTCTGCAAGTGTTGGAGCAGCAAACTCTTCCTCACAGTGGCACTGTGTTCTGCCATTACTGCCCATTCCCTTGGAGAGGGAATCTTTTAGATTCTTTGTTGCCTTTCTTGTGTGCTGAAATCACATCACTTCTTTTTGCCCTCCTCTTTCTGTTTTCTCTCTCAGTGCCTGCAAGGATTGCATTTTCTTCACTCAAACCAGGTGAACCATTGAGATGTGAAAAGGGACAACATCCTTCTCAGAACTGACGGTTCTGTCAAACTGAGTCAGTATATTCTTGGTCAGGTGCAGCATTCCAGGGATGTGGGGCTGCTTGGAGTGACAGCCAGCTCCCGAAAAATGGTGCTGGTGGTAGTGCAGGGACACCCGCTGTGAGCTGAGGGCACAGTTGCAAGGTGCACAGAGGCAGGACAAGGAACAAGCAGTCAAGAGCGGCTTTGCTCTCTGTGTGCCCCTTCCAGAGGGAGGGAGCTACAAGTTTAAAGACTCCAAAGAACAAAAGCCACTGCTGGAGGCAGTGTAAAAAATGGGGGGATTTTTAAAGTCGCCAATGCCAGCAAACTTCTACTGGGGAATTGTTTTGCTTGCTTTCCTAATTGCACAGAATTCAAATAAAACCAATACTTTGCTTTCTCCTCAGCTGATTTTGGCCTCTCTACTCAGCTCACCCCTGAGCAGAGCAGACCGTGCTTGGTAGCTGGGACTCCGTGGTGGATGGCACCTGAAGTGGTCACAGGTCAACCATATGGCCCCAAAGTGGACATATGGTCTTTTGGAATTGTGGGGATTGAAATGGTAGAAAAAGAACCTCCTTACTGGGACCAAAGTCATACCTTGGTAAGGAGCAAATACTCACTGATCCCACTCTCTTTTTCATCTGTCCCTTGTCCTGCGTGCCGTTGTACAAAATCCCATTGCCATCTGCTGGAACTACTTCTACCAAGGACCCCTCCTAAAAATGTGCCTGCAGCACATCAGCATCTGCTGTCGATTTGGATACATCAGTGGGGGAACCAAGCCTTATCACATGCAAACGTGGTTCCTGTTCTTTTGTCTGTGGAGATGGCCCCAGTAACAGGAAACAAGCGTCTTGGAACTGCTCGTATCTTTCCAGAAATGAAGGAAGGAAACCCAAACCCAACAAATTTTCTAAAACTTTCAAAAACTTTCAAAAGCTGTGGTCTTTAGAAAGGAACTTAACCCACTGTGCAGTTTCTTCTCACTTTGGAAACATGCCTGAAACCTGGGCATGAGAGTGTAAAGGCCACGGAGTCTCTTCTGCTCCTTGTGCAGTGCTGCTGAAACACTCAGCGACCGTGTTGCTCTCCTAACAAAAGGCACATTCTCTGTGTCACCAAGCCAGAACCTGGTGATGTGGAGAGCCTGCCATTTGTTTCCTGGCACTTTCTGGGATGGGCCTACCATTAATGTATTGACTTGAATAGCCAAATGAGCAGACGGTGACCACAGGGATGGCACCTCTCCTTCTTCTGACCATGACAATTTTTCTTTTGCTGCAAAATAGGAAGCTGCAATTTTCAGACTGCTGAGAGACAGAGCTGCAGGTGGCTCCTTCTTGCCTAAGCAGGCATTTTCATCCCAATACACTTGTGCAGGCATCCTTATGTGTCTGTGTTGAAGATGAGATTGTAAATATTTGTTTCCTTACCTGGGGATTAACTGATGGATTTCCTTTCTTTCCTTCCAATTCTCATTCTTTTCAAGAACAGCATAAAAAGCTTGATGAGTTTTGTTCTATGGCACATGTGCTTAAAGCACCAACAAGCACTGCAGAGGTGCCTTTCATGTACTAATCCTTGGAATTAGTTTCTATAGCACAGTCCCTCTTCCAAAAAGCCTCTCAAGCTGGTGTGAATCCTCAGAGAAGCAAATGTGCTTCTGCTGATGTAGTTCCCACTAACTAGGTTAGTCAATGAAATCAGCTGCCAAGGCAAGATCTGTGGGATGGTGGAAAAGCTGTGGCTCCATCGGAGTTTCGGTTTCTGGTTGGTAAAGGAAAATCATCTCTGGGTCTCTGCCAGGGCAGAAACTACCACTGAAGAACAGAGGGTAAACAAAGGGATTTGTGACAGCCTTGGAAACATGAAAGCAGCAGGTGGAGCCTCGTCTCTCCTTTTTTCCTGGGCTACACACCTGATAGCCACAGAAGGGACCCCACAGTTGCAGCAGCCCAACCAATTCTCGCCTTGCCTGCGTGACTTCCTGATCTGCTGCCTGCAGAGAGACGAGGAGCAGCGCTGGTCTGCCAAGGAGCTCCTGCAGGTAAAATGTGAAGGGGCTGCAGGTGAAACAGGCTCTGAGGGGTGGGCTCCTCCTCCACTCAAGTCCAAGGCATCACATGAGCCTCCTTCCTCCTCACCTCCACTCTTGGAGCTCTTCAAATGAAAACACTGAGGAATCCTAGACTGGGCTGGGCTGGCAGGGCCCTGTAAAGATCCTCTGGTGCAGGTGTCCTGCAATGAGCAGGGACATCTTTAAAGAGATCAGGTTGCTCAGAGCCCTTTGCCACCTGAGCCAGAATGGCTCCAGGGACGAGGCACCTACAAGCTCTTGGGGCAACCTGTGCCAGGGTGGCACCATGCTCCAAGTAAACAAGTTCTGATTAGATCCTAATGGTGTTTAAAAATATTCACCCACATCTTGTTGTAACTGGCCCTGTTAAAAAAGATGTCTCCCACTTTGTTCAAAGCCACTCTGAGGTCTTGGAAAGTGGCAATGAAGTCTGCTGGGGCCTGTTCTTCACAAAACTGAATAGCTCTACCTCTCTCCTATTTCCTGAGAGGACAGGTGCTCCGTCCTCTGACTGTTTCTGTTGCCCTCTTTTTTAATTTGGTTGGGTGTTCAGTTTTATCTAATGGCAAAATAACTGAAGTAGAGCAATGCAGGGTACAGAGACATGAAGTGGTGGTGCAGGAACCCAAGGAAGCCAGTCCCAGCTGAGCAGTCAGAGATTTGGCTGTGGGCAGGAGGGGCTGTGGGGACTTGCTGTGAGCCTCTGAGGGGCCCTTGTTTGTGCCCCCCAGCCCACCCTTAGAGGTTTCTGCCACGCAAACAGGGCCAGCTGGGAGGGACTTGTCCCAGCCCCATCTGCTGCCTGGCACGCTCAAGCATACGCAAACTGTGCCAGGGTTACTGTCAGGTTGTGTGGCAGGGAGAGAACTGTAGGACCCAGTGCCACTGGGCTGGCCCTGCTGGGAAGGAAGGTGCCATCCAGCACACGAGGGGCAGGGCATGGAACGGTAGACACTGCTCTGTCTCCCTGTGGAAATAAAAGCCTGTCTTGCAAAGGCGGGGACCTATGTGAGTCATTGGAGTTTCCTGAAAGGAAGAAACCCCAGGGACAGAAAGCACCATTTCTAGAGCACTGGCAGAACAAAAACCCCAGCAAGTCATCACAATGAACACATGAGTGGGATTTGCCTGTGATGGCAAGGTCCTGCACATGACAATTGGGGAACAGACGGTCCCATTGTTCTACTTTCTGGGTCTTCCTAGGAACTAGAGGAATCCGCATTGAGCCTGTGAAGCACTGAGCTTGGAAAGTCATGGTTCACTGTTCCTTGTTGTCTTGGGTTTTTTTTCCTGTGGACAGCATCCATTTGTAACAACAGCCAAGCCAGCATCCATCCTGGCACCACTCACCAACTCAGTTCAGAAGAAGTAGGAGACAAGAACATATCATGTCAAGATGTTATCTCCATAGCCAATTTTGAGTAGAATTGTAGAGTAGGATTCTAGAGTAGGATTGTTGAAGAGTCTTATAGGATTATAGATTAGGATTAATTAAATAATTAAAGAAAGTTTCTGAAATATCAACTAATTTGGAAGATTATTTGGAAGACCCCATTCTAACCCTTTCAGAAAACTCAACATTTCCTCCTGAATTACCAATTGTTTTATTTACTGGTGCCAAGACACACTTATGGCTTCTTTTGAATGTGAGGAATGGCTTCTTTTCAAAAGTGAGGAAGGCTCTTCTTCATTCATCCTCCTGAGAGCACACTGCCTTTGGAATACCACCCACTGGCTGGTTTTGGCACAGCTGTGGTATTTCTAGTTGAGGCACAAAAGGCAGAGGCATTTGCAGGAAAAATCAAAGGAGGAATGGGCAGCCCAAATATCCTGTGTGCATTCAGGCCTGCAGCTGTGACTCAAGAGCATTTGGGTTCCTGCCACTTGGATTTGGATTCCTAAATGCAATCTCTTTGGCTGGAGGAGAGACAGGAACCCAACATGACAGGTCATAGCCCAATTTCTGTCACTGCCTGCAGGAAAAGGCTACGTCCTGCAGGACTCCAGCACTCAGCATCCTCAGGCAGACACACCAAGTGCTGGCAACTCAGAAACTTGCTCCTCTGCCTTGTACTAAAGACAGCACCTCCCACAATGGGCACTAATAGGTACAGAGTATTGTGGTGTGACCCTTCCATGGAGCTGGTGGACTCACCATCCCTGCAAGCCTTTGAAAGAAGACTGGATGTGGCATTCGGTGCCCTGCTTTAGTTGAGGTGATAGGGCATGAGTTGGACTCCATCATCCTAAAAGCATCTGTCTTCCAAGCAAATGATTCTGTGATTCTGTCACTGAGGGAGCTTTTCCTGCAGCCCTGGAAAGGGCTGTGGGGGCCCTCAGCCAAGGACGGGGATCAGGGCTCCTGGAAAAGAAGCAAAGGGCTCAAGGCAAAGGCCGAGAGGGCAGTGCTGCCCCAGCGCAGCACAAAGCCAGCCTCATGTCCTCCTCCTCAAGCTGCACCCTCTGCGCTGCACTTTGCGGCGCCGCCGGCTCCTCTCCCTGCGGGGCTCCAGGGCGTGGTGGGAGCCGGGCCCCTCATCTTCGGGAAGCGCCGGAGCCTTGGCTGCTGCTGTGGCCGGCAGGGGAGAGCTGCGGCCGCGGCCCCGGGCACGGCGAGCTGCCGCTATGGCCGGCTCATGCCGCGGCTCCTGCCTCTGCTCCTGTCCTGTGCGCACAGACGCGGCCGAGGGCTGCCTGGCAGCTCCGTGCCGCTCCGCGGCGGGCCCGGCCGGGCTGCTGCTGCCCTCTGCGGCCTCTGCCCGCTGCTGCCGGCCCCGCCGCGCTCCCGCCTGCCTCTGCCGCAGCCGGGCCCACACCGGAGGCAGCACATTGCGGCCGGCTTGGAAAAGCCTTGCCCGCAAAGGGCCTGCCACAGCCTCGGCCTCAGGGCACAGGCTGCCGGCGTCCTCGCAGCTGCGAGCCGGCCCGGGCCGCCTGCCGGCCTCGGCCACAGCTCTCGCCCGTGTCTCCATGGCTGCGGCTGCTCGGCCCAGCGGGCTGAGCACAGCCAGTGCCAGCAGCAGCTCCTCACGGGACCAGGCTCCGGGCGCTCCGAACCCGCCCAACCCCGAATTCCAGCCCTGAGAGGCTTGGCGTCCCAATGTATCCCCTGGGGACAGCAGAGTCGGTTGCTGAGCTCAGCCCATGGTGACACCATCAAGTGACCAATGGAAAATTCACCAAATCCTCATCAGAGACAAGAGAAAACTCCCATGGTGCCTGACAGCCTGAAGCAACTGCCGATTACAGATCATTCCATCCACGTGGGAAAGAAACCTGTTGCATTAAAGCAGAAAAGAGTTATCTAAAAGGAGATCAGGAACAAAGTTATTCGGACTCATACTTCTTTTGTCTGTTCAAAAGGCCACGAAAATTAAATCTTTGCTCTTCTGACACAGTTCTCTGTTCTTGATGTGGGACAGTGAGTGCTGATGTGCAGGAGCTGATAGAAGGGACAAGGAACGAGGATGCAGCAGGCACAGTGCCAAGCTGACAGAGAGATGATCTCTGGCAGTGGCACTGAAGGAGAAGAGTTTGCAGGCAGCACAGAAAATGGCTCTTTGTTTGACCTCTTCTTTCAGTGCTCCTAAGAATGTAGCCTGGAGCAAGCTGGGAACACCAGAGCATGGAGCCCTTTCCAGGCAGGGCTGCATCTGCTGAAGGGCAGAGGGAGCCCAGTAGGGATCAGACAAAAACCAGCCGGGGACTGAGGAGCCCCTGTGCTGGCAGTGAGCAGCCTCGGGTTCTGCTCACTGCTGGTGGCATTTTCTATTGAACCATCTCCAAGGACTTCTGCTGTGCTCTGTATTTTTAAGTGCTTTACCCCTTAAGTTTTTTTGGGGTTTTTTTTCGGTTGTCTCCTGCACCTTTATTTCTTCAAATTTTCCTACCCTGTCAACAGCAGGCCCTGTTCAGAACTGGCTCTAAAATATCAGCAAAGCTGAAATAAACAAGGGCCAGGAGACTTCTTCTCCTGTTTAATGCCTTTATTAAAAGTGATCAGCTCAGGATTGGGTAGCTCGGCGGGGCTGCAGTCTCCCGTCGTCTCTCCCAGGGCGACTCAGAGGAGGAGGATATGCACAGCTCTGTCCACCAGGGGCAGAGCTGGGGATCAGATCCTCTTGGGAGCCTTTAGGGCTTGATCCCACAAGATGTTAGTTCGGTCCGGGTCTCCAGACCTCCCAGTCCTGGCCCGGGGGATCTCGAGAACAGGGTGAGGAACGACGAAGGTTTCCCGCATCTCTGCAGGCCCAGCGCCCTGCTCCTCACATCCAGACATCACTCCAGTCTCTCAACTCTTATTTGGCTCGTTGTTTTTGGGGTTTTCTCCATGCAGTGCGGGACCCATGCTGCATTGTGGTCTTGGAGTCACTTTGCATAACCCCCCCCCCACCTTCTCAGGTGTCTTCACTATGAGAAAGGTACAACTTAGCCTCGGGAAGGTCCCCACCCGTTACAGTCTCAGGAGAAGGGCCATTAACTCGCCCCAGCCAGGGCTTTTACTAATACAAAAACAACCATCAACGACAACGACCCGTGATTACAATAACAAAACACGCAGAACTTTGGCAGGGACAGTGATCTGGCTGCCTTTTTGTAACCTTTTCTCACAAAAAAAATATTAACCGAATTTTTGTTCACAACAGTCCCCCCTCTTTTTCTTTGATCGAGCTTAAATTCTAAGCTCGCATCAACTCCCAATTTTTGTTTTGAATCTACTATAAATCTCTTGTGCACTTTGGTAATCATGGTTACTTAACCTTGTTACTTTCCTTGGTTTCTTCAGGTTGGTCTGCACGGCAAGTACTATTCTACTAAAACAGATAAATAAGCATAGTAAGAAAACCAATCCTCCAAGTACACACACAGCGAGAAAAACTACCTTTTCCCATACATCCTTTTTGAAAATCTCCAGGTTCTCCCACCCACTGGGATCAAGTGTAGGAGTTTGTTCTTCATTATTTACACATGCTAACTTTTTTATTTCGTTTGAAATGTTCTTAATAATTGAATTCTTTATTTTTAATACTGCCTGGAGCCAGATAACTTTGTTTAACATGGATATTGGGGTCCGAATTTGGCTTTTACAATTTTGGATTCTCTCCATTTCTATTTCACTGTGCCTGTTCTGTTTAATTTCTCCCAAATTATTATATATAGGAACTCCCAAACTTGATCCAGTCTTTTTGGGTAATAAGAAAATTGGTTTTATCACTCTAGCAGCGCAGCTGCCAGACAAGATCAAATCTAGGGGTTTAAGGCTCCCCTGAAATGTGTTCCAAAAGGAGTTGATCTCTTTTTCAGTATACTCATATAAATACTTGTAAGAAACAATTTTTCTTACCATTTTCACCATTTCTTTGCTTTTCACTAGATCTGCTGAGCTTGTTTCAGCAGCATCCCATTCAAAGCACAACCAGGCTTCCCCTATAGGGCACTCTCCTAGCAGTGGCTGCCTAAAAGTGGCAGTATTGTATACTATCCAATACACTCTCCTATTTTTTTGATAAAAGACCAATTGTGAGAGGTTAACACAATCAGGGTTAGAACTGATGTGGACTCTCGACAAGGAGCTCACTTCCTCCTCACAGAGGGGTTGGTAGCATTCATTGCACGGCTCAGCTGGGCTCCCCTGAGCACCACCAGCAATCAGAGCCATCAGCACTACCCTTCCCAAGAGTCCGGTATGGGTCATCTCGCACAGCCTGCCCACCCGGCCTTGCCTCTTGGGGAACTTTACTGAGGAAAAGCTTCCAAGCTCTTTAGAGTCCCTTCTACCCGCTTCTCTGGTTAAACCTCTCTTGGTCTGTTCCCTACCAATTTTGGTTTCCCCTCCCAGGGGAGTGTTCTGTAGAGGATTAACCTGGAGTCTTTAGAAATAAATTGGAGAATTAACCAGAATTACTTATTTACAGTCTTAAACTTTTTACCAACATAGTTTACACAGAACAGTCTTAAAACATTTTAAGCAATATTAGAACTCTTAACAAACCATTTTTTCACACAGTTCAGTCTTTTTGACTCTTCCTTCTGAGAGTCAACTTTAAATCTTTTGGTCCTTTTACCACAGTGTACTCAGGTGATTTAGCTTGCGAAGCAGATGAATCTTGTCCAGCGCCGGGGGGTGAGAGTGGTGTGGACTCTGGTCCAATGCCAGAGGGGGAAGCTGATGTTGGATCCGGTCCCGTACCTGGGGGTGAGAGTGGTGTGGACTCTGGTCCAATGCCAGAGGGGGAAGCTGATGTTGGATCCGGTCCCGTACCTGGGGGTGAGACTGGCCCTTTTATTCTTGTGATATGAGTCCAACCTTTTTCTTTGGTCCGCACAGCTGAATTTGTGATCAGGAGCACCTGGAAGGGGCCTTCAAATTTTGGCATTAATGTTCCCGTAGTCCATGATTTTATCAAAACCCAATCTCCTGGACTAATGTTGTGAACTTTTATGTCGAGAGGGGAAGTTTGAGGAAGGTATCCTTTCTTTCTAAGTCCCTCCAGAGTTCTTCCAATTATTTCTAAATACTTTCTGGTAGCTTCTTCCCCTTCCAGATAGTCTCCTGTGCTATAAGGTGTTAACAAGAATGGCAGCCCAAACATCATTTCATAAGGTGAAATTCTTATGTCAGCCCGAGGTCTTGTTCTGATGCGCAACAGCGCTAGGGGCAAACACTTCAGCCAATTCATCTTTGTTTCTTCAATCAATTTAGTTAATACATTTTTGAGAGTTTTGTTCATTCGCTCCACCCTCCCAGAACTCTGGGGGTGCCACGGAGTATGCAACCTCCATTTCATTCCTAAAGCCTCAATTATATTTTGTAATGTTTGGGACACAAAATGTGGACCTCGGTCTGAGTCTATGGTGTTCACAATACCATATCTGGGGATAATATTCTCTAGGATTGCTTTTGCCACGACTTGAGCTGTTTCCCTCCTGGTTGGGAAGGCTTCTACCCAGTGTGTGAGATGATCAACTATAACCAGTAAATATCTGTACCCTTGCACTGGGGGCATCTCAGTGAAATCTATCTGTATGCTTTGGAAGGGTCTCAAGGCTAATTCCCTTCCTCCAGGTGCTACTTTTCTCATAACTTTCTGGTTCACTTTTTGACAAATGATACACCCTCTGGTAACAGCTTTAGCCAGGCTATATACCCCGATGCATAGGTTATTTCTTAGGAAATGATCACATAGTAGTCCTTGGACTCCCCAGTGAGTTAATTTATGTAGTTCTGTTAGCACTGTCCGAGCCAGTGCTTTATTCAAAAACACCCGTCCATCTGAGGTTAACCACTCTCCCTGTTGTCCTTGATGTAACTTTAAATCTTTTATTGCTTCTAATTCTTCTTCACTAAATATAGGTTCCTCCCCTTTTTCAGGTGTCATTTTTGTCTTCAAAATTTTTACTGGATCTCCTGGTTCTAGAGCTGCTTCTTTGGCTATCTGATCAGCCAGTCGGTTTCCTTTAACTTCTAAACTGTCTCCTCTTTGGTGCCCCTTTATATGGACCACTGCTATTTCTATAGGTTTTTGTAGGGCCTCTAGTACTGATCGCACTAGGTTCTCATGGGCTAAGCTTTTCCCCTTTGAACTTAAATACCCACGTTCCTCCCATATTTTCCCAAATGTATGAACCGTCCCATATGCATATTGGGAGTCCGTATAAATGGTTCCCCGGTCCCCCTCCAGTAAGTCCAGTCCCCTTTTCAGGGCATGTATTTCACAACTTTGGGCTGACCAGCTTGGGGATAGTTTCCCTTTTTCTGCAATTTGTAATGTTTCTCCATCTATAATGGCATAACCTGAAGCTCTTTTTCCATTTACTACCCTCGAAGAGCCATCTATGAATAAGCTTCTTCCAGTTGCTAGAGGCTGATCTTCCAAATCTTCTCTTACTTTTGTTTGGAGATAAACCAATTCTAGACAGTCATGTTCTAAATTCTCTATAGGCTCTCCCATTAGGAATTGTGCTGGATTGAGGGCATTTGATGTGATAAATTCTAAGTCCTCTGTATTCATTAGTATTATCTCATATTTTAATATTCTAGCATCGGTTAACCACTGCGGAGCTCTCTGTCTCAGTACTGCCTTAAGATCATGAGGAGTATGCACTTTAATTTTTCCCTGTAAGGTCAATTTTTGAGTCTCCTCTATCAGGATTGCAGTTGCTGCTACTGCCTGTATACAAACTGGCCAGCCTCTAGCCACTGGATCTAACAATTTGGAGATGTATGCCACAGGTTTCCTGCACCCTCCCCATTCTTGAGTTAATACTCCATAGGCTATACCTCCTTCTGCACTCACAAACAGGTCAAAGCCCTTTCTGAGGTCTGGTAAGCTTAGGACCGGGGCAGAAGACAATTTGTTTTTTAAGTTTTCCAATTGTTGATCATCTTCATCTGTCCAAATTAGGGGTTCTGGATCTACTAGTTTATTATACCGAAATTTCACACTCTGTGTGTATTGATCCAACCATAACTTACAATATCCAAACAAGCCCAGGAGTTTTCTCACATCTCTTTTCGTTTTTTGGGGCCGGGAGAGCTAAAATACCTGAAATCCTGTCAGGGCTTAGTTTCTTATACCCTCCCCCTATTATGTGCCCCAAGTATGTTACTTCTGATTGCACAAATTGTAGTTTCCCTTGGGAAACTTTTAGTCCTTTCTCCCCCAGAAAATTCAAAAGTTTAATACTAGTTTGTCTGACCTGATCTTTTTCCTTTCCTGATACCATCAGGTCATCAACATACTGCAAGATCTGCACTTCTTGTTCAGGGACAAATTGTTCCAACAAACTCTCTAAAGCTTGTCCAAAGAGATTGGGGGATTCAGTGAACCCCTGTGGTAATCGGGTCCACCTTAGCTGTTGCCTCCTTTTCGTACTCGGGTCCTCCCATTCAAAGGCAAACCAATCCCTACATTCTGTTGCCAGAGGACACGCCCAGAAAGCATCCTTCAAATCTATGACAGTGAACCAAGCATGTTCTCTTGGAATTCTGCTTAGGAGACTATATGGGTTGGGCACAACTGGATGTCTGGCAATGGTTCTTTTGTTGACTTCCCTCAAATCTTGTACCAGCCTATATTTCCCTTCAGCCTTTTTAACTGCCAGTATAGGGGTATTATGTGGTGACATGCAGGGTTCTAAAATTCCCTCCTGCAACAGTTGCTCGATGACTATAGCAAGCCCCTTCTTCCCTTCTAGGGAAATCAGATACTGTTTAACCCGTATGGGTGAGGTATCATCCTGCATTTTTATTGTTATCGGTGGAATGTCTAATAAGCCTCTCTTTCCCCCCTCAGCCCATACCTCAGGATTTATCTCTGCAACATCTCCTTGAGACAGCTTCATCACTTGTACTACCATTCTCCCTTCCCTTGGAACAATCCCAACCCCCAAATGGACTTGCAGATCCCTTCCTAACAAACTTTTTTCTAAGTTAGGCAGATAAAGAAAATTAGCTTTACATTGCCTTGAGTTTCCAATTATTTTCACTTCTTCAATCACCGATGCTCTAAATGGTCTCCCCTCTGCACCCAATACTTCACAAAATTGTCTCCCAATTTCCATACCTTGTGGTATTTTGTTGAGACAGGACTTATCTACCCCTGTATCAACCAAAAATTCAAATTCTTCATTTAGGGGTCCCACTTCAAAATTTACCAAGGGCTCTTCTAGATGTTTCATCGGGTCCCCTATAGTAAAAAGCCCTTGACACCCCTAGTCCTCCCCCTTAAGAATCCTTCCTAAATTGTCCTGTTCCTTGGCTATTGCCTCATCGAGACTGAGCTTTTTACAAAACCTCCTGATGTGTCCTGCCTCCCCACAGTAATAACACCATCGTCCTCTCAAAGGGACTTCTTGAGGTCTCTCCGTCCTTCGTGCACTGGTCGGTACTGGCCTTCCTCTGCCTCCTCCTGGTGGTGGACCTGCCCACCCTGCACTTTCTCTAGCTACAGCAACCATGATCTTAGCCTTGGCCTTTGCTTTATCTTCCTCCCTCCTTAAATACACCTTCAATGCCTCTTTTAATAACTCATTAATGTCCTTCTCTTGCCAATCTTCCATCTTTTCCAGTTTTCTCCGTATATCAGGCCAAGATTTGGTAACAAATTGGACTTTTAGTAGCATTTGACCTTCTGGGGTATCTGGGTCTATTCTAGAGTACAACTGGAAATTCCGCCTTAGGCGATTAAGCCAGGCAGCAGGAGCTTCATCTTTCTCCTGTGTACCCTCAAATGCCAATTGGGTATTAGTTCCTTTGGGAACTGACTCTTTGATCCCCCGTATTATCAAAGACCTATATTCCCTCATGGCCTTCCTCCCCTCCTCCTGATTAGGGTTCCAGTTGGGCTCTGTTAGTGGCAACTTCTGTTCACCTGTTGGCACCTGGGGTCCTGGACTGTTATCTTTCTCCCAAATTTTTATGCCAGCCGCCCTTATCATCTGGACCTCTTCTGGGGAAAATAATATACTCAGGATGGAATTCATCTCCCCCCAAGTGTAGATATTTGGACCTAGAAATTGATCCACTTGGTTGGCTATGCCCACTGGGTCCTCAACTAAATGCCCCAACTCTTTCTTGAATCCTCTCACCTCAGAAGTAGTTAGGGGAGCATTCACAAAGCCAACACCTCCCGCTATTCCTCCCATAGGAACCTCTCTGAGGGGAAAGAGCCTCTCTGCCTTGGAGGTCTTGGATCTGGTGCTACAGTAAGGCCCATCTTCAGATGCCAAGCTACTTTGAGGGTTCTCTAGGTTACCCTGAATGTTCTGCCCATCAGCAGGTGTATTTGCTGATAGCTGTTTACTGGGCGAGGAGACATTTGTGTCCCACCTAGGAGGAGGTAAAGGGACAGCAATAGGAGGGGGAGAAGAGCCTGAGTAGATATTAAGCGGAGCTGGAGAAGGGGTGGAGAATGCAGCAGGTGGAGTAGGCACTTGTGGTGGTGCAGAAGGAACTGGAGGAGATACTGGGTTCATCATAGCAGAAGCTGAAGAGGTAGAAGAAGGAGTTTGAGCAGGTGGTAATGAGATGGCAGCCGAGGGAGGAACCGGACCTGCCATTTGAGGTGCTTGAAGAAGAGGATTATAAGGTGGAGGGGCAGAAGGAGGCAAATAATCCAGGGGGTCCCATCTTTTACTAGTTCTATCATCCCCTCCTTCATTCCCCTCTTTCTTCCTCTGTACCTTACAAATTCGCACCCCTTCATCCTCAACAGCACTCTTTAACCAGCAAGCCACATAGAGTAATTGCTCAGGATCAGTATCTCTTCGAGCTGTCAGATAATTATTTAATTGTTGGCACATCCACTTATCCTTTGTCCCACACCAAGGCCATCCTCCTTGCAACTCTAATTCCGGCCACGCTTCCATACAATAATGGATCATTTTCACTTTATCTAATCCCTCCGTGGCCTCTATAGAATCCCATTTCACTAAGAGTTCCCCTAAGGGACTACTAGGAGGTATATCTCTCAGTCTCTTGCCAGTCTTTTTACTACTACAACATCCCATTTTTCAGGTCTCAATAAAAAAATCCCAAAGGTGCCTCTACTGACCGGGAAACCCTTCTTTGAGGAGCTCCAGCCTCCTCCACTAAACTTCAAATTTCTGCCTGATGCTCAGGACTTTATACTGAAACAACTGCCCAATCTCTTGATTGCCCAACTTCCCAGCGTCAGGTCTTACATCTATCGGGACTTAAACACACGAAGCCACGGCCTAAGAATCCGGGTCGTGCCTGACACCCTCAGTCAGGAAAAACAACTGCCTGATTTTTTAGTTTGCCTAACCTGCCAATTTTTAGGCTTCACTGTATCAGGACTTAAAAGCAAACCGCAGCCTCCTTCGCTGAGGTTTGTGCCTGACTCCTTTGTCAGGACTTACTTTGCCTGCAGGGCTTGTGAAACACCCGAATCCTTCTCGGGACTGACAAATCTTACTCGAATCCTTCTCGAGACTTACAAAAGTGCCTGACCTCCCTTTGTCAGGACTTTGGGGTGCGTGCCACTCATACACAGTAATTCACTCCGCACGCCCGGAGTGGGGGGTCCCTTTATTCCCCCTTGGGAGACGACTCACTCACAATAATTCCACTTGCTTCCCCCTGTTCCTGGCCGCTTTTCTCGCGAAAAGCCGGAACCGCAGTACTGAGGGGTCCCTCTCACTTCGAAGGTCCGGCTGCCGGCCCTCGTCTCACTCACACACATGCGCACGTCTCCCACTCCCGCCACCGGATTTCTCACCAGTCCGGTGCTCCGGTGCTCCTCTGCGTCGCTGTCCTAAGCCGGTCCCTCTTGGTCCTGGTAGCCAGCTGTCCTCTGAAGATTCAAGATGGCCAGTCCTGAGTCCTCTTGCGGCGTGGCTATCCCGGACGAGAGCCCCCAGCTGAAATAAACAAGGGCCAGGAGACTTCTTCTCCTGTTTAATGCCTTTATTAAAAGTGATCAGCTCAGGATTGGGTAGCTCGGCGGGGCTGCAGTCTCCCGTCGTCTCTCCCAGGGCGACTCAGAGGAGGAGGATATGCACAGCTCTGTCCACCAGGGGCAGAGCTGGGGATAAGATCCTCTTGGGAGCCTTTAGGGCTTGATCCCACAAGATGTTAGTTCGGTCCGGGTCTCCAGACCTCCCAGTCCTGGCCCGGGGGATCTCGAGAACAGGGTGAGGAACGACGAAGGTTTCCCGCATCTCTGCAGGCCCAGCGCCCTGCTCCTCACATCCAGACATCACTCCAGTCTCTCAACTCTTATTTGGCTCGTTGTTTTTGGGGTTTTCTCCGTGCAGTGCGGGACCCATGCTGCATTGTGGTCTTGGAGTCACTTTGCATAACCCCCCCCCCACCTTCTCAGGTGTCTTCACTATGAGAAAGGTACAACTTAGCCTCGGGAAGGTCCCCACCCGTTACAGTCTCAGGAGAAGGGCCATTGACTCGCCCCAGCCAGGGCTTTTACTAATACAAAAACAACCATCAACGACAACGACCCGTGATTACAATAACAAAATACGCAGAACTTCGGCAGGGACAGTGATCTGGCTGCCTTTTTGTAACCTTTTCTCACAAAAAAAATATTAACCGAATTTTTGTTCATAACAAAAGCCGCTGGCAACAACAATGGGTGGAGTCCTGCCCAGCCATTCTGGCTCAGGATTTCTTATGCCAGAGCCCTTCCTGTGCCTTATGCTTTTAAAGGATCTCCTTTTCTGTGCAAAACTAGTGAGTAGCTGAGGTTTTTTGCCTAAGAGCTCCTGAAAAGCAAATGTTGTGCTCAGATTCTCTTGAGTTTATCCCTTAACTTCATTGCAGCAAAACAGAAAATAAGGCCAGGGTAGCAGAGCAGCTGGGAGCTTGTCACTCCCTGCAAAGAGCTGGTGTATGATGTGGGAACACCACGGTTCAGGATAGGTGAGAAACGTAAACGTGCTCAAGATGCTGCAGGTGAAGTTCGGATTGACTCAGAGGGCAGTAAAGGCTGGTGAGCACTGGAAGATCCAGCTGCAGGCCCCATCCATGTCCCCTTCAGTGCTGGCATTCAGATGTCTGCAGCCTGGATCCAGAGCGCCCTGGGGGGCTCCTGGGGCTGCCTTTGCACTGAGGGTGAGGATGCCCAGGAGCTGCTGAGGCTGGCAGTGGGGACCAGGGCTGGGGCTTGTGGCCTGGCAGGAGTGGCTCTGGGGACTGTGACACACCAGAGCATTGGTCACTGTCACTGCCCTCTGGAGCCCTGGCTAGCTCTGTGATACTCCAGGGACAATGGCAAGAATGAGGAACTTGTTAGGTTAGTATTTTGCCTGAGCCAGAACCTCTAGGCCAGCTGCCTAGCAGTAGAGACCCCTGGAGCACCGAGGGAAAGAGGCAGAAGAAGTTCTTCTGTGGGGTAAAGTGCAGCTAATTTATCAGAAAAAGCAAGGCAAAATTTGCAGGACAAATTCCCCAAACGATAACAAAAGTTAAAACAAACCCCAGCACCCTTCTGCACGGGCTTTTAAAATCTTTCAAAAACGGGGGGTGGACACCACATAGTAAACCAATCAGTGACTCTCGGGGTGTGGTTTCAAGGGCTACAACAAATCAGAGCAAGGGGAGGAGAGAGGGTTGGGATAGGGATTGGATCTTGGGGTGAGGGACAGGGAATTTTCTGGAAGAAAGGGTAGGGTTTGGGCTGATGGATGGGCCAAAGGGGCCGGGTTGTCTTGACAGACAGGGAAAAATCTGGTGAGGAGGGAGGGGATTCCTTGAGGGACACTTGGGTAGGAGGGCATAACACAGGGGAGAGACAAAGTGTAATAACTCCGGGGACACTTGAACATCCCGCAAGCTAACAGAACATTTGACTCGGAAAGTAATGCACTGCAGCACAGAAATTCAGGCTTTCAGTAGCTGAGAGGTGGCACTATTAGAACCCACAGCAGCTCGTGAAAGCCATCTCTCCCCTTCAGGCTCTTGCTGTGTGGGAAGATGCTGCGAGTTGTGGTGGCTGCACTGCCCCTTTGCTGGGAGGATGATCTGTACCGGGTGTGATAAATAGGTATGATTCGTGCTGATAAAAATTGAAACAGTAATCAATATTGATACAGTAATTAATATTTGAGAATAATAAAATAGTTAATAGTTAAAAGTTGTAATGCCAAAGAAGAGAGGGAAAGGAAGGGCTCTACCCACCCCCCCCCCCTTCCTTCTCAGCATATGTTCTCAAGGACCACAGGAAAGAAGCTGAAGATACAATTGCTAAAAATTACCAAGAGCCTGGTTTGGTCCAAGAAAATGCTAATTATAAGGGACTTATTGCTTTGATATGTAGATGCAGTGATATGTTAGTCTTGGCTTACATTGTACTGGCTTGGTGCGCATGTGTAACCCAAAGGTGAATTAAAGGACAACGAAGAAGACTACAGAGCCTTCATCAGTGACGACCCCCAAAGACTTGTGCGACCACCAAACCGAGTGGTGGCGCATGCGTGATAAGAGTGGTAATGAGGGCAGAGACAGAAAAGTGATGAACCGAAAATAGGACGAGATGGCATTGACACATGGCATGTAAGGGGTGACTTTCACTTGGCAAGCTTGTACGTGAAGTGGCAAGGGTCATTGAACCCTGCACTCCGTACCCCGCGGTATCTCTTGCTTGTGCGCTATTATTCGAACCAAATTATCCCTTATTTATATATTTTCTAAACTATTCAATTAAAATTGTTGCTACCTTAAATATTGTTTGGGGTTTTTTTTTTATGATGGGATAATTGGGCAAACATAACACGGGGGAGAGCAGAAAGCTGCCGTGGTGAGCAGAACGTGCTCAGAGCATTACAGTTCAGAGAATGGCACTGCCCCCAAAGGGCAAAAAGCTTGAAAGCATAGAATTCTGTGCAGAACTGTTGCACAAATTTTCTCTTCTAGAACGTGCCCATTTTTGTATACTGTTGATGAATAACCTGGGTTTTATAGAATACATGGGTTTTTTTCTAAAGTTTTTTGGGAGAACTCTCAAGTTTATTTCTATTTGCATTTTACATCCAGCATGTATACAGATTTTTTTTTTTCTTTTGTAAATATGTAGGGAAAAAATAGCTCATCCTTTGGGATATTGTGATTAATACCCTTAGAAAGCAAACCTTGTTGAACAAGTGTGAAAACACAGAGAGAGGGAAAATACCATAAAAGTCTTTTTAGAGCAGGGCGTGTAATAAGGACTGCAGAACTGAGTAATTCCTCCAAGGGAATTAGCAAGATGTATTACCAAGAATACCTGCCAAGATACTTCCCTAAATCAAGGGAAATGTGACCTGCAGCCATACGAAGTACAGCCAAAGCAAATTAAAACCTTTAGAAAAGAGGGAATTTTGCCAGTGAGATCAGTCTGTCTGGATAACTGACGGATGCCCATCAACCTTGCACTACATTCCTCAATATTTGCAATGTCTTTTCTCCCAGTTTCTGTGAAATGAATAAGCTGCAGTTGTTTAACCATTAACTTAAGCTCTTAGGGGAATTACCAAGCACTATGTATGGTTTTTTGTAGCTAAGCAGGACTCGAGTTTCCCAACTCTTCTACAAAGCAGAAGGGAGCCACACAGTTACTTGTGCTAATGTTAATGAAGGGTTTCATGAGAGCAGGTGAATGAGAACATTGCATCGTAAAACTTCCACATTCAAGAGAACAGTAGTGCACTAAGAATAAAACATATAAGGCTAGCATAACATCAGAACAGGGTAAAATGAAATTACTAGACAGGAAGTGATGCATTAGAAATGAAGTGTATAATTTCTGATACATCTGCATGCATTTGCAAGCTAAAACAGAAAAAGACGGGTAGAGATAGAAAGGAATGAAGATTTTAAAATTGCACTGTGCAGAAGAGACACACAAACCACTAGTGTGAACACATCTGGGAGATTCAGCTTGGCTGGTAGAAGGAGAGATCTGGCTTTAATTTCTCCCCAAGTTACCTGTTGCACATTCAGGTAAGGAGTAGATGTAAAATTCAGCTAATCACTCTCTGTATCCATGAATATTCCACTACTAAACTGACATGTAGAAACATCCTTTTTCTCTTTTGTACCTTCCTAAATGGTGCCCAATGAACAGGACACTTGCATAAATCTCACATAAAATCATCAAAATTGCTGAAATTAACACTCAATTCCATGAAAAAAGCTTCTGAGAAAAGGCTTGACAGAATCACTGAACAAACTCAACCCTGGGAGAGAAACATGCATTTTAGCACTGATTAAGGGGAAAGAAAAAGAAATGCTGTAAAAATTCCAAGTGGAAGATAAGGAGAAAGACTGGCAGCACAGGAAGCACAAGGCCCAGTCAGATGACCTGTGGAAGATAACTTTGTTCCCCAGCACTGTTAGAGGACAATCCCTGTCATTGGAGCAAGCAGCTGGAGACATAAATACTGATTGATTTGGGGGCCACAATCTTGGTAAGTGCAGAGGTGGTTTGATAACATGACATGAGGGAGTTCCCTCAGAGCAACTGGGATGCCTGAAAGAAGTGAACAGCTCACCACAGCCTAGCCTGCTCGGCTGCTTTCTCTTTCTGACCGTCCTGGGGAGACTCTGACATTTCCTCTTCCCTGATGGAAGTGCAGCTGCTGCCAAGGGAAACGTCCCCATACTCACTCAGTGTTCCCTTTGCTTGCCAGATGTCCCATCTGCTGTCCCTGTCCAGGAGAGCTGCTCTGCATGGGAGGAGGAGCCCGAGGGAGAGACTTTGAAGATGGAGCAGCTGGGATCCCTCTGCTTGGAGCTCTGTTGAAAGATACATGGACTTGCATGTGAACAGGGATTATTATATGGACTTGTATATATGTAGCCTGCAATTTGTACAGGCATATTTCTGTACATATGGTATCAGATTTATGAATGTACATACATATGCATATATGTATGTATAGATACCTGCATACATACAGGTTTTCAGTCACATATGTTTTCAGTTTGTATATGTATCTAGTTCTTTATGTGTATTGTAATATCTGTGTTTAGATTTCTGTGTGTATACAGTTGTGTAGGTATCTATTTGTATTGATGTAGTTTTCAGTATATATCTTTTTAAATACATATATTGGTATTTGTTTTGGTATATATATATTTTTATATTTTTTTAGATGTATATTGATGTATTTCTATATATACTATATTTACATATATATCCTGATGTATAGTTGTATATTTGTATTGATGAAGTTGTACAGATATTTAGATTGGTAGTGCTGTTTGTCTAGTTATAGATTGGTTTGTTTTATGTATCTCTTTCTTGAATTTAATAGGTAACATTTAATCTCTATTCACATCTGTATATTGTAGTGGTTATTTATGTATTCAGTTCTATTTAAATGTGTATGGAGTTGTATAGTGGTGGAATTCTATTTGTTGAGTACTTGGTATTACCAAGAAATACTGATATTTTTGTATTTCTATATGGGCTGTATGTTTGCCATAATATGCAATAAATAAGGTTGTTAATATTCCCTTGATCTCTGTGTATAGTGAGTGTTTGTAGACGTTTGCAAAAAATTAGTTTTTGTTAACAGAAGTTGTTATTTGTATGTTTTTAAATAGTGTGGTGTAACAATCAAATAAATTACTTTTTTAAAATTTAACAGAGATCTCTATAGTTCTATGCTGTCAGTGCTGGTGTGGCAATTTATAAGAAATGCCATCTGTCAAGTGAGGTGGATGTGTTGTAATTTGTGCTACCCAAAGCCATGGGCAGGTGTACATGCTGGAGGATTTTGGCCATGCAAATCTCCAGCCATGCCCAGCACATGCCCCACCTGCACTCAGGCTGGGCAAGGGAAGCGCAGATTTGGGCTGGCAGCAGAGCTGCACGTTGGCTCAGAACTCACTGCAAAGGCCTGCTGGCTGAGAAAAAGGTCAGGGCTATATTTTATATATTCTATTTCTTAGAGAACATATATTAAATTATATATTACATAGTATATTGTGGAAATCCTTAAAATCAAAGGGTTTTGGGAAAGCTGCTCCTCAGTGAGGAGTATTTCCAGCCTAGAGGAACATAAAAATAAAAAAGAAGAGCATGGACAGTGCCATTGTCATGGGCCCAGGCTGTTTAAAGGAGGAATGGATCGTCCCCTTCTCCGTCTGTAGCTGATACCCCTGTCAGTAATAAGTAGCAACTCTGGGGACTCCTGGGCAACGAGATGGGAAACCATCTATCTAAACCAGAATGGGACATCTTTTACCACCTTGAGGCAATTTTGCAGGGTAAAGGACATTCAGACATCTCAAAATATGAACTAAAAGACTTATTTTTCTGGGTAAAAGTGAATACTCAAAATATAGACTTGAAGCATCCTTTTACCTTTGACTGGATAAACTGGAAATTTTAAAATCTAGTCTCTCTCAGAAAGGAAGAGAATTTGGTCCAACTAATGCCTGTCTCCAGAGCTTTAATGCAGAGCTTTGAACAGAATGATTGTAACAGAGACTTTCTCGAACAACAAAACAGACCACCTGGTTCTGAGACTTTAATTCTGAGGGGTGCTGGGCTTTCGTCCTCCTCTGGGGAAATCTCGGGTTTTGTTTGGGGTTCCTTCCCTTCTCCTGGTGTGTCCAGGGTTTCCCCAGGCGATGTGGACAGCACCCTGAAGCCCAGGAAGGGAGAATGAGATCAGCTTCCAGCTTTGGTCATGTCCTCTGTTTTTTCCAGGATTCCCTGTGTCACTGGTGCTTAGGCAGGCTGTCCTCCCGTTCCTCCATGAAATCATCCACCCCCGGAATTCCCAGGAAAGTGTGTGGGATTTTTGTTGCATTCTTAGAATTTGGGGGGTCAGAGGTCATGTTCTGGGGAGATGAGATGGGTCCCGGAGATGAGAATTTGGGGAAGCTTTATAAAATAGGGGCTGCTGTTTCTGTGCCCTGCTCCTCTTCCAAACAAGATGCAGCCAAATCTTTTTCTGAAGTTGTACTAAAGGGGGGTCTGGATCCGCCCATCTCTTTCAAGAACTAAGTTCTGGCCGAGGGGCTGCAGGGTCACCCCTGCCACTGTTTCCCCATCCCAGGAAGTCACCCCCTCGGATCGGGCTCAGGCAGGCAGTTTGCTTTGTGGCTCTGAGGACTCTTTTCATAGAGATTCATCTGCCAAGCCTCCTCCGGGATTTTCACCACTTTTGGTTCCCAAGCCTCAGATTACAGCAGGTGGGAGGGATTTGGATTTGGCTCTGCCTGCAGGGGAGTGGGCAGGGAGGAGGACAGTGGTGGTGGGTGGCAGCCAGGGCTTAAGTAGGGGAGGGATGGCTCTGCCCAGAAAGGTGGATGGGGTGGAGGTGGGAGAGCTCAGGAAAGTTGCTCTGGAGACACAGACAGTTCATTCAGAAGCCTTGAAGACTGTCTCATTCTCTGCTGAGGAGGGAAAGCATGCTGAGATAGCAGATCAGACCTGAGAGTTTTCCAGCTGTATCCCTGCCGGCAGGGATGCAGTGTGGTACCTGTCACAGTCCATTGGAAAGCATTACAAATACAAATTCCGGATCTGCAGCTGGAGAGCAGCCCGATTTGTATGAATCTAAGAAGATCCAATTTAGTGAATCCAGACGTGAGTTAGCAGGCTCTGGCTTTCTTCCTGTCACCAAGAACTTGGAGCTGTCCTCCCCAGCCCTTCCTGGCATGGCTTCTGAGAAAATTTGTTGCTGTGGTGACAACCCTACTGCCAAGAACTTGGAGCTTCTTGGCAGGGTTCCTGGGACAGCTGATGACAACATTACCTGTTGTTCTGGATCAGCTACAGGAGTGATGAAAGGGAAAAACAAAACACAGTCTAAATCAGTGGTAAACCTTCCATTGCAACTACCTAATTGGTCTAATATTATTCAAAATATAGAAAAAAATTGGATTCAAATAAACAACTCCTTGCCATTCTGCTTAGAAATGGTCTTAATGATGTAAATCCACAATACAAAACTCTTTCTCACCATGAGATCAAAGAATTTATAGGAAGAATGTAAAAAAATTATTATAACTTTACCAGATCAGCCTCCAACTGTAACACAGATGCTAAGAGCCTACAGTATGCTCACATCTACATAGAATATTGCAAATATGCAAGTCAATGCTTTTGGAAAGCAGATTGCAGATTCTCAAGACAAGACAAAAAAAAAACAATGGCAGAAAAATTGGGACAAAGAAATGGAAAAGCTTGAAAAGGCCCTTGAAGCACAAACAAACATTTCCAAAAGAATCTGTTGGTACTGTACAGCTGGACTCTGATAACAAGGCTTGTGGCTTTGCTTGTGGTAAAGCAGGACACATGAAAAGAGATTGTCCTACAACAGCAATCAAATCTAAACCACTTTTTATTTGTCCTCAATGTAGGAAAGGGAAGCCTCTTGCTAAGTACTGTCATTCTCAATTTGACATCGATGGCAAAGCTTTGTCATTAAACTCAAAAAAGAGCGTGGATTACCACCGCACCTCGACACAAGTAGTGACCTCCTTACAGTGAATTACCCAGTCAAATGGCATTGGTACCTCAGTCATTTATTCCTCAGTCATCCATCCCTCAAATGGTCCCAGGTCAATACCCTCACGTACAAGGTTTGAATTGGCCTCCTCAAGAATTGATACACCTTTTAAATAATTTCTGTTATGAAAGTATTTCTACTGGAATTATCAGGTGTTTTCAGCAAAGACAAGAGGTTCTGATTCTAGGCAGAGCTAGCAACAAAATTTTCAGACTTTCAGTCCTTCCAGATGCTGTTTCAATAAATTGTAACAAAGAGCTAATATATTTATCTCCTGCATTTAATGTTCCTATAGTGACTCCACCAAAAACACCTCTAGCTATTGCATTTCTTCTACCCATGAGTACAGCCAAGCAAAACAACTTTCCAGAGAATTCAATGCTGTCCGTGCCATTTGGAACCTCAGGTCCTGAGGTCTTTTGGGTTCAATGTTTCGACCGCAACCAGGAAAAATTGACTTGCTGCCTGACTCACTGTGGTAAAACAATTTACAATGCAGGCATGGCAGACACTGGTGCTGATGTCACTGTAATCTCTCACATGTTTTGGCCCAATGATTGGGATTTAGTAGCTCCTGCAGGTTCCCTCACAGGGATTGGAGGTGCTACTGTATGTTGGCAAATTGCATCCATGATTAACATTACAGGTCCTGAAGGAAAGACCGCAAGGGTGTGTCCTTTTGTTGTTCAGAAACTTCTCACCGTCTGGGGGAGAGATGTCCTGTCTGAATGGGGAGCACAGCTGGAGGTGGGCCTCTGATGGAAACCACATCAAAACCTGCCACTTGAAAGCTGAACTGGAAAACTGATCTTCCTATGTGGATTGATCAATGGCATTTAACAGAGAAAATATTAAATAGCTTTAAAAGATTGGTAAAGGAGCAATTAGAAGAAGGTCACATCACTCCCATAAATACTCCTTGGAATTCACCAGTATATTCGTCATCCACAAGAAGACATTGGACTCCTGGAGGTTGTTTCACAACCTGAAGATCAATGAAATGATTGAAGACATGGGACCACTTCAGCCTGGACTTCCTTCTTTATCCATGATCCCAAAACACTGGCCTCTCATTGTCATTGATTTAAAGCATTGTTTTTTCCACATCCCACTACATCCCGATGATGCTCCAAGATTTGCTATTTCAGTTCCAGTCATCAATCAAAGAGAACCCATGCAGAGGTAGCACTGGAAAACATTGCCTCTAAAAATGAAGAATTTGCCTCTAATTTGCCAATATTTTGTCGCACGAGTTTTGTCTCCAGTTCGACAGAAGTAACCAAGATCCATGATTTCACACTACATGGATGATTTGCTCATCGCAGCTCCAACGAAGCCAGAGATGGAGCAAGCTTGTCCTAGTGTTGTTACTGAAATCTCAAATGCTGGACCTAAAATTTCTACAATAAAAATCAAGAAGTTTTTAGTTTAGAGATTAGAAAGGTCAATTTTGAAGGATGTTAGTAATGACACTTTATACCGTTGGCTTTCATGTCTTTATGCAACTTTGCAATATAGAACTAATCCATATTTTGTTTCTCACATCAGGGCTCACTATTTGCTTCCTGGATTTTTAGTGGAAGGAAACGCAAGAGCGGACAAACTGACAATGGTTATTTCAAACACTTTGCCAAGCATTTTGGAACAAGCAAAACTGAGTCACGCCTTTTTTCACCAAAACTTGCAAACACTTGTGCGAATGTTCCAAATTTCCAAAAGTCAAGCTAAATCTATCATTAGTACTTGCCCTGACTGTCAGCTTGTGCAACCTCCTGTTTCTACAGGAGCGGTCAACCCACAGGGTTTGAAAAGCCTGCAGTTATGGCAAACAGATATCATTAAATAGCCTTCCTTTGGTAAATTTAACAATAGTCGTATTTCAGTGGACACGTTCTCTGGTGCAGTTTTTGCTTTTCTTCACACAAGGGAATCAGGTAATCATTTTAGCGTTCAAAAACACATAATCACGAAGCAATTATATGCAGTGCTTTTTATTTAAGAGCTCTGGGAATCAGGGTATTACCCAAATCTGATTCCGACCATACATCCAAGATGATCATATTTTTATACTCTATCGTTATGTAACTTTCATGTTAATTATTAAACTTATATTTTTCTATTGTATACATAGATTTCAGCTAAACATAGCCCCCCTTTGAATTTCCAACATAGTTTCTCCTTATTCTTCTTATGTTTATATAATAATTATATTTAATTACTAAACATCACATCTAACAATTATATCATTTATCATACTGCTTACGCAGGTGCAGTTGATCTGGGAAAACACAAAGCTTAACATTTTATATTCTATCTTTACCTTTTTCCAGGGCTCCACTATCAATCATGCCTGTCAACATTCTTTGCAAGCTTTTGCTTCATTGGGTGTGCCCCAAGAAGTAAAAACCGACAATGATCCTGCATATGTATCTCAAAAATTGGCCACATTTTTAAAGATTGGGGTGTTTGTCACATCCTTGGTGTTTCTCATTCTCCCACAAGTCAAGCAATTGTTGAGAGGACACATCAGACATTAAAACGCATTTTTGATTGACAGAAGGGGGGAAGTGGTCACACCACAGATGAGGTGGAACAAAGCTTTTTATGTTTCTAATTTCTTAAACAGCTCTGTGTCAGAACCTAATACACCAATTTTAAGGCATTTTTCAAATAACACACAGGTGAAACTGAAAGAAAATCCTCCTGTTTCAATTAGATCCCCTGAGACAGGACCAATTGAAGGTCGTTTCCAATTAATCACCTGGGGTAAATGGTATGCTTCTGTCTCTACAGGTGCAGGAATTAAGTGTGTCCCAGCCAAAAACGTCAAACCAAATCGCACCCCAGAACGTGTTGATGCGTCCAAAACCGAGGAAGCAATGACACAGACGTGAATGAAACAGAGGGATCATGGGTCACACCTGATGTTCCCTCTTTATCAGTGGGACCTGCAAACTCTGATTTTATGCTAATTATAAATGTGTCAAGTGTTGGTTTCATTGTTGTTAGTCTGGTGAAATTGACAATTGAGCAATCCTGTATTGCATGGGAACATTTGGGCCAAAGAACATCCCAAAGCAGTATCTGAGCCCCAAGACTTAGAAATCCTTGATCCTTTAACAATGGATTTCTGTCTTGCATTTACAGCTAATGATTGGTGAGAAGATGATCCTCCAAAGTACATTGTTACTCCCCATTATTTTGCATACAGAATCTTTGTTAGTGTTTTAATAGATGACTTAACTTTTAAAACGTGTCTTGGTTTGAAAAGACAGATGTCTGCTAAGGAAGGCAGGAGCCTCCCCTGAAATGGAAAATGTAAACCTTCTCCCTTTGAATTGTTATCATTTTGAAATTAAGGGGGCCTCTCAGGCAAAGATATGGAGCAGGAATAATAGTTCTTTATTAGAGAAGAAAATAAAAGTAAAATAAATAATGCAGTACAAAACAACACTGACAGAGTCAGAATACCACATGACACCTGTTGGCGATGGAGAGAGATGGGGAAGACTGCCTTGGTGATCAGAATCCAATTTTATTGTGGGACACAAGCACTTCTATACTATTTCAGGGAGACTAGTAATCAGTACTACAATGATTGGGTTAAAATCACATACACAAAGTTATGCATATAACAAGATCTCTTGCTTGCAGAGTTTAATGGGATTTTCTTTTTCCGATAAACCCGTTTGATTTCATCTTCTTGCAATCTAGGTCTAATTTTCAAAGTTCTATTTGCTTTTGCCAAGGCATCCTGTTCTCAAATCTCTGATGTTAACCATGTCCAAAGTCCATCATTTGTCTTGTGTCCTCCAAGATCACAGCAGACACCCTGTTGGTCAGGGGGTTGGTAGCAATCCAATTGAAATGGTGGCTGCCATCCTCCTGGAGAGGCAGATGTGGTTCTATTGAAGCAGTGATGCTATAGAAGGGTGTGGTCTTCCTCTGAAGGTCCAGTGGTGGTGTAGATGAGCCTGGTCTTCCTCTGGGAATCCAGTGGAAAAGGCAGCTGCTTCTCTGGGAATCCAGTGGAAACGGCTTTCCTGGTGTCCCATAATCTCAGCTTCTATCCAGTTAGGAATGTTTGGCTCCTGCCTCTGGGCAGAGCTTCTCACAATGTGGGATGATGTAATTTTATCAGTCATGCTGGGGCACTCAATGGCACATTAAGAGCAGATGTCTCCCTGGAGGGAGGACTGGTTTCTGGAAGAGATGAAGAAAACTACTCAATTAACAGAAGATAACAGAGCCACACCTCTAACAGATGACATTACCTTGCAACCTAGGACAAAATGATGACAAGTGGCAGAACTTCAGTTAAAGAACTTTGCAACTGAAATTTGGCTATGAAAAACTGATTTTTTAAAATGAGTATCTTACTGGATATCCCTTGGATCTTAACCATTCTTCTTGAAACAAGTCAATAATAATGAGGAGGAGTATTAGAAAAACACTTCTTAAACACACTAAGGCTTCCTAAGGCACAGCAGTAATTTCCTGAGACAGAAATATAACATTTTCCTCATCACAGACTTATTGATTTTGGTCCTAAGAATTGCAAACACCCATAATGAATATTGTACTATGAACTCTAAGGCATATTTTACAAACAGTTGTACATTTTTCTAACTTTTGTAGGATAATCCTTCAGTGTGTTTATTAGAGTTTTTGGAACATGATAAACCTGATTTTTCAGGAGCTAAGGTGGTTGTGAGGTTTTGAAAAGGTTTGTAGGGAAATGTTGGCTTTCTCTTGCAGTTGGAGAGAGAGTGGCTCTCTCTCAGCTGCTGTGAAATGGCTGTGGCATGTGGCCAGCACCATCTTCTCAGGACGGCTTGGTTGCTATTGCTGGCATGGGCCCACACACTCACACACTTCTTTACACTGTTTTTTGCTGGTTGGGTCCCCTGCAGGGGCTTTTCCCACACTCTCATTCTGGGTTTGGTGTATGCAGCTCTTCTCAGATCCGTCCTTGGAGGAAGGCTCAGGGGCAGGGCTGCTCCCGGTGCAGACATGGTGAGGCTCCACAGAGGTGTGACCTTGCAGCCAGCCCACTCCCTTTCCATGGTGATGGGAAGTGCGGGGGACCCGGTGCCAATGGTGGGGTCGATCTCAGCAGCCACGTGGCATGGTGCAATGGCTATGGAATTGCTCTTTAACCCAGAGGGCACAGAGCGGCTGCATGCTGTGGTGTGCCCAGAGGGGCAGAAGTGCCCACCACGTGCTCTGCTCCCCCAGAGCAGGGCGGTGTGGTGTGCCCGCCTGGGTCAGCTGCAGGAGCTTTGGTGGCCGTCATCTCTCCACCTGTCTGGATTGTGCAATCGGCGCTGCCAGGTCTCTGGACAACGTCGGTGTCCTCAGCTTGGGCAGCCCCCGGATGGTGTCCGTTTTCCAGGACTCCCCCACTCCCCAGGGCTGTGCTGCTTCCCACGACCACTCTGCATTGGTCAGCCACAGTTCTATTGTAGTAGGACATGTTTTCACAGCGCCCGGGTCCCGCTGGCTACCGTGGCAATGCTGCTCACACCCAGGGTGGAACGAAGAGGCGGCTGTGTTGCTGCCCTTTCGCCTTTGCCCTTCATAATCCATTTTTATAATAAGTCCAGAAGAAGCATCCATGGTTTTATAATACCAATGGCTGCATCATCACCAAATGAGACTGCCTCAAATATATTCTGTCCAACCCTCTCCTAAAAGGGGAAATCTAAAATGTCCCCTTCTGATATGTACAGCTCATGGTTTTCGCACCACATTAACAAAGCTTGTAGAGCTCATTCATTGTGGTTTATCCCTCTTCTCTGGAAGAAGAAAATCAGTACCTTCATTATGGAGTTTTCTGGTCCTGACATCCAAGCTCCCATGGTCTCCTAAGTGGTTCCAGTCCACACAAACAAGGCTAGCAACCTCACTGCACTTTACGCTACTTAGCAAAGTCCTGGGTTTTCACCATATGGGCTCTTTCACCGTTTCCAGCTCCCAGGCTGTATTTCTCCAGTTCCAAACACCAATCCAGGGTCTGATGCCCTTGTAATCTGGTTCCCACACTGTTTCCCAGCTCTCAAGCTGCTTGTAATCCAGTTCTACACCATTTTCCAGCTCTAACGCTGTGTGTCTCCTTTGCTCTGTGCTTCTGAGTTCTTATCACTTCGGGGTTCACCACGTGTTAGGTCAGGTGTGGGGGTTGCTGGTGCAGGAGACAGAGATTGCTCAGCCCTGATGTTCATGCGGCACAGAGAGTGTTTATTTCCCTGGCTACCCCTAATACAGAGCATTTGAAAGACCCGGTCTGCATATTCTCATTGGTCTGAACTCCACGCCCCGTCAGGATCTGGCCAGTGAAATGCTTGCAGCTTCCTAAGAGACCTGACTGGGAGAAGCCCCTGGCAGTCAATCCTGGGGCTTGGTAGCAAGCTCATCCATGACATTCGGTAACACCAGCCAATGGGTGCCTTCTTTCTGCTCAGTTCTGTTAGGTCTCGGTTTGGGTTCAGTTATGTCAGGTTGAGATTAAAGGCATTAAAAGGGTGTGATTTTTACAGTAAAAGGATCTCCTTTTGGATGCATGAGGGGATCCCTGTCACTTTGTTCCCCACTGCTGCATGCAAATATGTCTTTTGGGAGTGCTAATTCAATAAATAATCACTATACATAAACAAAGCTAGGGCTATAATTCTCAAAAAACTTAGAACTGTCTCAAGGTGTTTTGTTTTGTTTGACAGAATACCTTAGGTATGGGGTTGTGGTGGTGTTCACAGAGGTCCCATGACAAGGGAAGAGATGAGAATCTTGACTCCATGCTTGACTCCATGTTAAATCAAAAGGCGTATTTATTATTTTATGATATATATATTATAAAAATGATATATTAGAACTATACTAAAAGAATAGAAGAAAGGATTTAATCAGAAGGCTTGAAAGGAAAGGAATGGAATGAATAACAAAAGACTCAGAGAGTCCAAGCCAGCTGAATGTGATTGGCCATTAATTAGAAACAACCACATGAGACCTATCTAAGATCCACCTATTGCATTCCACAGCAGCAGATAATTATTGTTGACATTTTTGTTCCTGAGGCCTCTTAGCTTCTCAGGAGAAAAATCCTGGCCAAGGGACTTTTCAGAAAATATCATGGCTGCATGGGGTAGAGAGTTATATCTTACAGGCTGCCTTAGAAGAAGAGATACTGCAATCCCATGAAATCAGATCAACCAAAGCACTCCCAATCTATTAGTAAGAATTAACAAAGTCTGAACTTACATTTTCTATCTCAAAGCTTTGTATGTACATCCATCTATACAATACCACTGTGATTAACTACACTGACACACAGGTTTGCATAACTATTATTTTCTCAAATACACTGGAGTACGGTAAAGCAAAAGAAAACATTGATTGCAGCGTCTAAAGACGCCACATGTGGGTAAATATTCTCTTTGTATTCACAGCTTTAAATTATAATTTACCTTTATAAATAAAGGTATTAAAGGTACTATCAATAAAGGTATTAGAAGTTCCCATCAACTCCACAGATCTCAGAGAGGTATTTGAAGGCTAGGTCTGAAGAAAGAGAGGTGTTTCATTAGAAGGTTTCAGTTGCAGAATTTTCTGCCTGAGTGTTTGCCACCTGTCACCTCTGTTTACAGTGTCTATAAAATCATTTTCATGCTGAAAATCCCTAACAACTACCTTCCATATTTATTTATGGTGAGTCACTCATGCCAACTCCTGCTGAAGTTAAGAGCAGTTTTCTGAATAAAGCAGGAATAGGATTAAACCTAAAAGGTCTGCCAGTGCTATCACTGCAATATTAATTTGCATGTTTTCTTATTTTTAAATCGAAAGACAACCATGGCTTTTAATGTTGGGTTTTTGCAGCTGGTATGCAGATGCAATAATCACAGAACTGAAGTAATTTGAGATTACAGAAAGGTTAAAAACTATGCATGGGAAGGTAACAACAGGACTTTCTAATAAAAAATGGTTTGTCCTGCAGCCTTGAGGTCATGTCCTTATATGCTTCTCAAAAGAAAACCCATTCATTGAACTTGCATCATCATCCCAAAAACATGTTTAAATGAATTGGAACTGTTGATTAGCCCATGTCAATTAGTACCTTCCTTTTTCTTTCTGCTGACTAACTCTGATTCAATTTCAAATCATAAATCTTTCAAGGAAAAAATACACCATGCAGAGGAAACCCCAAGGCAACATGGTATTGCCAATCCCTGGGTGACAGCCTCCTGCTAGCTTCCTACATCAGACACAGGGCAACTTCACTGGCTGCAATATAGACCTTCCTAACCCTGGTGACATTTTAAAAATCCAAAGACACTGCTTGTTTTAAAAGTCCTAAAAAGAGCATTCTGAGTTCCTGATAGCAAACAAATTAGTATTTGGTTTAGGAGAGAAGGTGTTTGTGCAGTTGGATAACAGCCTGCATATTGATGTGTCTGGGGGGATTTATATGTTTGCGCTCCCCTTGTTTGAGGCAACGAGCGCAATGTCACCTGTGCATACCTGACACCATGGTTTAAGATTGTATGCCTTGAAGGTGCAATGCTTTATTTGTAATCAAAGGGGAAATGTATCTAAACTTGTTAGGATAAACAGTTCCTTTGCAAATAGACTGATCTAGAAACTCTGCCATTTTAAGGAGTAAAATCCCAAGGTTATAAGGAAATTGCACATATGCTTTTCATCGCCTTATAGAATTTTCTTGGACACAATTTCATTTTTCTGAAACTTGTCTTGTACACCTGCAAATACATTCAAAGGGTCTTGTTAAATTTATTTCAAAGGTATTTCAGACAGCAGGAGTAGCAGTAACATCTTTCATTTCAACAATGCTTGGTTGGTTTCTTTTGTACAAAACCCCTAGGCTACTCATTTCCTTAAAATAGGATTTAATTTATACAGAGATATGTTATTGTTTTAGTCTACAACTGTTACTCAGAATGGAGTTTTGCAAAATGAATGCTCACAGCAGTGCTTTGACAATCTTAAGTACCGCAGCATTTTAAAGAGATAGCTGTCTATTCCAATAGATGTGAAATAGAGACCCCAACACCTGTGACTTCCTTTCTCAGTCAAAAAGAAAAGGAATAGAGAAATAGCTGGGTTTTAGCTGTGTGTCTGGATATGAAGCCATGTGAGATTTTTGAATGGCTCCACACAAGTTTTTCAAGTTTTCTCAGAGTGTCTGGGTTTCCCAGTCCCAGGACCACCACTGGCCGGTTTTGTTGGTTTTGCATGGCTTAAATTTTGGAGAGGAGGAAAGAGGGGAGCCACCAAAGTGGTATTTCTCTGAGGAGCTGCTACAAGCTGTCTCCGTGCAGGCAAAACCAATCACTGACTGGCTCTGACAACAGGCCCACTGCTGAACCAATTAGCAAAGCTGGTGACGCCTTTGGGACAACATATTTAAGAGAGGAAAAAAGGTGCAGGAAGCTCTTTCTTTCTTTCTGCCTTCAGCGGGGACAGCTGAGCCCCTTCCCGGAGGGTCGGGGGCTCTTTGCCATCAGGGCGGCTGGGCCCTGCTGCCGGGGCTCATCCCAGCGCCGCGAGCAGCTGCGGCCAAAGCCGGGAGCGGCCCTGGGGGCAGGAGCAGGAACGACCCCGCTGCCTGTGCCGGGAGCAGCCCCGGGATGGGTGCCAGGGGAGGCCCCACGGCCGAAACTGAGAGTGGCCAGGGCCGCAGGAGCCCACGCAGCCACCGCCACCTGGGCACGGCCCGCGACACACTTTGCCTGCCAGGCCACCAAGAGCCTGCCGCAGCGCAAACCAAACGACAGAAACCTTCTTAGCAGGACCACTCTCTTTGTTCTCAAGGCTAAGAGAGCCATTTGAACACATTAATCACTGCACTTGGGGAATAGAGGGCTTAACATTGTCTGGTACAGCTAAAGGAATTCAGCATTTGTTACAATTCAACTTTTTCTCAGCACCTTCCTTCTCTGGGAATTGCTCACAAGCATTTTGTCAATGCACCTCACAAATGCTTTTGCTGACTGAAGCTGCATTGCCTCTTTCCTTCAGAAATTAATGAAGAAAACACAAACTGCCTTCTGAAACCCTTCTGCTCTCTTCCAAAGCACAAGCCTCAGGCTCATCCCTGATGCTCTCTGGGAGATAGGAGATAATATTTTGCTGCAGCCAAAAAGTTATTAGAAAAAATAATGAAAGTTGTTGGTGCTAGGTGGTGTTAGTTATGGTTTGCATTTGTTCCAGTTAATTTGCTCTGTGAGCTGAAAAAGGAGAGGTGTTGAACCCCAGACCAAAAGGGATGTAGGAGAAGAGGAGAGGGGACAGAAAAGAAGGCTGTCAGGAGAGAATAGAAGTTCCCTAGTACCCAGCTAAAGGGAAAGGGGACAGGGATGGCCCAGAGCTGGGAAAAGCAATAAAAAGCAGCATTATCTTGGCGTGCATCTATGTTCAGCTCTCAGGAGAGGGAGATACACAGCTGGCTCAGTTGAATCCTTACTAAGAAGGTTCTCTTTTGCTTGAATGACTTTGTCTCTATTTAATTGTATCTAGGAGTTTGTTTATTCTAACACCTCTCTCCCAGCAGCTCAGAGCTGCATTGCACAGCGCTTGCTGTGTGCCAGAGAGCACAAAGCAAGCTGGCCTGGTGGGCCTCAATATTTTTGCACAACACTCTGCATCTTACACCTTTGCTCTGGCTCAGTGCAGAACTGCAGGATTGCAGGCGCTTCCTCCCAGAGCTGCGTGAGGCGCTGGCTCCTGCAGACGTGCCCTGCCAAGCTGTCCCTGCCTCACGCTGGCCTCGCTTCCCCTGGCACAAGTGCCGGCCGGGCCTGAAGGAGGCTGCCCTGTGCTCCAGCCTGCCGAGCAGCCCGGCTCCCTGCCCCGGTGCCCAGAGTGCTGCACACACTGCTGACCTTTGCCAGGAGTTGCAGGGCAGCCGGCAGAAGAGGAGGAATCCTCAGGCAGCCCAGCGGCCCTCGGCTGCCCTTGGCCTTTCTCTGCTCCTGGGCACACTCCAGACGGCCAATGCCTCCAGGCTGGGCTGTGCCCAGCACGGCTGCGCTTCCCCTTGGAAGCAGCCAGCTGCCACCTGGGCTCTGAGAGCGGAGGATTCACCCGCTCCCAGGAACAGACACCCAGGGCCCAGCTGCTGCCTCCTTCCAGCCTGCCTCTGCTGGGGCTCTGCTGGGGCTCCACCCTGGGCAAGGCCGGGCCTGCTCTCACCTCACAGGCGCTGACAGCTCTGCACCACAGGAGACCTTCCTGAGCACCCTCTCTGATCCTTCTGCTTTCTCCCTTGAGCAAGGCTTTCCTCCAGCCAAAGAGATTGCATTTCAGGATCGAAATCCAAGTGGCAGAAGCCCAGATGCTCTCAAGTCACAGCTAGGCCTGAATCTGCACAGGATGTCTTTGCTGCCCCACTCCTCCTTTGTTTTTTCCTGAAAATGCCATTGCCCTTTCTGCCTCAACTAGAAGTGTCACAGATGTGCCAAAACCAGCCAGTGGGTGGTATTCCAAAGGCAGTGTGGTCTGGAGAAGATTAATGAAGAAGAGCCTTCCTCACTTACGAAATCATAAATATGACTTAGCACCCATAAAAAACAACTGATAATTCAGGAAATGTTGAATTTTCTGAAGGGGTCAGAAGGAGGAGAATCTTCCAAATGAGTTGATGTTTCAGCAACTTTATTTAAATGCAACCCTAATCTATAATCCTATTCTACAAAACTCTTCAACAACCCTACTCTACAATCCTGCTCTAAATTGGTAACAGAGATAACATCTTGACATGATTGTTACATTCTCATCTCCTAGAGTTAGGGTTAGGGTTAGGTTAGGATTATGGTTAGGGTTTAGGGTTAGGGTCCTTCTTCTTCTTGACTGAGTTGATGAGTTGTGCCAGGATGGATGCTGGTTTGGCTGAAGTTACAAATTGATGCTGTCCACCGGAAAAAAAAAAAAAAACAAACAAACCACAAAGAACAGTGAACCATTACTTTCCAAGCTCAGTGCTTCAGAGATTCAATCAGGATACATCTAGTTCCTAGAAAGACCCAGAAAGAGGAGCAATGGGACCATCTACTCCCCAGTCATCCCCAATGTGCAAGACCTTGTCATCACAGGCAAATGTGGCAATCCCACTCATGTGTTTATTGTAATGTCTTCATCTTGCTGGGATTTTTGCCCTGCCAGTGCTCTAGAAATGGTGCTTTCTGTCCCTGGGGTTTCTTCCTTTCAGGAAACTCCAATGACTCACATAGGTCCCCGCCTTTGCAAGACAGGCTTTTATTTCCACAGGGAGACAGAGCAGTGTCTACCGTTCCATGCCCTGCCCCTCGTGTGCTGGATGGCACCTTCCTTCCCAGCAGGGCCAGCCCAGCGGCACTGGGTCCTGCCACACAACCTGGCAGTAACCCTGGCACAGTTCCCGTATGCTTGAGCGTGCCAGGCAGCAGATGGGGCTGGGACAAGTCCCTCCCAGCTGGCCCTGTTTGCGTGGCAGAAACCTCTAAGGGTGGGCTGGGAGGCACAAACCAGGGCCCCTCAGAGGCTCACAGCAAGTCCCCACAGCCCCTCCTGCCCACAGCCAAATCTCTGACTGCTCAGCTGGGACTGGCTTCCTTGGGTTCCTGCACCACCATTTCATGTCTCTGTACCCTGCATTGCTCTACTTCAGTTATTTTGCCATTAGATAAAACTGAACACCCAACCAAATTGAAAAAGAGGGCAACAGGAACAGAAAACAGAGCATCTCTCCTCTGAGGAAATGAAGAGAGAGGTAGAGCTATTCAGTTTTGTGAAGAACAGGCCCCAGCAGACTTCATTGACACTTTCCAAGACTTCAGAGGGGTTTTAAATAAAGTGGGGGACATCTTTTTTAACAATGCCAGTTACAACAGGATGTGGGTGAATATTTTTAAACAAAATGAGGATCAAGTCAGAGTAGGTCGAAGGAAGAACTTGTTTACTTGGAGCATGGTGCCACCCTGGCACAGGTTGCCCCAAGAGCTTGTAGGTGCCTCGTCCCTGGAGCCATTCTGGCTCAGGTGGCAAAGGGCTCTGAGCAACCTGATCTCTTTAAAGATGTCCCTGCTCATTGCAGGACACCTGCACCAGAGGACCTTTACAGGGCCCTGCCAGCCCAGCCCAGTCTAGGATTCCTCAGTGTTTTCATTTGAAGAGCTCCAAGAGTGGAGGTGAGGAGGAAGGAGGCTCATGTGATGCCTTGGACTTGAGTGGAGGAGGAGCCCACCCCTCAGAGCCTGTTTCACCTGCAGCCCCTTCACATTTTACCTGCAGGAGCTCCTTGGCAGACCAGCGCTGCTCCTCATCTCTCTGCAGGCAGCAGCTCAGGAAGTCACGCAGGCAAGGCGAGAATTGGTTGGGCTGCTGCAACTGTGGGGTCCCTTCTGTGGCTATCAGGCGTCGAGCCTGGAGAAAAAAAATATGAGGCTCCACCTGCTGCTTTCATGTTTCCAAGGCTCTCCCACATCCTTTTGTTTACCCTCTGTTCTTCAGTGGTAGTTTCTGCCCTGGCAGAGACCCAGAGATGATTTTCCTTTACCAACCAGAAACCCAAACTCCGATGGAGCCACAGCTTTTCCACCATCCCACAGATCTTGCCTTGGCAGCTGATTTCATTGACTAACCTAGTTAGTGGGAACTACATCAGCGAAAGCACATTTGCTTCTATGAGAATTCAAACCAGCTTGAGAGGCTTTTTGGAAGAGGGACTGTGCTATAGAAACTAATTCCAAGGATTAGTACATGAAAGGCACCTCTGCAGTGCTTGTTGGTGCTTTAAGCACATGTGCCATAGAACAAAACTCATCAAGCTTTTTATGCTGTTCTTGAAAAGAATGAGAATTGGAAGGAAAGAAAGGAAATCCATCAGTTAATCCCCAGGTAAGGAAACAAATATTTACAATCTCATCTTCAACACAGACACATAAGGATGCCTGCACAAATGTATTGGGATGAAAATGCCTGCTTAGGCAAGAAGGAGCCACCTGCAGCTCTGTCTCTCAGCAGTCTGAAAATTGCAGCTTCCCATTTTACAGCAAAAGAAAAATTGTCATGGTCAGAAGAAGGAGAGGTGCCATCCCTGTGGTCACCGTCTGCTCATTTGGCTATTCAAGTCAATACATTAATGGTAGGCCCATCCCAGAAAGTGCCAGGAAACAAATGGGAGGTTTTGGCAGGCTCTCCACATCACCAGATTCTGGCTTGGTGACACAGAGAATGTGCCTTTTGTTAGGAGAGCAACACGGTCGCTGAGTGTTTCAGCAGCACTGCACAAGGAGCAGAAGAGACTCCGTGGCCTTTACACTCTCATGCCCAGGTTTCAGGCATGTTTCCAAAGTGAGAAGAAACTGCACAGTGGGTTAAGTTCCTTTCTAAAGACCACAGCTTTTGAAAGTTTTTGAAAGTTTTAGAAAATTTGTTGGGTTTGGGTTTCCTTCCTTCATTTCTGGAAAGATACGAGCAGTTCCAAGACGCTTGTTTCCTGTTACTGGGGCCATCTCCACAGACAAAAGAACAGGAACCACGTTTGCATGTGATAAGGCTTGGTTCCCCCACTGATGTATCCAAATCGACAGCAGATGCTGATGTGCTGCAGGCACATTTTTAGGATGGGACCTTGGTAGAAGTAGTTCCAGCAGATGGCAATGGGATTTTGTCCAACGGCATGCAGGACAAGGGACAGATGAAAAAGAGAGTGGGATCAGTGAGTATTTGCTCCTTACCGAGGTATGACTTTGGTCCCAGTAAGGAGGTTCTTTTTCTACCATTTCAATCCCCACAATTCCAAAAGACCATATGTCCACTTTGGGGCCATATGGTTGACCTGTGACCACTTCAGGTGCCATCCACCACGGAGTCCCAGCTACCAAGCACGGTCTGCTCTGCTCAGGGGTGAGCTGAGTAGAGAGGCCAAAATCAGCTGAGGAGAAAGCAAAATATTGGTTTTATTTGAATTCTGTGCAATTAGGAAAGCAAGCAAAACAATTCCCCAGTAGAAGTTTGAAAATATGCTGTTGAATCTCCTGGCATTGGTGACTTTAAAAATCCCCCCATTTTTTACACTGCCTCCAGCAGTGGCTTTTGTTCTTTGGAGTCTTTAAACTTGTAGCTCCCTCCCTCTGGAAGGGGCACACAGAGAGCAAGGCCACTCTTGACTGCTTGTTCCTTGTCCTGCCTCTGTGCACCTTGCAACTGTGCCCTCAGCTCACAGTGGGTGTCCCTGCACTACCACCAGCACCATTTTTCGGGAGCTGGCTGTCACTCCAAGCAGCCCCACAGCCACATCCCTGGAATACTGCACCTGACCAAGAATATACTGACTCAGCTTGACAGAACCGTCGGTTCTGAGAAGGATGTTGTCACTCTTCACATCTCGATGGATCACCTGGTTTGAGTGAAGAAAATGCAATCCTTGCAGGCACTGAGAGAGAAAACAGAAAGAGGAGGGCAAAAAGAAGTGATGTGATTTCAGCACACAAGAAAGGCAACAAAGAATCTAAAAGATTCCCTCTCCAAGGGAATGGGCAGTAATGGCAGAACACAGTGCCACTGTGAGGAAGAGTTTGCTGCTCCAACACTTGCAGAGCAGGACCTTTCTGAGGAAAGGCACGTCAGCTTTTGAAAGAGCAACAGCACCTGCTGTTGTAGACTGTCCCCTGCAAACCAGCCAGGATGACTGCTGCTGCAGTGGACATGCTCAGAAGCAAAGAGCATTTTGGCTGCACTCCTGTCCTTTTTAGCTGAGGACTGAGAGAAATTAGTTTCTCTTTTTTTTCTTTGCTGTTTGTTTCAAATCCTGCCACCAGCACCTTTTCTTTCACAGGAAAGGAATGCAGTGAAGACAGGCAAAAGTTTAGGGAAGCAAGATGGAGTACAGCAAATAAAAATACAAGAGACAGAACGAGAATGCAACAGCAGGAGTGAAGACTACTGGCACTGAGTACAGGGAGTGCAGGCGCACTGGCAGGCCTTTCACTTGAGATGCTTTTACTTTCCCATAGCATACCAGTCACACAGAAACAAAGCTTGGCACATGAAATCACTCCTGAGCCCCTGTTTCCCAGACAATCCTACCTAAGCCCTTGGAAACACAGATGGGATTGCTGACCTGCCGACTGATGGATGCAATGTGATGTTCAGACAGGCAGGTCTTGTAGATGATATCACTCAGAGCGCCTCCATCCATGTACTCCATAACCAGCCAGAGTTCCTCACCCACAAGGTAGCTGAAAGAAGGAAACAAGGGCATGGAGATAAACATGCATGGCTACCTTAACTTTTTACTTGCCATTTTCTTGTTTCCAGGTTGCTTTGTGACTAGGACAGAATCAAAGGAATAGAGAATCTGCAAACTCTACAGTCTGGAGGAGAAAGGCACAGCTGTGAAAAAGGAGATGTCTTAGATGGCCAGCAAGTGAAAAATGCAGTTTAGCAACAGCCCAGATAAAAATTCTGTCAGGCATGGTGTTTCTGGAAATAAGCACCTAGTATTCCTGGCATGCACAGCAATGGCAAAGAGGGGCAACAATCTAAGAGAAATCTACTTTAGGGTGGTTCATCAGCATTTAAGAGTCTTTAAAAAATCCCTCCCAAAAAAATGTGGAGGCAGTGGACTTTGAGGGTATTGACTTAGGAAGATACAGCTGATCCAGGTTTTGAATAAGTTTGGAATAATTTTCAAACGACGAGTGGCAGGGAAAACTCATGCAGACAAGATGCACTCTCTTCTCATCCATTGGAGATGAGTAGAGAAATATGAATACATAAAAATTAACAGCTCTACTTTCTGCCACTAACCAAAGTGGGTTTTTAACCTCTCATGTTTGCGGTATGTAAATGCACATCCATGGGATAAGACCATGACCTCTCACCTGTCTAAATATTTCACAACATTGGGACTCCTACACCTCTTCATGATCCTTATTTCATTAATGGTTAGTTCCTTCCTCCTCAGTCCTTGAAGATTTATTTTTTTTATGGCCACCTAAAATGACATTGAAAATCAGTAACTTGAGCTAGTTGGTGGCACGAGACCACAACACACATGGAGAGAGTGATTTTGCAATGACACAGCTGAGCTGTGCCAAACTGCCTTGTGATTAGGCACTGCAGTAATTAGGAACTGACATTTCCAACAGCCCATTTCTCTGCTCACGTGGGGGCCAGTTACAGGATACGTGGGGCCACTGGCATTTTGCCTTGTCTACTTGGTAACAGTGATGTCTCAGCTATCACCCACAAACCTCTAACCACACTCTCTGCTGCTTTGTTTGGGATTCAGAAGTAATGTATGCCTCATTACTGTGTGGATTCATCTTGGGCTATGGGCAGGGCTTAGGGCTTTTAGGGCACCTTGCAGATCTCTCCCTTCGTGCAGTTCCCAAGTGCAGCACTGCAGGTGGCTAAGGAACTGCCAGTAACTTTCAGATGGATTTTCTGGCAGTCAGAAAGGAGAATTCAGGACTCTGAAGCTGTAGACCCAAAGAGCAGTGAGGTGCTCGAAGGCACCACCTTTGTTTTAGCAATGGAGAGCAAGTGAGCACGTCCTTCTCTGAAAGGAATCGCTGCCCTCTCTGCCTTCCTTCCGGCAGCTGAGGAGGACAAAGTCCCAAATGTATTTTCCAGGCTGGAGCCAGTTTGTGCTTCTTGTCCCTTTTCAGCACAACTCTACCCAAAGCTCCAGCCACAGCCCGCACCAGAGGGGAAAGCCCCTCAAGAGCAGCAGAGTCTGCAGGGGCTGCTGACATTTACCTCTCTCCCTGTGGCATTGTTGAGTGCTCTGAGCACATCTCCAAAACCCCTAGAAACAAAAAAGAAGAAGAGAAATGAGAAGCCATTTAGATCTTGCAGTGAAAGCCAGTCCACACAGGAGATGTGTGCTGTAAATGCCTAAAGCCTGCAGGATGCAGGAGGGCTCTGCCAGAAAGCAGATGATGCATTTTCCTCTCAAGTACACGGGCACTGGGCTTGTTCCTGAAGCATTGGGGTTCAACTTCTAAAGAGAGATTCTTCTTTTGTCTTGGGTTTCACTTTCTAAACTGTGTGGTTCCTATCCTGACCACAGAATATTTCCTTCTGCAAACCAGGGGAAATAAATGTTCCTGGGAACTGTTATCTTAAAGCTTTGATCGGGTAGGTTGCTCTTTCCAGCAAGCAAGATTCTTCTTTTTTCATTAGTGTGCCAGTATGATTTTGAGACATACAAAAAATGCTAAAGAAATTAACACAGAGCTATCCCACACTTGAGAGACAAGGAGATCTTCCAGGTCCTGTTCCTTGATGCAGGCAAGACCTTGGCAGCATGGAAGTATCTCTGACAATGCCTTCTGAGCCCACTCAGAAATTCTGAGCAGCACTGATAGATGGGACAATCTGTCCCCAGTGTGTGAACATCTTTGCAGCTGGCCAGACTTCACGCTGGATAGATATTCCACCGGCAAAACACCTGGCCTGTGGTTCAGTAGAAGTAACTGTGGTTGGACTCACCCGCTGCCAATATGTCCCAGTTCGGTGTATTTTATCATGGGATTTATCTGGTTCACCATTCTCCCTGAGGGAAATAAAATGCATTAGCTGACTTTAAAGCAGAGATCCCAGCTTCCAGGAGATACAAAAGGCAGCCCCACTGTCTGGGGCTCTCAGCCCTTTGTGGTCAGCTCAGTAACAACAACCAGAACAGCAACAGGACAGGCAGCCCTGCAGTGCAGATGGCTGGCACAGAGACTGATTTTGTACAGTTCTTTGAAGAGTTTTCTTGACAGGAAACAAAGCACGGGGAGATGCAATCCCAGGAGTGAAGGACATCTTCCCCACCTTTCAGCAGTTTGCCAAACCAGGGCAGCTCAAACTAAAACCAATCCCAATGGGGCTTTCAGCATCAGGACCCTGACCTGTTTATGAGCAGGCTGAGCTCCAAGATGCCCCTCTCCCAGCTAAGGAAGGCTCCAGCCTCTGCAGTCCCTCCAGCCCTCAGGGATAGGGTAGCTAGCATAACAAGGCCAGCAAAGCCCAAGCATGAGCACTGTCAAGCAGTGGGAAGAAGCCACAGCCAGCCTGAGCCCTGTACAAGCTGTTGCCCCCATTCAGGAGACAAGAGGATGGGCCTTGAGATCAGCCACACCAAGTTGTGGATCAGTGCCCTTTTTGTCCCAACAGGTGATGGTAGACACAGAATCCCCTGGGCTCTGGTCTCAGCCCCACCAGGTCTTATCTGAGAGCACAGCACTGGCAGCTGTTATGGGCAAGAGGCAGATTCATTGGGTTGTGCTGCAGAATCACAAAGGGCTTGATGTGTTTTCCTAGAGACTGATCTGAGCAGGGCTTGGGCCAATGGCTAGGATTCTAATAGTCATGGGAAAGAGCGGGAATCAGGTATGGAAAAGTGCTATGGATCTGAGGAATATACCATGGCTGGGCTGGAGGCTCTCTCCTGAGAAATGCCTGCAGTTTTATCTGATCACGCCACTTGGATGTGTCTCTTGGACACATCTTGATAAGCATAAAACTAGAACATTAAATAAAAGTTGTTACAAAAGTGTTGAGTTTTTCTTGGGGGCACATGGAAAACACTTCCTGCTCTCTATTTGTCATGTAACCTAATGTTCTTTCAAAGTAGATCATATAGACAAAAAGATAGCATTCTCATGAAAATAAACTGCAGCAACACAAAATCAGTGGGAATAGTAACAGTCATAAAAATGCCTTCAGTAAGACTGGGGACAGAAGGGCTCTTTAAGCCCGGAGAAAAACCAACTCCACCAAAAAAGCCCCATGAACCATCAAAACAAAAAAACCCAAAACACAACAAATAAACCCCACAGAAACAAAAAACAAAAGGCCCCTACAAAAATTAAACACAAAAACACCCCCCCCCCCAAAAAAAAAAAATCCCCAACCAAAAAGACAAAACTCCAAAGCCAGTCCATTTCTGTGAAGTTGTTTTGCTCTGATGACTGGTTGGAAGTCAGGAGTCTAAGGAGAATTTAGGAAGCTGAAAATTCTGTTCAGTTTGGCCACGAGCACACACGACTCGCCTAGATCATTTGCAAGGTCACAGGCTTCTGCTGACCCAAGAACAATCCCTGCTTCAGCCTTTAGCAGAGAGGGAAGCTCAGGCAAACCCAAGCCAGTCCAAGGTGCCCTCAGAGGCAGCAGGAACACCCAGAGCACTCTCTCCCTGCCTCAGAGCAATGCCAGCACTTCCTCTGGGGAGTCCTAAATGGCCCTGTGACACTCAACTCAGGAAGAGCATTTGGTACAGCTCTGCTGACACCTGCACACAACACACTGTCCCTCAGACAAGCAACACCCCAGACGTACCCAGCATCTCCAGGTACTTCTCCTCAGTCTGCTGTTTCGGAGAGTTTAAGGAACTGCCCGAGCTCGAGTTCCCACATTTGAGAGAAGAGCTTCCTCGAGGTGATGCTGCTGCGGCAGCAGGTTCAGAGCCCATGATGTGCTGGACCTGGAGCACTTCTGGTGGGCACTGTTCCTGTGCCTCACTCCTGACTTGGGGTCCTTCATTGCCAGATATTTGCTGGAAGTCTTTGCAGGCTGCCCGGTGAGATGTCAGCACTTGCACCTCAAATGAAACAGAACAAAGCAGTGAGACACTACAGCTTGTCCCTGTCAGCCAGAAGTCATCGACTGTGAGGAAAGGCAAAGAACAAATTGACAAGGGATACAGACAGCTTGTTTCAATCCTCCATCTGGGTCACCACGTTCTACTGTAAAAACACCTCAAGAAACAAGGAGAGAGCAGGAACAGGCCAGCAGGAATCAAGTTGGATGACTGCTGGCCAAAAGGCCAAAGGACAAGATTCACTGTCCAGGGCAGCAGTTGAAATTCATCACACCAGGAAATGTCCTTCAGAGTGACTGTGATACCCACTACAGCAGGATGGCACTCAGAGGCATGGCCCCCCTCCCTGCTGCTCTGCAGTGTCAAAGGCAAGAAGGGCAGAAACCACCAGTTTGGTCACTGCAGTGACTGCATCCCTCTTTTACTCACTTGGTCTTCTAGAGCCTGAGGGAGGCAATTAAGTTTCTCTCTGAAGCTTTTCATTTCTTCCTCCAGCCTCTTCTCTCTTGCCTTGTTGGTATCCTCAGAGTCCTGCAGCTCTGCCTGCACGTGTCCCTTGATAGACTGTAAACAAGAAGGGAGAGGGCATTTCATGAGTGGAGTGGCTACCACTCTTTCACTCACCTGGTTTTGCTGATCGCCCCTCTGCTGATGGAGATTCTCCTTTTGAATTCTTCCCATGTCTTCCTTGTTCCTCCTCTTCACTGCCATGATGGCACTCTGAGCTTGGGGCAGCTCTGCTTGTGGCTCTGCCTTGATGTTCTGTGCACACAAATGCAGAGCAAGTGACTGGGAGCTGCCATCAGGCTCAGCTTTTTCCTCTTGCAGCCTCAAAATCACATTTATGCAGCCACTTCTTTCTGCTTCCCTCCCCACATCTGCTTCCAATGTAACCCTCCTGTGCCAGGGCTGATCTCTGCAGATTCCAATGCTCTGTGCTTCAGTGCCTGTGGGACTCCTGGCCTCCTCAGTCCCAAGAGCTCTGGTTTATGCCCCTCTTCCTGCCCTTTCTTCTGTCACCTGGCCAGTCAGGCTTACCTGGCCGTTCTCCTGTGCCTCTTCCACCTGCTGCCTGAGCTGCTCTTCCTGCTCTCGGGCTGGGAACGGCTCTCCCTGAGTCTGGCATGGCACCTCTGATGAAGCAGTCTGCTCCTGCTCTCCCTCTAGAAGCACCTGCACAGAAAGCAAGAGAAGATGGGTTTCAACTTCCCATATGATATTTTTGGGCCAAGACTCAAAGACTGCTGGGCTCACACGTTCCCAAAGCACTGTGTTGCTGCTCTGCTGGGTCATTCTCTGTTTGAGGGGAGGCACAGATTCCAAAGTGACCCTGGCCCTATAATCAGGGGCCATCTGGGACTGAAGCTGGGTCATTCTCTGTTTGAGGGGAGGCACAGATTCCAAAGTGACCCTGGCCCTATAATCAGGGGCCATCTGGGACTGAAGCTCCAACAGCCTCTCAGGCAGCTGACAGGGAAGGTGTGGCATTTCTCAAGGGTCTGGTGAGGGCCTCCCTCTGCTTCTACCATGTCCTGTTTGTCTTTCAGTAGTGACTGACACCTGTCCTCCAGCTCCTGCCTGGCTCTGCAGGTGGCTTCCTGGGTGAGCTCAGCCCTTCTGGAGTTCTCTTCAGGCCTGCAGCAGCATTCTTGCCTTTTTGACATTCACGCTCTTGTTAGAAAACCTGGTCATTCAGGAAATGAGGATGTGTGCAGAGATCTCTGATGGAGGTCACAGAGCATCTATGGCCATCTCAGTATATGGAGGAGGACCAAGGTGTTTCTTCTCCCTCTTTTGTCAACTGAGAATTCTGACCAGCAGTAACAGAGACTCTCCTAAGGCCCCCTTAATGAATGCACTTACACAGCCCTGGGGATGCCAGTGAGGGAAACCATGTGTCATGTAATGCATGGCATGTATGACCAGAGTCACCAAACACCACCTAAACATGTAATTGTTCCACCTCTCTAGGACAGGCAGAAATTTAAAGAATTAACTGAGGACTTCAGGGCATTAGAGGCCAGAGGAGGAAAACAACTCTGAGGGGAAAAAACCACCATATCTGGAGAGGGAAGCATCGCTGCCTGCTCAAAATCAGTTAAGGGAACATGTCTCTAATCCTCTCCTGAGAGAAATGCTTTAGGTGACCTTTGCACATCCAACTGCCTTGGACCAGAGCCAGGAAGATTCAATTATGTAAATGTTACATAGATAGATAGGTAGGAAGATAGACAGATAGATCTCACTACTATAATCTCTCTTTACTGTCCTCTCTGTTGCTACACACATCAAAACTTGGTAGCCAGTGTCCCGACCAGCAGCAATTCTGGGATTTCTCTCCTGTTGCTCAAAAACCCACACTCTTGGGGAATCTGGAGTGTGCAGGTCCTTATGGAAAGGGATCAGACCCAGAGCATTGCACTGGGAGCTGCTCTCTTTGTGCATCTCTGCTCGGGCAACTTCTCTTGGACTTGACCACAAAGATGGTGCTAAAGTAGCTGGAATTAGAAGTCCAGCTCAGCCCCTCTCAGCTCCTGTGATCTCTGAGGAGCGGCTGGAATGCAAGGGCATGGATCTCCTGCTCAATTCCCAAACATAACACACGCTGATTCCCCGGGGCTGTAGAAAGTCATAGGCACTATTAAACTAAAAGTGAGCATTAAGGCCATGAAAGAAGGCCAGGAAACACAAAAGATCCATCTCAATCAATATGCAAAAAGGGTGTGGAATGCCTTGATAAGAGCAAAAAAGATTGTGCAGAAGCATCCTTGCTTGCTGGAAAAACAGGAAAAGGAACAGGCCTTCTCCTCCTTGGAAACCTGCAAACTACAAGACGGAAGTGTCAGCCACTCCCGTGTCCAAAGCACAGGGATAGAGGAGGGCATATTTTGCAGGGAAACAGCCCTTGTGCTGAGCACTGCAATGTAGGGATTGATGGAAGTCTCCTTGAAGGTCCAGCACAAGGCTCCCATTGTCCAGGCTAAAGCTCCCTGAGCACCTCCTCCCTGGCCTTGTGCTGCACCCCCTTGCCCAGCTCCCCTGTCCTTCTGTGCACATGCTGCAGCCCCTCCATGACTCTCTGCTTCCCAGGGCTCATAAGTGCACTCCAGCTGTGGCCGCAGCGCTGCCCAGCACAGGGCCACGCTCACTGCCCTGCTCCTGCTGCCCCGCTGCTGCTGACACAGGCCACCATGCCCTTGGCCTTCTTGGCCCCCTAGCCACACGCTGCCTCATCTTCAGCTGCTCAAGGCCGCCAGCCCTGCATCCTTTTGGCCCATGCAGCTCCCCAGCCACAAAGGTGCCATTTTAACCTCAGATACAGCAGGCACCTTTGCAAGATGGCCTTCCTCTTCCCAGCAACACAAGACAGCAGTCAGGGACTTGCAGCTTCACCCCCACTCTAGGCTGCAAGGCACTTGCCCAAGTCGCAGACTTAGGTGAAGAACAGATCAGGAGAAACTTGCCCTTTCTTTTGTTTGCACCTTCTCAAAAGCGAAAAGGGCGTTGCGCCAACAGTAACTCAACAAGTGAAGAACAACTCAAGAAAACTGCAGAAGATTTCCACAAGCCAAAGACACCTTTCCAAAAGGGAAAACAAACCAACAAAGACTTTTGTCCTCCAGCAGTACCACATGTGCCCTTGGCCCTAACTCTGCACATGCCCAGAGATGGAGCTTCTCTGAGCCAAGAAGCCAGAAGCTCTGCCGGAGCCGCCAGCTCTGAACTGCCCCAACAAGACAGGTCAAAGACCAATTTCTAGCTGTCACTGCCTGCAGGAAAAGGCCACGTCCTGCAGGACTCCAGCACTCAGCATCCTTGGCCAGACACAGCAAGTGCTGGCTTCTCAGAAACTTGCACCTCTGCCTTGCACTAAAGACAGCACCCCCCACAACAGGAACTTACTCTCTTAAAAATATGAGCAGGCTGTGGTGTGACTACGGCTGGACAGAGTTGGTGGTCGTCTTCCTCATTTTCCTCCTCTCTGGCTTCTTCAGCAATAGCAGAGAGAGCCAGGGGAAAAACAGCTCTTGCTCTTGTCACCTGTAGCAAGAGAGAATCATAGGGACAGGCCGTTACCTAACGCTTATAACCTCATTTCTCCTAAAATCCCCAGACAAATCTTCTAAGGAGAACTCATGAACTTTGTTAGCAATCTCATTCGAAGTCACTCCCACCAGATTGAAATGGGCACTTTCAACAGAACAGTATAAGGCTATAAGTTCAATGTACCTCACTGGCTGCTGTTGCAAGCAATCTTCTCTCTGCAAAAGGTAGCTTTCAGTTCTTGAAAGTTCTGAAAGGGAAAACTAGGAAAGAGCCAGCAAGACTCTTTGCTACTGATGCTGCAGACATGGAAAACCAGAAAAGGTTCAGAATCCCATTCAGTGCTTAAAAGCACAGGAAAGGTTGAGGAAAAGCCTCCTTGCTTGCTGGACAACGAGAAAATGAACAGGGTTTCTCCTCCTTGGAAACCCAGAAACCAAAAGATGGATGTGTCACCCACTCCAGTATCTAAAGACCTTGGATGCAGTGAGGAGATGTTTGGCAGTGAAACAGCCCTTATGCCGAGCACCGTCATGCAGGGATTGATGGAAGTCTGCCTGAAGGTGCCTCAAGTGCCTCCCATTGTCCATGCTAAAGCTCCCTGAGCACCTCCTCCCTGGCCTTGTGCTGCACCCCCTTGCCCAGCTCCCCTGTCCTTCTGTGCACACGCTGCAGCCCCTCCATGACTCTCTGCTTCCCAGGGCCCACAAGTGCACACAGCACTCCAGCTGTGGCCGCAGCGCTGCCCAGCACAGGGCCACGCTCACTGCCCTGCTCCTGCTGCCCCGCTGCTGCTGACACAGGCCACCATGCCCTTGGCCTTCTTGGCCCCCTAGCCACACGCTGCCTCATCTTCAGCTGCTCAAGGCCGCCAGCCCTGCATCCTTTTGGCCCATGCAGCTCCCCAGCCACAAAGGTGCCATTTTAACCTCAGATACAGCAGGCACCTTTGCAAGATGGCCTTCCTCTTCCCAGCAACACAAGACAGCAGTCAGGGACTTGCAGCTTCACCCCCACTCTAGGCTGCAAGGCACTTGCCCAAGTCGCAGACTTAGGTGAAGAACAGATCAGGAGAAACTTGCCCTTTCTTTTGTTTGCACCTTCTCAAAAGCGAAAAGGGCGTTGCGCCAACAGTAACTCAACAAGTGAAGAACAACTCAAGAAAACTGCAGAAGATTTCCACAAGCCAAAGACACCTTTCCAAAAGGGAAAACAAACCAACAAAGACTTTTGTCCTCCAGCAGTACCACATGTGCCCTTGGCCCTAACTCTGCACATGCCCAGAGATGGAGCTTCTCTGAGCCAAGAAGCCAGAAGCTCTGCCGGAGCCGCCAGCTCTGAACTGCCCCAACAAGACAGGTCAAAGACCAATTTCTAGCTGTCACTGCCTGCAGGAAAAGGCCACGTCCTGCAGGACTCCAGCACTTAGCATCCTTGGCCAGACACAGCAAGTGCTGGCTTCTCAGAAACTTGCACCTCTGCTTTGCACTAAAGACAGCACCCCCCACAACAGGAACTTACTCTCTTAAAAATATGAGCAGGCTGTGGTGTGATTACGGCTGGACAGAGTTGGTGGTCGTCTTCCTCATTTTCCTCCTCTCTGGCTTCTTCAGCAATAGCAGAGAGAGCCAGGGGAAAAACAGCTCTTGCTCTTGTCACCTGTAGCAAGAGAGAATCATAGGGACAGGCCATTACCTAACGCTTATAACCTCATTTCTCCTAAAATCCCCAGACAAATCTTCTAAGGAGAACTCATGAACTTTGTTAGCAATCTCATTCGAAGTCACTCCAACCAAATTGAAATGGGCACTTTCAACAGAACAGAATAAGGTTATTAAATCAATATAACTCTGTGGCTGCTATTTGTAAGCAATTTTTTCTCTGCAAAAGGTAGCTTTCAGTTCTTGAAAGCTCTGAAAGGGAAAACTAGGAAAGAGCCAGCAGGACTTTTTGCTATTGCTCCACCAGACATAGAAAACCAGAAAGGATTCAGAATGCTTTTCAGTATTTAAAGGCTCAGAAAAGATTCTGCAGAAGCCTCCTATCTTGCTGGACAACGAGAAAATGAACAGGGCTTGTCCTCCTTGGAAACCCAGAAAACATAAGATGGAAGTGCCACCCGCTCCAGTGTCTAAAGGCCTTGGATGCAGTGAGGAGATGTTTGGCAGTGAAACAGCCCTTGTGATGAGCACCATCATGCAGGGATTGATGGAAATCTGCCTGAAGGTGCCTCAAGTGCCTCCCATTGTCCAGGCTAAACCTCCCTGAGCACCTCCTCCCTGGCCTTGTGCTGCACCCCTTTGCCTCAGCTCCCCTGTCCTTCTGTGCACATGCTGCAGCCCCTCCGTGACTTTGTGCTTCCCAGGGCCCACAAGTGCACACATGTGGTGGTTTGACCAGGAAAAAGTGGGAATTCTGGGATGCTGTGGTCAAACCAATGGGTGCTCGGATTTTTATATTGGCACCTGGTGTGGCCAGTTGGGTTTTGGACACACCTCCGAGAACACACAGGGGTTAAAAGCAGAGCTTCGGCCCTGGGAGGCTCTCTTGGGACTTTGAGGGACGGAGGTCAGATCTCCCTTCCCCCCGTCCAGCTGCTGCTGCTGGGCGGGGGAGGGGCAGCCATGTGGTAGGCCTGGGCCTGGACAGAGATGGGAGGTGAGGAGGCCCTGCAGGATGGAAGGGTGGAGGAGCCCCAAGAGACATCGGGCAGCCATTCCCCCCCCCCCCCCAAGAGAGAGAGAGAGAGGAGAGCCGGCAATGACGAATGTGATAGCAGCCGGCCCAGGAGGAGAAGGGGGGGAATGCAGCGAGGGAGGAGGTGGCCGGTCAGCCGGAGCAGCAGCGAGTGTGGGAGTGCCGGAGTTCTAGGACAGACAGAGACTGAAAATTTTAACCCCTTTCTTTCATGATTGGGACCTTGCAAAATGCTGATCCTTCTCGGAGCTGAATAAGAAGAGAGATAAGAGATGAGAGATGAGATGAGACAAGGACCTGGCCCGAAGGACGTGGAGAAGGCTTGCTGAGTGGGGAGAGAGATGATTGGAGTGGCCTTTTGGCTGGACTTTTCTTGTGTAGCCATAGACTGAACCAGTTTTATTCCTCTGACACAGAGACTGCATTTAGGGGGAGGCAGTGCCTCAGAACCAGGAGGGTTCATTGTGGGGACCCCTCGGCCCTAGGGGGATGGATAAAAAATGTGGGGGACAGATGTCCCAAAGCAGAGACTGTGCCTTTTTGGAGCGAGACAAGGCATCCTTAAAAGACAACCCTAAAAGCAGCTCTGGTCCATGCCAGTGGTGAGAGCACTGAGCATGGAAGGAAGATGTCACAAGCGGCAAAAGGACTTCCGGGGCGGTGCTGAGTGACAGGGAAGAACATGAGTTTCAGCGTGTTTCCAGGGGAAGTCTATGGTGCAAAAAAGACTCCTCTCCTCTTCATGGACTGAAGTTTGAATATCCAAAAGGGTGGTGCCAGATTGGGCAGTTGGTGATTTTGGGGGGAACGTATGGGATTGGGAAATTGTGGTGGTGGGGAGGAGGAAAGTGTTTTTTGTAAGGTTTTCAATATTTTTTCTCTTATACTTTTCTCCTTATTTCTTTTCTTGTAGTTTAGGTAATAAAGTTTTCTTTATTTCTAAGCTGGAGCCTGCTTTGCTTATTCCTGGTGACATCTCACAGCAGACACCAGGGAGGACGTATACTCAAGGGGGCTCTGGCTCTGCCAGGCCCAAATAATGACAACACAGCACTCCAGGTGTGTCCGCAGCGCTGCCCAGCACAGGGCCACGCTCACTGCCCTGCTCCTGCTGCCCCGCTGCTGCTGACACAGGCCACCATGCCCTTGGCCTTCTTGGCCCCCTAGCCACACGCTGCCTCATCTTCAGCTGCTCAAGGCCGCCAGCCCTGCATCCTTTTGGCCCATGCAGCTCCCCAGCCACAAAGGTGCCATTTTAACCTCAGATACAGCAGGCACCTTTGCAAGATGGCCTTCCTCTTCCCAGCAACACAAGACAGCAGTCAGGGACTTGCAGCTTCACCCCCACTCTAGGCTGCAAGGCACTTGCCAAAGCTGCAGACTGCACCAAAATATGCACCAACAGAAACTGGCCGCTTCTGCTTTTGGCCTCACAAGAAGGCTTCGCAACTCCGCACTTTGTTTCTTTGGCCGCGCGGGACAGGGATGGCCTGCCACAGCTGCATGGACCACACAACCCTCCTCTTGCAGCTTATCAAAAGCCTAAAGACAGCTGGCCCACCTTAGACTGTACAAGTGAAGAACTACTCCAAGAAAGTGCAGACCGCTTTCACAAGCCAAACACACCTTTCCAAAAAGGGAAAACAAACAAACCAAGGCCTGGCACCTCCAGCACTCCCTCCTTTGCCCTTGGCCATAGCAGTGCAGAAGCCAAGAGATAGAGCTTCCCTGAGCCAAGCAGCCAGATGCTCTCCCAGAGGCACCAGCCCTTTGCTGCCTCAATGGGACATGTCAGAGGCCAAGTTCTGTGGTCACTGCCTGGAGGAAATCCCGAGTTCCTGGCAGGACTCCAGCACCCAGCATCCTCAGCCTGCAACAGCCAAGTGCTGGCTGCTCCAAAACTTGCAGCTCTGCCTTGCACTAAAGACAGCACCACACACAACTGGCACTTACAGCTTCAGAATATCCAGGCTCCGGTGTGAGCACTGATGGAGGCTGGCGGTCATCCGCCTCACTTTTCTCCTCTTTGGCTTCTTCTCCAGGAGCAGCGGGAGCCAGGGGAGAGACGGCTCTTGGTTCTGTCATCTGTGGCAGGAGACAAGCACGAAGGAGAGGCCATTTCCTATCATGTAGAACCTCATTTCTTTTTACATCTACCACCATATCTTCTAAGGAGAAATCCTAACATTTCATAGCGACAGAGGGCTTCTAAATCACAGCCACCAAATTGAAATGGGCCAATTCAACAGAACTCTTGACGGATATGAAGTGGTTTCTCCTGCCTGGCTGCTATCAGCAAGCCAGGTTGTCTCGGCAAAACGGAGCTTTTGGCACTTGAAAGCGCTGACATGGAAAAGTAGGAATGCCACAGCAACGCCTTTGCTACTGCTGCTGCAGATGTGGAAAACCAAAACTGGATCAGAATCCCATCCAGCGCTGGGAAAAGCAGGAAACGCTGTGCAGAAGCATCTTTGCTTGCTGGAAAAACAAGAAAAGGAACAGGCCTTCTCCTCCTAGCAAAACAAGGAGCCAACCAACCCCAAGATGGAAGTGCCACCCGCTCCAGTGTCTAAAGGCCTTGGATGCAGTGAGGAGATGTTTGGCAGTGAAACAGCCCTTGTGCTGAGCACCGTCATGCAGGGATTGATGGAAGTCTGCCTGAAGGTGCCTCAAGTGCCTCCCATTGTCCAGGCTAAAGCTCCCTGAGCACCTCCTCCCTGGCCTTGTGCTGCACCCCCTTGCCCAGCTCCCCTGTCCTTCTGTGCACACGCTGCAGCCCCTCCATGACTCTCTGCTTCCCAGGGCCCACAAGTGCACACAGCACTCCAGCTGTGGCCGCAGCGCTGCCCAGCACAGGGCCACGCTCACTGCCCTGCTCCTGCTGCCCCGCTGCTGCTGACACAGGCCACCATGCCCTTGGCCTTCTTGGCCCCCTAGCCACACGCTGCCTCATCTTCAGCTGCTCAAGGCCGCCAGCCCTGCATCCTTTTGGCCCATGCAGCTCCCCAGCCACAAAGGTGCCATTTTAACCTCAGATACAGCAGGCACCTTTGCAAGATGGCCTTCCTCTTCCCAGCAACACAAGACAGCAGTCAGGGACTTGCAGCTTCACCCCCACTCTAGGCTGCAAGGCACTTGCCAAAGCTGCAGACTGCACCAAAATATGCACCAACAGAAACTGGCCGCTTCTGCTTTTGGCCTCACAAGAAGGCTTCGCAACTCCGCACTTTGTTTCTTTGGCCGCGCGGGACAGGGATGGCCTGCCACAGCTGCATGGACCACACAACCCTCCTCTTGCAGCTTATCAAAAGCCTAAAGACAGCTGGCCCACCTTAGACTGTACAAGTGAAGAACTACTCCAAGAAAGTGCAGACCGCTTTCACAAGCCAAACACACCTTTCCAAAAAGGGAAAACAAACAAACCAAGGCCTGGCACCTCCAGCACTCCCTCCTTTGCCCTTGGCCATAGCAGTGCAGAAGCCAAGAGATAGAGCTTCCCTGAGCCAAGCAGCCAGACGCTCTCCCAGAGGCACCAGCCCTTTGCTGCCTCAATGGGACATGTCAGAGGCCAAGTTCTGTGGTCGCTGCCTGGAGGAAATCCCGAGTTCCTGGCAGGACTCCAGCACCCAGCATCCTCAGCCTGCAACAGCCAAGTGCTGGCTGCTCCAAAACTTGCAGCTCTGCCTTGCACTAAAGACAGCACCACACACAGCTGGCACTTACAGCTTCAGAATATCCAGGCTCCGGTGTGAGCACTGATGGAGGCTGGCGGTCATCCGCCTCACTTTTCTCCTCTTTGGCTTCTTCTCCAGGAGCAGCGGGAGCCAGGGGAGAGACGGCTCTTGGTTCTGTCATCTGTGGCAGGAGACAAGCACGAAGGAGAGGCCATTTCCTATCATGTAGAACCTCATTTCTTTTTACATCTACCACCATATCTTCTAAGGAGAAATCCTAACATTTCATAGCGACAGAGGGCTTCTAAATCACAGCCACCAAATTGAAATGGGCCAATTCAACAGAACTCTTGACGGATATGAAGTGGTTTCTCCTGCCTGGCTGCTATCAGCAAGCCAGGTTGTCTCGGCAAAACGGAGCTTTTGGCACTTGAAAGCGCTGACATGGAAAAGTAGGAATGCCACAGCAACGCCTTTGCTACTGCTGCTGCAGATGTGGAAAACCAAAACTGGATCAGAATCCCATCCAGCGCTGGGAAAAGCAGGAAACGCTGTGCAGAAGCATCTTTGCTTGCTGGAAAAACAAGAAAAGGAACAGGCCTTCTCCTCCTAGCAAAACAAGGAGCCAACCAACCCCAAGATGGAAGTGCCACCCGCTCCAGTGTCTAAAGGCCTTGGATGCAGTGAGGAGATGTTTGGCAGTGAAACAGCCCTTGTGCTGAGCACCGTCATGCAGGGATTGATGGAAGTCTGCCTGAAGGTGCCTCAAGTGCCTCCCATTGTCCAGGCTAAAGCTCCCTGAGCACCTCCTCCCTGGCCTTGTGCTGCACCCCCTTGCCCAGCTCCCCTGTCCTTCTGTGCACACGCTGCAGCCCCTCCATGACTCTCTGCTTCCCAGGGCCCACAAGTGCACACAGCACTCCAGCTGTGGCCGCAGCGCTGCCCAGCACAGGGCCACGCTCACTGCCCTGCTCCTGCTGCCCCGCTGCTGCTGACACAGGCCACCATGCCCTTGGCCTTCTTGGCCCCCTAGCCACACGCTGCCTCATCTTCAGCTGCTCAAGGCCGCCAGCCCTGCATCCTTTTGGCCCATGCAGCTCCCCAGCCACAAAGGTGCCATTTTAACCTCAGATACAGCAGGCACCTTTGCAAGATGGCCTTCCTCTTCCCAGCAACACAAGACAGCAGTCAGGGACTTGCAGCTTCACCCCCACTCTAGGCTGCAAGGCACTTGCCAAAGCTGCAGACTGCACCAAAATATGCACCAACAGAAACTGGCCGCTTCTGCTTTTGGCCTCACAAGAAGGCTTCGCAACTCCGCACTTTGTTTCTTTGGCCGCGCGGGACAGGGATGGCCTGCCACAGCTGCATGGACCACACAACCCTCCTCTTGCAGCTTATCAAAAGCCTAAAGACAGCTGGCCCACCTTAGACTGTACAAGTGAAGAACTACTCCAAGAAAGTGCAGACCGCTTTCACAAGCCAAACACACCTTTCCAAAAAGGGAAAACAAACAAACCAAGGCCTGGCACCTCCAGCACTCCCTCCTTTGCCCTTGGCCATAGCAGTGCAGAAGCCAAGAGATAGAGCTTCCCTGAGCCAAGCAGCCAGACGCTCTCCCAGAGGCACCAGCCCTTTGCTGCCTCAATGGGACATGTCAGAGGCCAAGTTCTGTGGTCGCTGCCTGGAGGAAATCCCGAGTTCCTGGCAGGACTCCAGCACCCAGCATCCTCAGCCTGCAACAGCCAAGTGCTGGCTGCTCCAAAACTTGCAGCTCTGCCTTGCACTAAAGACAGCACCACACACAACTGGCACTTACAGCTTCAGAATATCCAGGCTCCGGTGTGAGCACTGATGGAGGCTGGCGGTCATCCGCCTCACTTTTCTCCTCTTTGGCTTCTTCTCCAGGAGCAGCGGGAGCCAGGGGAGAGACGGCTCTTGGTTCTGTCATCTGTGGCAGGAGACAAGCACGAAGGAGAGGCCATTTCCTATCATGTAGAACCTCATTTCTTTTTACATCTACCACCATATCTTCTAAGGAGAAATCCTAACATTTCATAGCGACAGAGGGCTTCTAAATCACAGCCACCAAATTGAAATGGGCCAATTCAACAGAACTCTTGACGGATATGAAGTGGTTTCTCCTGCCTGGCTGCTATCAGCAAGCCAGGTTGTCTCGGCAAAACGGAGCTTTTGGCACTTGAAAGCGCTGACATGGAAAAGTAGGAATGCCACAGCAACGCCTTTGCTACTGCTGCTGCAGATGTGGAAAACCAAAACTGGATCAGAATCCCATCCAGCGCTGGGAAAAGCAGGAAACGCTGTGCAGAAGCATCTTTGCTTGCTGGAAAAACAAGAAAAGGAACAGGCCTTCTCCTCCTAGCAAAACAAGGAGCCAACCAACCCCAAGATGGAAGTGCCACCCGCTCCAGTGTCTAAAGGCCTTGGATGCAGTGAGGAGATGTTTGGCAGTGAAACAGCCCTTGTGCTGAGCACCGTCATGCAGGGATTGATGGAAGTCTGCCTGAAGGTGCCTCAAGTGCCTCCCATTGTCCAGGCTAAAGCTCCCTGAGCACCTCCTCCCTGGCCTTGTGCTGCACCCCCTTGCCCAGCTCCCCTGTCCTTCTGTGCACACGCTGCAGCCCCTCCATGACTCTCTGCTTCCCAGGGCCCACAAGTGCACACAGCACTCCAGCTGTGGCCGCAGCGCTGCCCAGCACAGGGCCACGCTCACTGCCCTGCTCCTGCTGCCCCGCTGCTGCTGACACAGGCCACCATGCCCTTGGCCTTCTTGGCCCCCTAGCCACACGCTGCCTCATCTTCAGCTGCTCAAGGCCGCCAGCCCTGCATCCTTTTGGCCCATGCAGCTCCCCAGCCACAAAGGTGCCATTTTAACCTCAGATACAGCAGGCACCTTTGCAAGATGGCCTTCCTCTTCCCAGCAACACAAGACAGCAGTCAGGGACTTGCAGCTTCACCCCCACTCTAGGCTGCAAGGCACTTGCCAAAGCTGCAGACTGCACCAAAATATGCACCAACAGAAACTGGCCGCTTCTGCTTTTGGCCTCACAAGAAGGCTTCGCAACTCCGCACTTTGTTTCTTTGGCCGCGCGGGACAGGGATGGCCTGCCACAGCTGCATGGACCACACAACCCTCCTCTTGCAGCTTATCAAAAGCCTAAAGACAGCTGGCCCACCTTAGACTGTACAAGTGAAGAACTACTCCAAGAAAGTGCAGACCGCTTTCACAAGCCAAACACACCTTTCCAAAAAGGGAAAACAAACAAACCAAGGCCTGGCACCTCCAGCACTCCCTCCTTTGCCCTTGGCCATAGCAGTGCAGAAGCCAAGAGATAGAGCTTCCCTGAGCCAAGCAGCCAGACGCTCTCCCAGAGGCACCAGCCCTTTGCTGCCTCAATGGGACATGTCAGAGGCCAAGTTCTGTGGTCGCTGCCTGGAGGAAATCCCGAGTTCCTGGCAGGACTCCAGCACCCAGCATCCTCAGCCTGCAACAGCCAAGTGCTGGCTGCTCCAAAACTTGCAGCTCTGCCTTGCACTAAAGACAGCACCACACACAACTGGCACTTACAGCTTCAGAATATCCAGGCTCCGGTGTGAGCACTGATGGAGGCTGGCGGTCATCCGCCTCACTTTTCTCCTCTTTGGCTTCTTCTCCAGGAGCAGCGGGAGCCAGGGGAGAGACGGCTCTTGGTTCTGTCATCTGTGGCAGGAGACAAGCACGAAGGAGAGGCCATTTCCTATCATGTAGAACCTCATTTCTTTTTACATCTACCACCATATCTTCTAAGGAGAAATCCTAACATTTCATAGCGACAGAGGGCTTCTAAATCACAGCCACCAAATTGAAATGGGCCAATTCAACAGAACTCTTGACGGATATGAAGTGGTTTCTCCTGCCTGGCTGCTATCAGCAAGCCAGGTTGTCTCGGCAAAACGGAGCTTTTGGCACTTGAAAGCGCTGACATGGAAAAGTAGGAATGCCACAGCAACGCCTTTGCTACTGCTGCTGCAGATGTGGAAAACCAAAACTGGATCAGAATCCCATCCAGCGCTGGGAAAAGCAGGAAACGCTGTGCAGAAGCATCTTTGCTTGCTGGAAAAACAAGAAAAGGAACAGGCCTTCTCCTCCTAGCAAAACAAGGAGCCAACCAACCCCAAGATGGAAGTGCCACCCGCTCCAGTGTCTAAAGGCCTTGGATGCAGTGAGGAGATGTTTGGCAGTGAAACAGCCCTTGTGCTGAGCACCGTCATGCAGGGATTGATGGAAGTCTGCCTGAAGGTGCCTCAAGTGCCTCCCATTGTCCAGGCTAAAGCTCCCTGAGCACCTCCTCCCTGGCCTTGTGCTGCACCCCCTTGCCCAGCTCCCCTGTCCTTCTGTGCACACGCTGCAGCCCCTCCATGACTCTCTGCTTCCCAGGGCCCACAAGTGCACACAGCACTCCAGCTGTGGCCGCAGCGCTGCCCAGCACAGGGCCACGCTCACTGCCCTGCTCCTGCTGCCCCGCTGCTGCTGACACAGGCCACCATGCCCTTGGCCTTCTTGGCCCCCTAGCCACACGCTGCCTCATCTTCAGCTGCTCAAGGCCGCCAGCCCTGCATCCTTTTGGCCCATGCAGCTCCCCAGCCACAAAGGTGCCATTTTAACCTCAGATACAGCAGGCACCTTTGCAAGATGGCCTTCCTCTTCCCAGCAACACAAGACAGCAGTCAGGGACTTGCAGCTTCACCCCCACTCTAGGCTGCAAGGCACTTGCCAAAGCTGCAGACTGCACCAAAATATGCACCAACAGAAACTGGCCGCTTCTGCTTTTGGCCTCACAAGAAGGCTTCGCAACTCCGCACTTTGTTTCTTTGGCCGCGCGGGACAGGGATGGCCTGCCACAGCTGCATGGACCACACAACCCTCCTCTTGCAGCTTATCAAAAGCCTAAAGACAGCTGGCCCACCTTAGACTGTACAAGTGAAGAACTACTCCAAGAAAGTGCAGACCACTTTCACAAGCCAAACACACCTTTCCAAAAAGGGAAAACAAACAAACCAAGGCCTGGCACCTCCAGCACTCCCTCCTTTGCCCTTGGCCATAGCAGTGCAGAAGCCAAGAGATAGAGCTTCCCTGAGCCAAGCAGCCAGACGCTCTCCCAGAGGCACCAGCCCTTTGCTGCCTCAATGGGACATGTCAGAGGCCAAGTTCTGTGGTCGCTGCCTGGAGGAAATCCCGAGTTCCTGGCAGGACTCCAGCACCCAGCATCCTCAGCCTGCAACAGCCAAGTGCTGGCTGCTCCAAAACTTGCAGCTCTGCCTTGCACTAAAGACAGCACCACACACAACTGGCACTTACAGCTTCAGAATATCCAGGCTCCGGTGTGAGCACTGATGGAGGCTGGCGGTCATCCGCCTCACTTTTCTCCTCTTTGGCTTCTTCTCCAGGAGCAGCGGGAGCCAGGGGAGAGACGGCTCTTGGTTCTGTCATCTGTGGCAGGAGACAAGCACGAAGGAGAGGCCATTTCCTATCATGTAGAACCTCATTTCTTTTTACATCTACCACCATATCTTCTAAGGAGAAATCCTAACATTTCATAGCGACAGAGGGCTTCTAAATCACAGCCACCAAATTGAAATGGGCCAATTCAACAGAACTCTTGACGGATATGAAGTGGTTTCTCCTGCCTGGCTGCTATCAGCAAGCCAGGTTGTCTCGGCAAAACGGAGCTTTTGGCACTTGAAAGCGCTGACATGGAAAAGTAGGAATGCCACAGCAACGCCTTTGCTACTGCTGCTGCAGATGTGGAAAACCAAAACTGGATCAGAATCCCATCCAGCGCTGGGAAAAGCAGGAAACGCTGTGCAGAAGCATCTTTGCTTGCTGGAAAAACAAGAAAAGGAACAGGCCTTCTCCTCCTAGCAAAACAAGGAGCCAACCAACCCCAAGATGGAAGTGCCACCCGCTCCAGTGTCTAAAGGCCTTGGATGCAGTGAGGAGATGTTTGGCAGTGAAACAGCCCTTGTGCTGAGCACCGTCATGCAGGGATTGATGGAAGTCTGCCTGAAGGTGCCTCAAGTGCCTCCCATTGTCCAGGCTAAAGCTCCCTGAGCACCTCCTCCCTGGCCTTGTGCTGCACCCCCTTGCCCAGCTCCCCTGTCCTTCTGTGCACACGCTGCAGCCCCTCCATGACTCTCTGCTTCCCAGGGCCCACAAGTGCACACAGCACTCCAGCTGTGGCCACAGCGCTGCCCAGCACAGGGCCACGCTCACTGCCCTGCTCCTGCTGCCCCGCTGCTGCTGACACAGGCCACCATGCCCTTGGCCTTCTTGGCCCCCTAGCCACACGCTGCCTCATCTTCAGCTGCTCAAGGCCGCCAGCCCTGCATCCTTTTGGCCCATGCAGCTCCCCAGCCACAAAGGTGCCATTTTAACCTCAGATACAGCAGGCACCTTTGCAAGATGGCCTTCCTCTTCCCAGCAACACAAGACAGCAGTCAGGGACTTGCAGCTTCACCCCCACTCTAGGCTGCAAGGCACTTGCCAAAGCTGCAGACTGCACCAAAATATGCACCAACAGAAACTGGCCGCTTCTGCTTTTGGCCTCACAAGAAGGCTTCGCAACTCCGCACTTTGTTTCTTTGGCCGCGCGGGACAGGGATGGCCTGCCACAGCTGCATGGACCACACAACCCTCCTCTTGCAGCTTATCAAAAGCCTAAAGACAGCTGGCCCACCTTAGACTGTACAAGTGAAGAACTACTCCAAGAAAGTGCAGACCGCTTTCACAAGCCAAACACACCTTTCCAAAAAGGGAAAACAAACAAACCAAGGCCTGGCACCTCCAGCACTCCCTCCTTTGCCCTTGGCCATAGCAGTGCAGAAGCCAAGAGATAGAGCTTCCCTGAGCCAAGCAGCCAGACGCTCTCCCAGAGGCACCAGCCCTTTGCTGCCTCAATGGGACATGTCAGAGGCCAAGTTCTGTGGTCGCTGCCTGGAGGAAATCCCGAGTTCCTGGCAGGACTCCAGCACCCAGCATCCTCAGCCTGCAACAGCCAAGTGCTGGCTGCTCCAAAACTTGCAGCTCTGCCTTGCACTAAAGACAGCACCACACACAACTGGCACTTACAGCTTCAGAATATCCAGGCTCCGGTGTGAGCACTGATGGAGGCTGGCGGTCATCCGCCTCACTTTTCTCCTCTTTGGCTTCTTCTCCAGGAGCAGCGGGAGCCAGGGGAGAGACGGCTCTTGGTTCTGTCATCTGTGGCAGGAGACAAGCACGAAGGAGAGGCCATTTCCTATCATGTAGAACCTCATTTCTTTTTACATCTACCACCATATCTTCTAAGGAGAAATCCTAACATTTCATAGCGACAGAGGGCTTCTAAATCACAGCCACCAAATTGAAATGGGCCAATTCAACAGAACTCTTGACGGATATGAAGTGGTTTCTCCTGCCTGGCTGCTATCAGCAAGCCAGGTTGTCTCGGCAAAACGGAGCTTTTGGCACTTGAAAGCGCTGACATGGAAAAGTAGGAATGCCACAGCAACGCCTTTGCTACTGCTGCTGCAGATGTGGAAAACCAAAACTGGATCAGAATCCCATCCAGCGCTGGGAAAAGCAGGAAACGCTGTGCAGAAGCATCTTTGCTTGCTGGAAAAACAAGAAAAGGAACAGGCCTTCTCCTCCTAGCAAAACAAGGAGCCAACCAACCCCAAGATGGAAGTGCCACCCGCTCCAGTGTCTAAAGGCCTTGGATGCAGTGAGGAGATGTTTGGCAGTGAAACAGCCCTTGTGCTGAGCACCGTCATGCAGGGATTGATGGAAGTCTGCCTGAAGGTGCCTCAAGTGCCTCCCATTGTCCAGGCTAAAGCTCCCTGAGCACCTCCTCCCTGGCCTTGTGCTGCACCCCCTTGCCCAGCTCCCCTGTCCTTCTGTGCACACGCTGCAGCCCCTCCATGACTCTCTGCTTCCCAGGGCCCACAAGTGCACACAGCACTCCAGCTGTGGCCGCAGCGCTGCCCAGCACAGGGCCACGCTCACTGCCCTGCTCCTGCTGCCCCGCTGCTGCTGACACAGGCCACCATGCCCTTGGCCTTCTTGGCCCCCTAGCCACACGCTGCCTCATCTTCAGCTGCTCAAGGCCGCCAGCCCTGCATCCTTTTGGCCCATGCAGCTCCCCAGCCACAAAGGTGCCATTTTAACCTCAGATACAGCAGGCACCTTTGCAAGATGGCCTTCCTCTTCCCAGCAACACAAGACAGCAGTCAGGGACTTGCAGCTTCACCCCCACTCTAGGCTGCAAGGCACTTGCCAAAGCTGCAGACTGCACCAAAATATGCACCAACAGAAACTGGCCGCTTCTGCTTTTGGCCTCACAAGAAGGCTTCGCAACTCCGCACTTTGTTTCTTTGGCCGCGCGGGACAGGGATGGCCTGCCACAGCTGCATGGACCACACAACCCTCCTCTTGCAGCTTATCAAAAGCCTAAAGACAGCTGGCCCACCTTAGACTGTACAAGTGAAGAACTACTCCAAGAAAGTGCAGACCGCTTTCACAAGCCAAACACACCTTTCCAAAAAGGGAAAACAAACAAACCAAGGCCTGGCACCTCCAGCACTCCCTCCTTTGCCCTTGGCCATAGCAGTGCAGAAGCCAAGAGATAGAGCTTCCCTGAGCCAAGCAGCCAGACGCTCTCCCAGAGGCACCAGCCCTTTGCTGCCTCAATGGGACATGTCAGAGGCCAAGTTCTGTGGTCGCTGCCTGGAGGAAATCCCGAGTTCCTGGCAGGACTCCAGCACCCAGCATCCTCAGCCTGCAACAGCCAAGTGCTGGCTGCTCCAAAACTTGCAGCTCTGCCTTGCACTAAAGACAGCACCACACACAACTGGCACTTACAGCTTCAGAATATCCAGGCTCCGGTGTGAGCACTGATGGAGGCTGGCGGTCATCCGCCTCACTTTTCTCCTCTTTGGCTTCTTCTCCAGGAGCAGCGGGAGCCAGGGGAGAGACGGCTCTTGGTTCTGTCATCTGTGGCAGGAGACAAGCACGAAGGAGAGGCCATTTCCTATCATGTAGAACCTCATTTCTTTTTACATCTACCACCATATCTTCTAAGGAGAAATCCTAACATTTCATAGCGACAGAGGGCTTCTAAATCACAGCCACCAAATTGAAATGGGCCAATTCAACAGAACTCTTGACGGATATGAAGTGGTTTCTCCTGCCTGGCTGCTATCAGCAAGCCAGGTTGTCTCGGCAAAACGGAGCTTTTGGCACTTGAAAGCGCTGACATGGAAAAGTAGGAATGCCACAGCAACGCCTTTGCTACTGCTGCTGCAGATGTGGAAAACCAAAACTGGATCAGAATCCCATCCAGCGCTGGGAAAAGCAGGAAACGCTGTGCAGAAGCATCTTTGCTTGCTGGAAAAACAAGAAAAGGAACAGGCCTTCTCCTCCTAGCAAAACAAGGAGCCAACCAACCCCAAGATGGAAGTGCCACCCGCTCCAGTGTCTAAAGGCCTTGGATGCAGTGAGGAGATGTTTGGCAGTGAAACAGCCCTTGTGCTGAGCACCGTCATGCAGGGATTGATGGAAGTCTGCCTGAAGGTGCCTCAAGTGCCTCCCATTGTCCAGGCTAAAGCTCCCTGAGCACCTCCTCCCTGGCCTTGTGCTGCACCCCCTTGCCCAGCTCCCCTGTCCTTCTGTGCACACGCTGCAGCCCCTCCATGACTCTCTGCTTCCCAGGGCCCACAAGTGCACACAGCACTCCAGCTGTGGCCGCAGCGCTGCCCAGCACAGGGCCACGCTCACTGCCCTGCTCCTGCTGCCCCGCTGCTGCTGACACAGGCCACCATGCCCTTGGCCTTCTTGGCCCCCTAGCCACACGCTGCCTCATCTTCAGCTGCTCAAGGCCGCCAGCCCTGCATCCTTTTGGCCCATGCAGCTCCCCAGCCACAAAGGTGCCATTTTAACCTCAGATACAGCAGGCACCTTTGCAAGATGGCCTTCCTCTTCCCAGCAACACAAGACAGCAGTCAGGGACTTGCAGCTTCACCCCCACTCTAGGCTGCAAGGCACTTGCCAAAGCTGCAGACTGCACCAAAATATGCACCAACAGAAACTGGCCGCTTCTGCTTTTGGCCTCACAAGAAGGCTTCGCAACTCCGCACTTTGTTTCTTTGGCCGCGCAGGACAGGGATGGCCTGCCACAGCTGCATGGACCACACAACCCTCCTCTTGCAGCTTATCAAAAGCCTAAAGACAGCTGGCCCACCTTAGACTGTACAAGTGAAGAACTACTCCAAGAAAGTGCAGACCGCTTTCACAAGCCAAACACACCTTTCCAAAAAGGGAAAACAAACAAACCAAGGCCTGGCACCTCCAGCACTCCCTCCTTTGCCCTTGGCCATAGCAGTGCAGAAGCCAAGAGATAGAGCTTCCCTGAGCCAAGCAGCCAGACGCTCTCCCAGAGGCACCAGCCCTTTGCTGCCTCAATGGGACATGTCAGAGGCCAAGTTCTGTGGTCGCTGCCTGGAGGAAATCCCGAGTTCCTGGCAGGACTCCAGCACCCAGCATCCTCAGCCTGCAACAGCCAAGTGCTGGCTGCTCCAAAACTTGCAGCTCTGCCTTGCACTAAAGACAGCACCACACACAACTGGCACTTACAGCTTCAGAATATCCAGGCTCCGGTGTGAGCACTGATGGAGGCTGGCGGTCATCCGCCTCACTTTTCTCCTCTTTGGCTTCTTCTCCAGGAGCAGCGGGAGCCAGGGGAGAGACGGCTCTTGGTTCTGTCATCTGTGGCAGGAGACAAGCACGAAGGAGAGGCCATTTCCTATCATGTAGAACCTCATTTCTTTTTACATCTACCACCATATCTTCTAAGGAGAAATCCTAACATTTCATAGCGACAGAGGGCTTCTAAATCACAGCCACCAAATTGAAATGGGCCAATTCAACAGAACTCTTGACGGATATGAAGTGGTTTCTCCTGCCTGGCTGCTATCAGCAAGCCAGGTTGTCTCGGCAAAACGGAGCTTTTGGCACTTGAAAGCGCTGACATGGAAAAGTAGGAATGCCACAGCAACGCCTTTGCTACTGCTGCTGCAGATGTGGAAAACCAAAACTGGATCAGAATCCCATCCAGCGCTGGGAAAAGCAGGAAACGCTGTGCAGAAGCATCTTTGCTTGCTGGAAAAACAAGAAAAGGAACAGGCCTTCTCCTCCTAGCAAAACAAGGAGCCAACCAACCCCAAGATGGAAGTGCCACCCGCTCCAGTGTCTAAAGGCCTTGGATGCAGTGAGGAGATGTTTGGCAGTGAAACAGCCCTTGTGCTGAGCACCGTCATGCAGGGATTGATGGAAGTCTGCCTGAAGGTGCCTCAAGTGCCTCCCATTGTCCAGGCTAAAGCTCCCTGAGCACCTCCTCCCTGGCCTTGTGCTGCACCCCCTTGCCCAGCTCCCCTGTCCTTCTGTGCACACGCTGCAGCCCCTCCATGACTCTCTGCTTCCCAGGGCCCACAAGTGCACACAGCACTCCAGCTGTGGCCGCAGCGCTGCCCAGCACAGGGCCACGCTCACTGCCCTGCTCCTGCTGCCCCGCTGCTGCTGACACAGGCCACCATGCCCTTGGCCTTCTTGGCCCCCTAGCCACACGCTGCCTCATCTTCAGCTGCTCAAGGCCGCCAGCCCTGCATCCTTTTGGCCCATGCAGCTCCCCAGCCACAAAGGTGCCATTTTAACCTCAGATACAGCAGGCACCTTTGCAAGATGGCCTTCCTCTTCCCAGCAACACAAGACAGCAGTCAGGGACTTGCAGCTTCACCCCCACTCTAGGCTGCAAGGCACTTGCCAAAGCTGCAGACTGCACCAAAATATGCACCAACAGAAACTGGCCGCTTCTGCTTTTGGCCTCACAAGAAGGCTTCGCAACTCCGCACTTTGTTTCTTTGGCCGCGCGGGACAGGGATGGCCTGCCACAGCTGCATGGACCACACAACCCTCCTCTTGCAGCTTATCAAAAGCCTAAAGACAGCTGGCCCACCTTAGACTGTACAAGTGAAGAACTACTCCAAGAAAGTGCAGACCGCTTTCACAAGCCAAACACACCTTTCCAAAAAGGGAAAACAAACAAACCAAGGCCTGGCACCTCCAGCACTCCCTCCTTTGCCCTTGGCCATAGCAGTGCAGAAGCCAAGAGATAGAGCTTCCCTGAGCCAAGCAGCCAGACGCTCTCCCAGAGGCACCAGCCCTTTGCTGCCTCAATGGGACATGTCAGAGGCCAAGTTCTGTGGTCGCTGCCTGGAGGAAATCCCGAGTTCCTGGCAGGACTCCAGCACCCAGCATCCTCAGCCTGCAACAGCCAAGTGCTGGCTGCTCCAAAACTTGCAGCTCTGCCTTGCACTAAAGACAGCACCACACACAGCTGGCACTTACAGCTTCAGAATATCCAGGCTCCGGTGTGAGCACTGATGGAGGCTGGCGGTCATCCGCCTCACTTTTCTCCTCTTTGGCTTCTTCTCCAGGAGCAGCGGGAGCCAGGGGAGAGACGGCTCTTGGTTCTGTCATCTGTGGCAGGAGACAAGCACGAAGGAGAGGCCATTTCCTATCATGTAGAACCTCATTTCTTTTTACATCTACCACCATATCTTCTAAGGAGAAATCCTAACATTTCATAGCGACAGAGGGCTTCTAAATCACAGCCACCAAATTGAAATGGGCCAATTCAACAGAACTCTTGACGGATATGAAGTGGTTTCTCCTGCCTGGCTGCTATCAGCAAGCCAGGTTGTCTCGGCAAAACGGAGCTTTTGGCACTTGAAAGCGCTGACATGGAAAAGTAGGAATGCCACAGCAACGCCTTTGCTACTGCTGCTGCAGATGTGGAAAACCAAAACTGGATCAGAATCCCATCCAGCGCTGGGAAAAGCAGGAAACGCTGTGCAGAAGCATCTTTGCTTGCTGGAAAAACAAGAAAAGGAACAGGCCTTCTCCTCCTAGCAAAACAAGGAGCCAACCAACCCCAAGATGGAAGTGCCACCCGCTCCAGTGTCTAAAGGCCTTGGATGCAGTGAGGAGATGTTTGGCAGTGAAACAGCCCTTGTGCTGAGCACCGTCATGCAGGGATTGATGGAAGTCTGCCTGAAGGTGCCTCAAGTGCCTCCCATTGTCCAGGCTAAAGCTCCCTGAGCACCTCCTCCCTGGCCTTGTGCTGCACCCCCTTGCCCAGCTCCCCTGTCCTTCTGTGCACACGCTGCAGCCCCTCCATGACTCTCTGCTTCCCAGGGCCCACAAGTGCACACAGCACTCCAGCTGTGGCCGCAGCGCTGCCCAGCACAGGGCCACGCTCACTGCCCTGCTCCTGCTGCCCCGCTGCTGCTGACACAGGCCACCATGCCCTTGGCCTTCTTGGCCCCCTAGCCACACGCTGCCTCATCTTCAGCTGCTCAAGGCCGCCAGCCCTGCATCCTTTTGGCCCATGCAGCTCCCCAGCCACAAAGGTGCCATTTTAACCTCAGATACAGCAGGCACCTTTGCAAGATGGCCTTCCTCTTCCCAGCAACACAAGACAGCAGTCAGGGACTTGCAGCTTCACCCCCACTCTAGGCTGCAAGGCACTTGCCAAAGCTGCAGACTGCACCAAAATATGCACCAACAGAAACTGGCCGCTTCTGCTTTTGGCCTCACAAGAAGGCTTCGCAACTCCGCACTTTGTTTCTTTGGCCGCGCGGGACAGGGATGGCCTGCCACAGCTGCATGGACCACACAACCCTCCTCTTGCAGCTTATCAAAAGCCTAAAGACAGCTGGCCCACCTTAGACTGTACAAGTGAAGAACTACTCCAAGAAAGTGCAGACCGCTTTCACAAGCCAAACACACCTTTCCAAAAAGGGAAAACAAACAAACCAAGGCCTGGCACCTCCAGCACTCCCTCCTTTGCCCTTGGCCATAGCAGTGCAGAAGCCAAGAGATAGAGCTTCCCTGAGCCAAGCAGCCAGACGCTCTCCCAGAGGCACCAGCCCTTTGCTGCCTCAATGGGACATGTCAGAGGCCAAGTTCTGTGGTCGCTGCCTGGAGGAAATCCCGAGTTCCTGGCAGGACTCCAGCACCCAGCATCCTCAGCCTGCAACAGCCAAGTGCTGGCTGCTCCAAAACTTGCAGCTCTGCCTTGCACTAAAGACAGCACCACACACAGCTGGCACTTACAGCTTCAGAATATCCAGGCTCCGGTGTGAGCACTGATGGAGGCTGGCGGTCATCCGCCTCACTTTTCTCCTCTTTGGCTTCTTCTCCAGGAGCAGCGGGAGCCAGGGGAGAGACGGCTCTTGGTTCTGTCATCTGTGGCAGGAGACAAGCACGAAGGAGAGGCCATTTCCTATCATGTAGAACCTCATTTCTTTTTACATCTACCACCATATCTTCTAAGGAGAAATCCTAACATTTCATAGC